>VZRX01009159.1:0-153776 GCA_013398075.1 Notiomystis cincta | reverse complement strand
CTGGCTGTGCCCTCAGGGGATGGTGCCTGGCTGTGCTCTCAGGGGATGGTGCTTGGCTGTGCCCTCAGGGGATGGTGGCTGGCTGTGCTCTCAGGGGTGGTGGCTGAGTGTGCCCTCAGGGGATGGTGCCTGGCTGTGCTCTCAGGGGATGGTGGCTGAGTGTGCTCTCAGGGGATGGTGCCTGGCTGTGCTCTTGCTCTCAGCTGTTGCTGAGCAGCATCCACAGGTGCTTTTCCACTGGGCACCCTGGAGCCTGGAGAGGTGTCTGGGGGTTTTGTGATCCAGTGCAGAACCTGGCTCTTGGCCTTGTTGAACCTCACACAATTGGCTTCAGCCCTTTGCTCCAGCCTGTCCAGATCCCCCTGCAGAGCCTCCCTGTCCTCCAGCAGCCCCACACTCCTGCCCAGCTCCATGTTGTCTGAGAACTTGCTGAGAGTGGCCTCGACCATTTAAAGATGTTAAACAGGGCTGGCCCCAGTGCTGGGCCCTGGGAGGCACTGGTGACAGCCCCAGCTGGATGGAACTCAGTCCCCACCACTCTCCAGGCCTGGATGACCAGCCAGGCCTTTTACCCAGCAAACTGTACCAGCCCAAGCCACGAGCAGCCAGTTTCTCCAGGTGAATGCTGTGGGAAGTGGTGTCAAAGGCTTTGATAAAGTCTGGGAAGGCACATCCACAGCCCTTCCCTCATTCCCTCAGTGGGTCACCTTGTCATAGAAGGAGATCAGGTTGGTTAAGCAAGACCTGCTTTTCCTAAATGCATGGTGGCTGGGAGTGATCCCCTGTTGTCCTGTACATTCTGTGTGATGGCATTCCAGGTGAGCTACTCCATGGGAGCTTCCCTGGTACTGAGCTGCAGGCCTGAGGTTTCCTGGGTCCTCCTTCCAGCCCTTCTTGTAGTTGAGTGTGACATTTGCCAACCTCAGTCACCAGTTACCTCTGGGACTTTCCTGGATAGCCAGGAGTTCTGGTAAAAGTTGGAGAGTGGCTTGGTGAACCCTTCTGCCAGCTCCCTCTGTACATTTGGGTGGATCCTTGTCTGGCCCCCTAGAACACACTTGTGTGTGTAAAGATTATGGAAAGATCTAGAAAGATTATTCAGCCATATGTGAGGTAAGAATTACGCCTTCAAGGTACTGAGTGGACAGTTTGGAAGTTCTTGAGAATTTAATACTCCCTTTAAATCTGAGACAATGCATAAAGCACACTCCAGCTATATCCTGTGCTAGTATTTTTCATGGAAAATGAAAGATTATTACCTCCCTTTGTAGTATACAGTAGTTTTCTGAGAATTCTCTGCCAGGCAGCTGGTACAGAAGAAATTCCCCTTCTGCAGTAATGGAAGGCAGTAATTAAACCTGAACACAGCAAATGGAGCTCTAAAGTAAATCAAAGTGAATGTTGAATTGTACCTTTATGCACCCAGTGGTAAACTCTAACAAAGCACAAAGCTTCCTTTCTTTGCCCAGGAACTGTGAATTGCAGCCTCTGCTTGCAGTGTTGCTGTTGCTGTCACCTGCTGTAAATCCAGTGTGAAAAGAAATCATAGAAGGAAGAAGCTGAAAGTGTGGTTTGCCTCCTTTGCCTCCCTTCCCCACAGGGTGGTCACCCCACAATATGTGTCATGTGAGTGGGGAAAGCCACCCCAAAGGGCCCCAAGTGTTTTAAATCATCTTTTGATGGGTGGCTTGGATTCTTTAAAGTCAGATTAAATCAGTGGAAAGGCTCTCTTGGCTTTCAACAAGTAGTTCTACTCAGATGCTTAGGTCTGTTGCACAGTGTGATTGGTGGAAATGGGCTAGATGCAGAACTTGGTGAACATCATGACACTTTCTGGCCATAAGGCCCTGATGTAACAGAGATAATCCCTGCTGTGGATGGAGGGGTGGCGCTTTCAGGGCCATCTCATGTCACACTTTCGTGTCCCAGCTCATCTCTCCTGGTTCTGAAACCTGTCCCTGGCTGTCCACGTGCTCCCCTGTCAGTGATGGGAGAGGAGGACAGGTGTTGCACCCTGCTTCACCAAACCATGTAATCTCTTGATGCTGCTGTACCACTGACTCTCACATCAGCCTGCCCAGGCTGCCCTGCTGTACCTGCTGCTGCACAGACAAGCTGTCAAAACGTTAGCAGGGGTTTTGATGCTTAAGTGACTCGGGAAGACAGCTGGAATAAGGCTTACAGGTTTATTTCCTGTTTTCACTTTTTTTTCTTCTGAAGGTAGTTCTTGGCATTAGGTGAGCATCCAAAGCAACAGTGGTGATACAGGGGCTGGTCAAAGCAGATTCAGCTTGGTTTTCCTGGGATGCCAATTGCAGCACGGATGGATGGGGCTGTGTGTAGGGGGTGGTGCAAAGTCTGGGCACACTGAGCCTTTCCAGGTGAGCAGAGGTGTGCACCAAGGAAAGGGAGTATAAAACTAAAGTATTTTTAACCATATCTTGCAGTCTGATTGCCTGCTGGATCTGCTGTTCCTTCTCATAATACGCTTGAAAAGTTTTATCTGTGCCTCGAGGGCGATGAGCCTGTCTTCATTTAGGGATGCAACTGCAGATAATAGCACCGTGCTGTTGACAGCTTTATGTGCTCACAGCCTGCCTCTCTTATTTACTCACTTGTAGATGTGGGCTCTTGTAAAAGCAGCACAGTTTTCTACCCTCCCAGTTATAATTGCTTCCTGGGCTGCCTTGCTACTGGAGCATGAGGTGAAAGTGGCACTCTCTGCCATTACAAATTTCAATTTTTTTTCATTACCTATAATTAAGCCTGGATAGTAATTATGTTTTTTTTTTTTCTAGGTTCATAATTAAAGAAAACTTGAAGGAGAGGTTTATAACTATTATAAGGGCAAAAGAGAGGGTAACATGGTGGGACTCTTTTGTTTATAAACAGTCGAACTTCCAGAAACTTCAGCTTTGTAGCTGAAATTTCATGAGGATCCAGAAATACCAGTAACAGAACAGTGTAAGAAAGTCAGTCATGACTTTTTATCGCTTAAAATACATTTTTAAGACATTAGGTGTATTTCAGTACTAAAAGAGTTATATTTTATTATTTTTAATGAATTATAATGTCCTTGTAAATTCTAAGTAATTACTAAAATTTCTTATTTTAAAAAAATAGTTTATTTGATTTTCCTTTCTAAAAACAATAGTTCCCTGTGTTGTATTCTACATCATGTGCCTCGTGTGCCTTCTTTTGCTGCTCATTCTGGCAGTGGTTCTTTTGGTTTTGTAGGGTCTTCCTTACCAATCCTCACTGTCCTACCTTCCTGTAAAAAGGGCTTTTGAAAAAATGCTTCTCATCAGGAGATATGCTTAGGTCCAGGTCCCTTGGTTCACCTGCAGCAGAAAGTATTTCTCCCTTGGATGATGGTGGCCCAACAGATTCATAATTTTGGATCTCCTAGCGTTTGGGTGACAAGCAAGAGTCAGAAATAAGAGTGGGTCATTCCAGTGAGCCTGAAGGGGAAGGACCAAAACATCTGCCAAATACTTCTCTGGCCTGCATAACAAAGAAATCTGACTTCTTTGGGGACCTGCACAATTTGTACTGTGGAAAATAGGTTCTGTAGGTAAAGATTGCTAGAAAATAGGGGGCAGTTCTCATTAGTTCTGTTGGTATATTACAGCTTTCCACTGATGAAATAATCTCATTCCTTTTGCTCACCTGCTTCAGAGAGTGGACTGCAGCCAAGATGTCACACACCGAGCTTGAAACTGTGGTTTTTTGTTCTTTGCTTTCCTGAATAAATTTTTAAGTTAATGGTTCAAGTATTGCACTCTCCAGCCTGAAGCCTCACCACATGCTGTTCTGTAGCATATTCCTCCACGGGCAGGTGGACGTTTGACATAAAGCCAGTCTGTTTGATGCAGGCTGTGGGTACTGAGCCAAGCTGTGCCTCCCTCCATGTGTGTCTTGTTTCATTTGCTCCAGGTGAAGAAGTAGCACAGCACCTGTGCTCAGAGCTGCCCCGGCCCGAGGTGGTGCCTTGTGAAGTGCCCTGTGCGCGGGATTGTGTCGTCGGCGAGTGGTCCCCGTGGTCCCCGTGCTCCCAGTCCTGCTCCGGCAAAAACACCGAGGGCACTCAGAGCAGGAGCAGGTCCATCTTGGCCCTTCCAGCTGAGGGTGAGTGCTGAACTTCTGGGCTGACCACTGTTTGTTCCCTCAGAGCATCCACTTGCATTCCCGAGCCAAACTGTGTTTGCTCCAGAGGTAATCGCAGCTCCCCAGGAGTCAGGGGTGGTGCTCAGCGCTTGTCTCTGCCTAGAGAGGTCTTCATGGGCTGGAGTTCACGTGTCACTTGGAGAAATTCTGGCACACTTCCAAACTATCTGCTTCAGCCTCTGAATTGCTGCCCATTGCGGGCCTGTCTGGCTGTGAATTTGGTTCTGGAGAGCCTCATCCTCTACCAGTAAAATTGCTGCATGACAGGCNGTTTTTGTTTTTGTTTTTTTAATGTGGACCTGGAATGTGTTGACCTGCTTGTTTTTCTGTTGTAGTAAGTAAATAGCTCCTGATGAATATATGTAATTTCCTCTGGATGTTCATGGATGCATCTTGTATGTGTTTTTTTACATGTTAACATCAGAGGTACAGCTATTTAAACAAACCATTTTGTATTAGAAGTGTAGTCTTCTAATACAGTTACACATATGGTAATTAATTTATGTGTTGGTTTATCACACAGGATTTGAAAGGTCTTGGATCAAGTGCATAAAAATTCATAAAATGTGAAGAGGTCCAACAGACTAAAGCCTTGCTGATACAGAATACCTGCTAGTGCCAAAACTAGGTGCAGTTAATGCAGCAGCAAAACACTTTTAGATGCAAATCTAGTCCAGGACAAACTCTGTTAAGTGCTATTTTGTAAATTATCATTAAAGCCACCCACTCTTTCTGGGCTAATGTAAGGACTTGATCTTGCAAACCCTTACTCATGTGAAAGGTCTGTGTTCACATAAACATTCTCATAAGCCCTTGTGAAGAAAATTGGGACCCTTCAGGATGAAAATAATTGTTGATTGAATGATAATAGCTACTACTGAAAAAGTCTATGAGCTCAAGAATAATTAAATGAAAATACAGTTGGCCTCATATTTTCCATGGAAATAATGAATCCAAATAACAGATAAAACATGGAATTACAAGGGTGAAATTGTGAAGGAGTGGATTCTGGAAGTACAGAAGCTCAATCAACTCAGCCTGAAAGGCACTAAACTAAAAATGGTATACTCTGAACTGGATACTTGAAGTTTCTCAGGAAGGAATAATTAACTGTTGAAATCAAACTCCCTGATTTTTCTGTGCATTTTTAGCAATAGTGTAACAGTTTGCTGTGCAGAGTCACACATCTGTGTGCAGGCAGTCATGGAAATTTGGGAGAGTGCAAGTGAAGTTAACACCATTATCAGTGCAATATTAAGGCAATGTTAAATTACCTGCTTTCTCTGCCTTTCTCATATCCAGCTCACAGCTGAGCACCTGACTTCTACAGAGCTCTGGTACCTTTGCAAGGGCCATTTCTTTTGGCCTCTGTCCATGGAGGAAGTGTCAGCTGTGGCTCTGCTGTTGGAGGACTTAGAGAAATTTTGGGTCATTTTCTCTAAGCTCTTCACCTACTCCCAGAATATGATAACCAGGAAGCTGTCCATGAAACCTGGAGGACTGGATTTAAATCAAGTTTTAAAAGATAATTCTTTATGCAGCAAACTCCTGAAACTTGAGGAGATCGTGGAGCAGGCAGTCCCAGCAAGTGTAAAATGAATTATAGGAACTGCTGAACATCATAAAAAAAATCTGTAAATGGCTACTGGAGTGGCCAGGCAGAGGCATGTTGTCCTGCTTTCTTTGTACAAAAGTTGTCAATGAACTGCAGAAAGTGGCCAGGCCATTGTGTTCTCTGTGAACAGCATCTCCTGCTTGCAGTGTTGCAGGCAAGTTTGGATGAGCCATTTCTTACTCTGTTAAATTAAAACTGCCTTGTTGCTACTCTGCCTTGTTTAGGAGAGCTTCTTTAACATATTGTAACTAACATTATATTGAAAAAAAGCCACCCTGTTTTCTCCCTGGGAAGTTCAAAATTCCAGTTGGATATTTTCTTTAGATTTTTTTTTTCTTCCAAATGGATCAGGCATTTTGCCATTTGCTTGTTACAATTATTTATTTTTAAGATGTGTCTCAAACACACAAGAAAAATAACTGATTCGCATTTTTCCTGCCAAGTCAAATTCTTTGGGAAATAAATTACCTGGGGCATTTTCTACTCCATCATTATAGTAAAAATTTCTGATACTGATCATTGTGTGGAGCAGTCCATTTTTATGAAAAGATGAATGATAATGTGACATGATTATCTAGTGGCTTAGGTAATTTCTCTCTCTTTTTCTTTTCTCACTGCTATTCATTGTGGCCCTTTGGGACCTCACCTCTTTTCAGGAGGGCCAATCCTGCAAGGCAATAGGCATCCCTTTGACATCCCTTCATTTCCTGTTGATTTTAGTAGGGTGTGAAGGTGCTCTGAACCTTGTGGTATCTGGCCCCAACACTTCAGCTCTTTCAAAACCTGCAGCACTTTGGCTGCGTCCCAAGTTCTCTGGGTTCTCCCTCCTGGAGGAGAATGGTTTTGATTTTAGTAATTTTTGCTTCTTTCTTCCTAAAATGATAACTCTTACTGTTAAATTTCACAAATTACTCCATAGCTTTTAAGCTATGATCATCTGCTTTTATGGATAAATTCAGGCTGCTGGCTGGAGTGTTACAGGTTCTGGGGAGGCTCTTCAAACTCCTGTTCTTTGGGGCTTTGTCACCAGTTGCTGACAAAGTGCAGCAGTTTAACAAAATCTTTGGGCATGACTTTGAAGGATGGTGCTTCAAAGAAGTGAAGGCTTCATACTCAAAATGTCTTTCAAGTTTCCCCTCTCCTTCATTTGCAGATGTGGGTGGCATTTGATGCATCCCACTGTCATTACAGTTCAGCATCATCTACTGCTCAAAGTTTGAAGGCAATGTGCAAATAGAGTCCAAATATGAGAGAGAGATGTTCCTTATTGGGAGATTAGCAAGGAGAATGAACATAAAAATAATGTTTAATTTGTCTTTAAAGCAGATTGCATGTTTGCTGAGTGATACTGGCGTTTAAATGGAATTAACTTGGCTGTGTGTAGGAGTTATCGATAAAGTAACTCCGAAATATACTTTGCCTATTTCTGTGTCCATTATGCATTGGAATACAATTTTATGCAAGGCTAGTTTAATGAGGAAACAATATTTTAGAAGGTTGTTATTGCATCCATAAAGGTCAACAGCTTTATTTTAGCTTTATTTATTTATTTTTGTAAGGGAGGGAGGAAAGAGAAGGTATCATGCAAACCTGACTTTTTTTGTTTCATTTTAAAATCTTTCCACATCTTCCTTCTGCCACACGCCGTGAGATCAAGATAGGGTGTTCTCTTGACCCCTTCCAGGTGGAAAAGCTTGTCCCCCTGAGCGAGCCCTGCAGGAGCAGCGTGCCTGCAACGAGCACCCGTGTGTGCATTTCTTCTGGGAGACGTCCCCCTGGAGCTCCTGCTCCCAGGACGAGCCGCGCGCCGCGCCCAACGCCAGCCGGGCCGGGGAGGCCGCCTGTGGGCTGGGCACGCAGACCAGGAGAGTCTTCTGCATGAAGAGCAGCTCGGGCCAGGTCACCCCCAAAAGGTATTTGAAGAAAGCCTCTTAGTGGTTGTTTATTTATGAAATACGTAATGGATAAAGAAAGGCATTTTCAGCAAGTGTGTGGACTCTGCAGCGCTGAAATAACTTCATTTCAGGGCTAACTCTCCAGGTATTGCTCAGGATTAACTCTCCAGGTACTGCTCCATCACTGTTGTAACAGGTGAAGAACCCAAATGTCCAGCCCATCTTATCTTTCCATGTAAATCCAGGCAAAATGCATGCTTTCAGTGGTGGAGAATTTTTGCTGTAGCTCCTCTTAATTTACAGTTTCTTGCAAATATTTTCCCTGAAGGACAGGTGTGGCGAAAATATAAAATACATTTGAATATAATGTTCAGCAGCATGTTGTTAGCAGTGCTCTAATAAAATAGAAAAAGTAAACAGATTTTGTATTATATTTACACTCCAATAAGGCAGTACCATATGTGTGATCTATATTGTTCAGTTGGTTTATATAACTTCCTTAATGTGATAGCAACACAACAAAATTATGTATTCTGCAGTAGAAATATCTCAAATTTTGCCTTGCTTTGCTAAATGAGGAAAACAAGCAGCACAGATGTTTTCCTTAATACCGAAAAATCAAGATGTTGCTAATTATTTGTGCACCATTAATGAGTCTAGAGACTTAGAACTGAGTTTCCTTTCTTATTGTAGCTCTCAAAACAATGCTGTTTGTATTAGCAGACTGTGCTGATTTCAGTAAAGTTAATTAAAATTCTTGAGGTTAATGGTGTTAATTAAGTAAAAGGAAAGAAATCTAGTATTCATGTATGTCTCAAATGCATTGATATGCTTGAACTTTACCTAATTAAACATATTGTTTATAGAGCTATATAATGCCTAAAATTGTTGTTTACCCCCTCCATTTTTGAGGTAGTAATGGAATTGAAGGGGATAAGTAAACACTTCAGGAGCTGAATCATGGTTTTAAAATTTTTTTTTGCTTGTAGGGATTAGTGGCATATTCCTCCTTCAAATGGGATCATTTTGGGTTGCAAGCTTTACTAAGTATTGTGGAGTGATCTTTTTAATAGAAATTAATAAGGAGTAAGAAAGAATAATTCCCTTTCTGTTCACTCACTTGATATACAAGATCTGCCTGATCCCATAAAATTGTCCCTTTTCTACTCTTCGAGTCCTCATACATGAACTGTGTCTGAAACTTTTATTAGAATATGTATGACATGTTTTCCACGTAGGAGTTAAAAATGAATGAAGGAAATCACAGAGCTCTTTGTACTTTATTACACTTGAAACTATTTTTGTGTTCCTTGGGGGTTGAAAGTTGAAGGAATATGTCATCAGCCCTTACAGACAGGTGGTTTGAAGGCTGTTGCATGTTGTGCTAAAACAGGATTACTTTATAAACATAACTACTCACTTTCTTTGGTAATAAATATATCTGTTTTACTCCCATGAGCTTTGTGGTTTTGATGTCACAGACAGAGCTACATTTAGCCTGTAGTCATCAAGCTGAGCTCCCCATTAAAAAAAACCCAAAAAACTTTTATTTTTAATCCTTGAAATGTACTAAATTCAGCTGGGTTGCACGAGTGAGGAGAAGAAAAAGAAGGCTTGCTCTGGCCAGGAGTGGTGTGTTTGGTATGGCAGTATTCTCCCAGCCCTGTGAAAGCCTTAGGAATAAAATCTTTGTGCTCGTTTTGAAGGGTTTATTTAGTTTGTCCGTGTTTGGATCTGCAGGTGTCCGGAGTCCGTGCGGCCGGAGGCGGCGCGGCCGTGTCTCCTCCCCTGCAGGAAGGACTGTGTAGTTACACTGTTCAGTGAGTGGACACCCTGTCCCACAGCCTGCCAGCCTGGTAAGCCTTTAAGGAGCCAAAATTTGGGGGGGAAATCAGACAATCGGCTTAGAAAGTCGTGGCAGATGAAGTTTGCACCAGTCTAATAATTTTTGGGGCATTCATCTGTGTGAGTTTTGGACTTGAGGACTTTGGACTTTGGCTTTTGAGTTGATGTTCTTGGGTAGGTGGGATCCTTGTGAGCAGCTTGGGAGATGTGAATTCTGTCTGCCTGGAAAAAATTCCTGCTGGGTTTCTGCCTTCAGGGTCAGAACTCCAAGGCCTCTGTGGTGTCTGGCTGCACATGGAATTGCTCAGATATGAAATGTAATTCTCTTGACCAGCCTGGGTGTAGGTACAGGGCTGTGCAAGTGCCTCCAGTGCTTTGTGGTTTTTCAAGGGCCAGAGGTCCCTTTGATGATGCTGGTTAACTTTGAGGCACAACAAGTGTACAACGAAACTTCTTTATAATCATTTAGTCTTGGGTTTTCTGACAAATTTGTGTGTTTCATTAATTGTTCAGATGAAAGTCTGCTCAGTTATCAGAATATTTCATTATTGTTGGTAGTTTCCTTGCCCTTCAAAGATTCTCAGTGGATGCTTTAGCATAGTCCTTGTTAGATTTTACAGGAAAATGAGTTGCTTTCTAAAACAGTGAATCCTGTTTTAATTAGCAATTTATTTTTAGACTTTAAATGAGCTGCCTATGAAGGAGTAGAATAAATTACCTGGTAAATTACTTTGTTTATTAAATAATAGTCTACAATTAAAATGAGAAGAAATTAATTATTTAACCTCCTTGGCAGTGTTATCATTTTAATATAACTCTAAATTAAAACTTCTTAGATGAGGGAGTTTGTTTTTTGCTAAATCTGTTATTGATATGGCTGCATTGCAAGATTCTTTTTTTTTTTTTAATTTGCATTGCACAATTAAAACCTCAGCACGATAATGAAATTTCAAAGCCACTATGCATACGTGAGTTGTTAGGGGTGTTGTGTTTTTTTATAGAAAAGTTGTATTTAATAAAAGCAATATACAGATGGTGAATTACTAATCAGATCAAGCAGGAACAGGTATTGCCTGGCAGATTTAAAATTAGTTGTGTTCCAGCTTAAGATCAGAACTTTAGACAAATGTGGAATCACTAAATCAGCTTTACACACAACTTCACCAGCTGAGCTGTTTGTAGTTTATCTGAGGAAATACATCCGAGTTTATCATTTAACAATAAAACCCTGACATTTTCCCTACATTTAAATGTCATCAGACAACCCTCTGTCTTCTGGCAGAAGATTATCTCCTGCCTCACAAGTGCAGACAGCACTGAGCTCAGGGCAGTAACAGATGGACAGACAACATCATTCACAAAGGAAGTGCCACTGAATCCAAGCACCTGTTGGGGAGGCAGGAACAGGGGGCTTGTTGCAAGTTTTGATTCTCTGCCATTTCAGGTACTTAAAGGTGGCAACTGTCTACTGCAGTCTTCTGTAATGTATCTGTTTTACCTGGTCTTTGAGGATGGATTGAAAAAAGAATCAAAGAATCAGCAGGGTGGTTTCAGGATATGAAATGGTCTGAATGAGCAGCAGTAGATTTTCCTCTGTCACCTGCTTTCCTGGGGGTGAAGGTGGCCTGGAGAGGTAACTGCTTTCAGCATGGGTGAGGTACTCCCTGGTCTGTCAGCACAGATTTAAAACAGGGAGATTAAAAAAAGCAAACAACTAACAATAAATAATATTTTTCATCTTACTTCTGAAAATAGATGGTACCTTCTCTTCTGGGCATTGATTGTCCAAGAGGAAGGGTAGAAATTTCACAGTTACTTAATTCTCTAAACAAGTTTACATGAAATGTTAAAGTATAGCTGTCCTATTTTTTCCTCATACCTTAAATCAGATTTGAAATGAGCTGAGGTAAAAGTGGATAAAATGCATGGTGTGCCACAGTAAGAAATTCCAACGACCTCTACCTTGTGTCAGACAGTCCATGATCTGCCACTTCCAATCCTCATAAACACCCAGCCAGAGCTGGTCTAAGTGAAAGACCTATGAGCTCTTATCTCTACAAAGGTATTGGAGATGGCACTGATTTCTGACTAAAATCTCAAAAATCTCAGAAAATTTGTCCCTTTTTGTGTGTGTGAGCAGAGTCTTGTGTTGACCAGGCTCTGGCTTTCCGTCTGGTCAGGAGCAGAGTGGGAAGCTGAATGTTTTTTGTGGAAGCTGGACCTGATACAGGACATGTTCCAGGAGTGAAGAAGGATTTTTTTCTTCACCTGAGAATGGTGATGCAGCTCCATGAGACCTGGGCAGGGAAGCCCTGGGGGTGAAAGACAGAGGAAGGAAGGATGCAAGATCCAGGGAGGAGTAAGAATGGGTGGTAGGAACTGTATGGCTCTGTGAGAGAGGAGAATGGAGGCACAGGGAGGGGGAGTGCAAACAGAGGTAAGGCACCCCTGAAATTCTCAGACAGCATTATCTGGTTTGCAAAGTCAAGGTCCTTAAATCTTGGGGCTTGACTTTTTTTCAGGAGGGCAGTCATAGCCATGCTTGAAGTCAGTTGGGCTTTAAAGGGACAGTCCTCCACAGTGCTAGTACTCTGGAAAAATCAGGCTATGGCAATTTAAACTGAAATATAAAAATTATGCTAATTAACATTTGTAAGGAATGCTATAGAAAAGCCAGTGAGGAAATTCAATTTTGAAAATGGGGTTTGAGTAAGGTGCAATAAATGTTGAGGATAATTTAGTTTCTTGAGGTGGAGAAAATTACTGTGGGAAGCTCATTTAGATTTGGTACTGATTAATAGGAAGGAAATGGGTAAGATTCTAATGGTGGTAGATAATTTGAATGAAAATCATCACAAAGTGATAGAGTTCACGATTCTTGGAAGGGAAAGATGGCAATATCAATAAGACATAAAAAAAAATATATAGACTTCAACAAACTGCAGGAATTGGTAGCTACACCTCTTGGGAACTTCTTCTGTGCTAACAGGAGTACAGAAGACCTGGAAGCTCCAAGAAAGCCTGTCCAAAGGTCTGAAGCCCTACTGGACTGTAATTTCTATTCTGAAACTCTGCTCATAGCAAGCCAGTAGCTCTGGGGAGCAAAGCATGTGTAAATCTGTATGTGATTTGGAAGTTCAAGGTTCAAACCATGAAGAGAGAACACCACACACTGCTAAAGAAGCCCTTCTTTTACCTTGCTATCAGGGTTGTTCAGATTTTATTTCCTTTTGCATTGCCATACTGTGTCACAAAGTGTAGGAGCAAGAAATCAAGAATGCAAACTAAGCTAGAAGATATTAGATAGTGAAAATTGCATAAATGGATTAAAAATAAGGGGAAACTGAATGAAATGTACTTTCTGAGAAATGGGGGAAGCACAACATGGGGAATGTTTAGTTGCTGCCATTTTTTCCTGTCTGCAGCCAGGAGAAGAATGGACTAAGGAGTGTTTCCACTGACTGGCTATTCCCATGTCAGGGAGGCTGGGTGAATAAGAAGGAAATAATAAAGTAATGCCAGAGCATCAAGTGAGTGTCTTGTGGGTGAGAAATGAGGTCTTAAAGAACTAAAACTCAGTAACACCAAGGCAAACCAAACCAAACCTCTCCCCCTTGTCTCCGCTGCCCCAAAAAGAAAGGTCAAGAAAATTGTACTCATCCTAACTTCATTGTGTAGAAAGCCACAAGAACAAGTGATTACTCAAGATATAAACATTTCAAGAATCAGATTGTAATAAACTGGCCAGTAAGGATTTATTGAGAACAAATGGTGCCCAATAAATTTAATCTCCTCTTTTTTGACAGCATAGCTGTTCTAATTAAGGGAAGTGGTAGATTTTTGACACATTAAACTTTTATCAGGAAGCTGAGGAACAGTGGCTTAAATTAAATCACTCTTAAATGGGTACTCAGCTGCTTGAAAAATCTCATAGTGGATATCACAGTGGACATAGTCTGTCTGTGTGTCCTTTACTGCCCGTTGTAGTGTATTGATGCACACTGATAAGATCCTGTGAGCCTTCTCTCCAAGCAGAGGAGTCCCAGCTTTCCTTGTCTCTTCTGTGTGTCAAATCTCTGCTCCCTAAATAGTCTTTGTGGCCTCAGGCACCTCTGGAGATGCAAAGGACTGCAAAATGAATGAAAGTCAGCAGTTACAAATGCTAAAACTCATAGCAGGCTTGTCAAATTCCTGCACATGTTGTATGCAAGACCCCCAAGGGGTCACTGTGCTGTGCCCTGGGGAGGCTGCAGGTCCTTGGGCACAATGTGATGAGGAAGAGAAGGAATTGAATTGGACCTACAAAGGACTGGGTTTACTTACTTTAGAGAGAGGAAGACATAGAATGGATACAAACCCTTACAATTTTGTAAAGGTTATGCATTAGGTAACAAGGATAAACTCTTTTCTTCGTGTAATGGAGAGAAGATAAATCACTTTAACTTACTGGAGTGATGGTGTGGGCTAGATTTTAAGAAAAGGCTCTGTGTGAGGCTTTACAGGCACCAAATCAGGCATGGGAAGGGAGACTGTAGGAAACTGTAGAGCTGCCTCAGGTAGTGGCTGTGAAAGAAGCAGGAGAGGGATCTCTCTGGATGTGCTTTTCCTGCCCCAGGGCAGCAGCAGTGGTGAGCAGCCTCCTGCCAGTCCAAAGTCCTTCTGCAGTGATCTCACAGCAGTGGCACATCTGCCAGTGAAGGCTTGTAGGACTTGTAGGACTTGCTATTTTTAAAGCCAATACTTTTCTTGCCTCTGTACTTGTACTTTGTGTTCATGGTGTGACTTCTAAGTTTTCCTTCTACTCTACTACATTGTAATTTTGCTGCTGCAGCTTTGCCCTTATTCTAAGCTGGAAAAATAATTCTCATAATGGGCTTATTGGCACACTGCTTTCCTCTTTCAGACATATTTGATTAAGTCCATTATTTAAAGCTTTTTACGTGGTCTGTAATCCTCTAAGGAGTTCTGAGATCCCTTTTTGCTTTTCTAGCACCTGTTTTTGAAGTGTGAATGCAGTTCCCAGGGAAGTACAAATGCCATATACAGTGCTTAAACCAGCTCTCAGTTTGCACTTACCACTTACACAGCCAAGGATTGTGTTTGCTTTAGCTGTAGAGATAAGTAGATAAATCTTGTTCTTGTCTTTCCTGCTGCATTCTGTACCATGGATTTTGTGAAGTGTGTTTCTGGATGGATTGATCTTGCATCAACTCAGGTTAACTAGAGAGTTAGCCTCTGTTGGTTACAATGGTTTTCCTGTCAGGAAGTTATCATCTCTAATTTCCAGAGCCATAAAGATGGGTTACTGGTGGCAGCCTGAGACCACCAGAATGTGTTCTCAGAAACAAAACCTTCCATTATGACAATTTGTTTCTTTGGTTTTTATTCTTTTTACCACTTAAGGTGTTTATTTTCTTATTTATTTATTTTCTTACTTGATCTGGTATTCTGTTAAATAGATGTTTTTTGATGCATCTGTTAAGCTGTTGATTTATCAACCTTCCAAGTGCTGTCCTGCTGAACTACAGGTAATTTTAAAGGAAGCAATGTTACAGAGTGCTCACAGTTTCAAAACAAAAATGAAACACAGAGCATATTTCTAACCAAGGCAGCTAAATCACTAACTTGGGATGCCAGCTATGTCTGAAAGAACTTTTTTCTTTGCTTTACAGGCAATGCCACTGCAGTTAAGCAGTCCCGGTACAGGATTATCCTTCAGGATTCTGCCAATGGGGGACAGGCATGTCCAGACACCTTGTATGAGGAAAGAGAATGTGAAGATATTCCCATCTGTCCAGTATATAGGTAAAAACTGTTACCTTGGAATCAGTCCTTGGTGGGTGTCCACTTCTCCAAAAATGACCCTTGTCCTGCACAATTTTCACCAGAAAATAACATCATGTTGGAAAATGCAGAATTTGAAACAAATAATGTACCTTGCAAAATGTAAATGTGAAATGTAAAAGTAGAGTTCAAAGTGGAGATTTCAGTAGATCTGGCATCATCAGAACGTGCACCCACAGACACAGCTCCTAGAAATAGTAACCTCAAGGTCTGATGTGTGTAAGGAAGCTGTTACTGGGAACTCCCCCCTCATTGTATCTAAAAATCAATGTAAGCTATTTTGGGACCACGAGCCCTAGAGTGCCTTAATCATAATTGCATGCTTATTGCAGAAACTCCTCTTTCCCCCTGGTGCTCTCCCTCCTGTGAATAGTACACACTTAAAAAGTTCTGATTAGACAAATAGTACAATAGAGCAGTTACTCACTGCTCTTCATTAGGATTCTGTGGCCCATCTGTTGTGCAATATTAGTAAATAGGAAAGCATTATATCTTTGCATATGAATCTCCAGCCTGCACATCCCACAGGAGGTGGTCCTGGAGCAGAGTGTGGAGCTGAAGGCAGTGCCAGGCAGGGAACACAATGCTCTGCTCTGCCTGGTGCCATGGAAGCTGCTTCCTGATGTTCCTGGCTGGCACACCTGTGGGCATGGAAAGCAGACTGGGAACAGCATCAGCTGTGTGAGAACAGGAGGAGAGCCTGGGGACAAAGCCCACTGGAGCTGTTTCCTGTGTCTCTTACGTAACTTTGAACCACACTGTGCAGAAATGAGAAAGGGGAACGTTGTTGGACAAGGATGTGGCTTCCTGGAAGGTGAACCTGGCATCTGAATTTCAGTTCCCGGTGCTGGTTTCAGAATTAATTACAGCTTTGTGACTCTGAAGTCCCCACAGCACGTTACAGTCTGTAACTGCAGTTTCTGCTGGGTCTGTGCTCCCTGCTCTCCAGTTTGAAGCTGCCCACTGTTCTCTGTTCTGCTGCAGGTGGAAGAGCCAGCGCTGGGGTCCCTGCGTGCTGGTGCCAGCCTCGGTGAGACAGGGCCTGCCAGGGCAGAGTGAGCAGTGTGGCCACGGGCTGCAGTCCAGGGGTAAGACTCCTCCATCCAGCCCCAGTGTTTAAGGTGTTGCATATGGCTCTGGAGTGGGGTCTTTGCTCTTTTGCAGTAAATCATTTCAAAACTGAAATACTTTATAAAATAAAGTGTTTGGGGAACTGCTTCCATTATACAGTTGTTCTGCTGTGCTGGGCATTAAAGCACCACTAACACAACAGCTTGGAGTACAGGAGGAGATTTCTGCTTGATGTTCAAATATCTTAACCTGCTCTTCTGACTAAAGCTGAAGTGTGTGAGCTTTAAATGAATTATCTATAGGCCTTTATGAAGTAATCCATTCTTTGTGCTAAAAATGGTAAGCATAATTTCCTCATGATTTTGAATTATACTAATGATTTGCCTAAGGCCTGATTTTCATTAAGACTGTTGAAGAAGTTCAGCATGGGTAAAGGCTTTGGGCTCTGGCCCTTGGCATAATTAAGCACTTAGAAATTAGCAGTCCCATTGTCTGAGCAGAAGTGTTGAGAAGAATGTTCAGAGTCTGTAGTGGTGCCTGCAGATGGCTGGAGATGTGGCTGTTATCAGTCTCCTGGGAAATACAATGAAACCTTTAACAAAAGGTTATTTTTATTGAAAAAAAATTGCTATACAGGTATGCTAACTGAGGAAACTTGACATAATAATTTACTCCTTCACAAAGGTAGAAGCTATTCTTCAGAGATGAAATGAATTTCTTATATAATCTGGAAACAAAGGAAAAGAAAGAAAAGCCCTGACAGTATGTGGGATGTATCTGAAAGAAGAAATGTGTTTTAAACTAAAACTCAAAGGAGTAAATATCTTTAACTAGATTTTGACCACAAACCTTTCCACAAGGTTTTCAAATCTGTAAATTGTATTGTTCAGTCTCTGTGTGAAGGAATGATAATCTTTATGTTCTAGGAGGTGCATGAACTTTGTGTTAATCTTACTCTGACAGAATTAAAAGTATAATAGAAGAGTATCACACTTACTTTTACTCTGTGGAGAGCCCTCCAATAATTACCTAGGCTGTGTGCTGTTCTCGGGTAATTGTGAAAAACCTGCCTTGGTGGATTTAAGCAAAAATCGTTTCAGTGCCACATTCACTTTTTGTAATTAACTGTGGCTTTTGTAGCAGCTTTGGTTTTCATGATTACATGTAGTGATAGAACCACTCTGCTGGGTATTATTAAAGATGAGTAGGGTCTCAGGAAAATGAGATCTCAGATGAAACCCACGGAAGAA
This sequence comes from Notiomystis cincta, assembly GCA_013398075.1. Lineage (NCBI taxonomy): Eukaryota > Metazoa > Chordata > Aves > Passeriformes > Notiomystidae > Notiomystis > Notiomystis cincta. The sequence goes on along the minus strand of VZRX01009159.1, from coordinate 136,089 downwards.
GATTTTTAAAGATATTTTCTATGAACAAGGGGAGTGATCTCCACAGAGAAGACAGCTGAGACCAAGGTGCTAACTCTGACCATATTGTGTCTGGAAAAGAAGCTGCTGGGTTTTTAGCAATTCTGTATCTTATCTGTAGAAATGTTTAGTATGGGAAGCTTTCATAAAGGTTTTGTTAATACCTCTCCTTGCTGCCACTCGAACTGCTCAGGAGTGTGCAGAGGTGCTCTGTGCTGTCAGGGAGCAGCCCTTTAGCTGAGGGAGGTGTTTGCCTACATGCCTTGCAGGGGCTCTTCAGCTTGTAAACCTCAACACTGGAGGACTTCTGATCCTGTTGTTCTTCACTGGGAAGGTGGTTTTGGAGATACTTTTGAACTACCTTATGAGATGGGGCTGAGGATTTGGGCTGGTTCAGCCCGGAGGAGTGTCTAGGGTGGAGTTCACGGAGATGGAGCCACACTTCCAAGATGTGCACAGTGAATGAACAGAAGATAAGGCATAGGCTGGAGAGAGAAACTCCCAGGTTGCCCAGAGAGACTATAGATTGCCTGGAGACACTGAACACTCAACAAAGAAAAGGTCTAGAGCAGCCTTTTCTAACTTTGAGATCAATCCTGCTTAGAGCAGGTGCTGGATCCTCAGAGGTCCCTTCTCTCCTAAATTACCTGGTGTGATGCTGGGGTCTGTGGATGTTTTCAGGGGAATCTGTGCCATCAGTAGAAGAATCACAGGTGTAAGAGATGGATGCTGCCTTCCTGCAATATTCAGGCCTCCAGTGAGCTTGCATTCAAGGTATCACCACCACTCCACACAGTAATTGCCTTACGTAATGCACAGCATCTTTAGCCAGTAAGTGCTTCTTTTCCAAAGAGTATTCATATGAATTTGCCTGATTCCTTTTTTACCATGTGACACCAATTACCCTTTTACCTCTGAAGATAATCAGTCTCTCTGTTCCTTGGAGCATCCACTTTTTAGATTTTTTTTTTCTGTCCATATCCTGACTGTCATGTAAAAAAGAGGATTTTAGTTTTCAGTGACTGTCATATCTAGCCAATTATATAAGAACATTGAATTCATATAAATTATTTCTAAAGAAAAACAGTATGTGTTTATGTGTACCTATTTAGGACAATGACTGTACTGAGGGAAAATGAGGTCTGAAATGACTTTCAAGCTCCATTTTTCTCTCAGCTAGATTCTGAGATACTTAAGAGATCCTGTTCCATGACCATTTTCACTGAAATTGCGTATAAACGTACTGTGTAATATGCAGAAGATATCAGAGTTTGTCTGTGAATAATAAGCAGAATAGCCAAAGAGATGACAGCTGTCTGAAGCTGAAGTTTTTATGGTTTTATCTTGGAAAGATATTACATTAATTACAACAGCCTTTCATTTTTTACATCAGCTTCAGTGGACTAACTTATTCAGCAGTCCTATAGGACAGAGAAAGGTAACCCTTAGAACTAATAAATATAATTGCTATTTAAACTTAATTGAGGCATGATTGGCAAAAAGCCCCCAAGACAGGGCACTCAAGTAAAACAGGGCAAGGATGTTGCTGTTGCTTGACAGTTACATAAGACAACATTTCTAACAGTAAATGAGGAGCTCTGCAAACTTTTGTGTTGCTCTACAGCTGCCATTTGCCTCCACCAGGGACTAATCTACTGGAAGGTGTCAAGACTGTGAGAAAAGGTCCTGCTCAGGGGTGAAGGCAATCCCAAGCACAAACACAAGCTGGGAGAAGCGTGGATTGAGAGCAGCCCTGGGAGGAATGACTTGGGTGTGTTGGTTGATGAGAAGCTCAGTGTGAGCTGGCAATGTGCACTTGAAGCCCAGACACCCAACCTTGTCCTGGGCTGCATTCAAAACAGTGTGGGCAGCAGATGAGAGAGGGGGTTCTGCCCCTCTGCCCTGCTCTGGTGAGACCCCACCTGGAGCTCTGCATCCAGCTCTGGGGTCCTTCACATAAGAAGGATGTGGATCTGTTGGAGCAGGTCCAGGGAAAATCACAGAGATGCTCAGAAGACTCAAGAACCTCTGCTGTGAAGGCAGGCTGAGAATTGTGGTTGTTCAGCCTGGAGAAGAGAAGGCTCCAGAGGGATGTTGGAGCTCCTTACAGTACCCTGAAGGGGCTTCAAGAGAGCTGGAGAGGGCATGGAATGATAGGGCAAGGGGGAATGGCTTTAAACTGACAAAAAGTGGAGTTGGAAGAAAGTCTTAACTGTGAGAGTGGTGAGGCCCTGGCGCAGGTTGCTCAGAGAAGTTGTGGCTGCTCCCATCTCCGAAAGTGTTCAGGGCCACGTTGGATGGGGCTTGGATCTTCCTGGGACAGTGGAAGGTGTCCCTGCCCATGGCAGGGAGTGGAATGAGATGAGCTGGATGGTTTCCAGTTCAGACCATTCCATGATTTCTTGAGAATAGCTTCTTCTTCAGGTGCTCTTTGGTGAATTCCCTGGTCACAGATGGTTGTGATGGAGGAGCCTTCAGGAATGACCTCTCCTTTCAGTGCTGACATGAAGAGCCCTCTGGGACATACACAATTTTTGGGAAAACATGTGTTGCTTCATTACAAGTGATTGTTAAGGTTTAATTAGTGGGTGGAAAGCCTGTTTTAAGCAAGTGTCTTTGAAGGCAGCTTCAAACACCATTGGTAGCATAAAGAGACAGGTATTAAAGAGCAGATGGGTCTAATGAGACTCTGCTTTAAAAACTGGTCCTGGAAATACACTGACAACATGATTATGAAAAAACGAGTTACTTTCCAAAAACAAGGAGAAGTGGAAAATTCCATGTCTCATTTCTCCTGCTCCTGCCACTTTGCTTTGATTCATTTGGAGGACTTGACCATATTTCCCCCTGGTAATGAGACAGTAAGTCCTCAGAGCTGTAGCTCCCCATCACAAGAACACAGAAATGCTGTGACACAGAGCAGGAAATATTTTTAGAGGTAGTTTATTGATTTATGTACAGGAAAACAACAATGCAGGCTCACCAATGCAGTAACAAGAAACTCCTCCTTTGCTCTGGAGAACAGAACTCTCCTGGTCTCACTGGAGGTCACAGGATGGATCGATCCTGGCCAGCCCCATTGAGCATCTCAGGAGTGTGTTTCTTTTGGTTGCTCTACTGTCAGACCACACAGGATGTATTTCCTTTCCTGCTTTAGCTGGGTAGTAAATTCACACCACATGGACTTTGCTAAGATGGTTAGTGTTAAATATAATCTGTTACAGTTGAAAAGTTGATGTATGAACTGACAGTGAAAACAGGCAGCAGCAGACTGGAGCAATTTAAGATTCCCGTCTCCTCCATTGCATACTTATGGCTCTTGCTCTGGAACTTTGTGATAGCTGTAGGGACATTGCAGACAAGACTGGTTTTAGACTGATTCAGACCAAGAGCTTATCATCATGAGGAAAAAATGATAACAATCTGCTATCTAAGTTTTCTGAGTGTGTCTAAACGCAGTGATAGTTCCAGTGAAATCTTACATAAAACATAGGCAGTACTGTGATCACAAATAGTGCCCAAGTTAATGCATCATATTAAGCAAGATGAAAGGATGAGTTTAGATGTAGCCTGTTAAGATTGCATCTACACAAACATTTCAAACAGGCATCCTTTAGCTGTATTATCTCGTGTATTATCCATCAGTAACTCAGTAATGGCCATACATACTGTTGTTGTTTCTCCTGCAATTATTTTGTGGTGACCTCTTTATAATGATATGTGCCATCAAAAAAGCATCAGTGTTACCTTTTTTTCCTCATAAGTCACCCAACAGTTCTTATTCCCTGTTTTGTAGGTATTGTATATAACTGCTGATTAGCTAAATTAACACAATGCCGTGATTTGAGTTGCAGAATGCTTTTGCACAGAATTACCAATTTCAGGAGGTACATATTAGAATCCTGTGACAATTTACAGGCTGAAGGCAATGTGATAACCTGAAGTTTACAAGGAATGCAATTATGATAGTAAATGTGGCAGAGACTCGACTGCCTCAGTTCGCTGGTGATGTTTTCTGAGCAGGGTGAAGTCCTGTGTCAGTCTGTCCAGCTGACAGCAGCTTACCTGTCATCAGCAGCTCCCTCCAATATCAGGGAGGAGGTAGGACAGTGGCACCTTGAGCCTGATTCTGAGTGATGCTGGGTGTTCATTAATTAGTCAGTGTTTTTCCTGGTGGTTCTGGTCTAGGGTGTAACAAGTTACAGAGACACAAACAGAGCACAGTGAGCTGAACTTCAGTGGTCCCAGCCAGAGTCCTGATCTGGAAGACCACCTGCCTGGCAGCTGGTGGCATTGGGAGCAAATAATTGAGGGGAAAAATAATTACCAGGGTAAAGGCAGGAGCTCAATTTGATTCTTGATACATTTGAAAAGGAAGTTTGTGAAGCAACATTTGTCTAGGATAACACTGAAGTTCAGAAAGGACATTGAAGAGCCTTGGTCCATTTATCAGCCATGTTTGTCCAGGGCTTCACCAACACTTTACATGTACAATTACTCTACATCATATTGCAAATTCACAGAGGATGTGTTGTGTCGTTATCCTCTTGCTGCTGATAATGCAATTTTTAGCTTATAAACACATGGAGAGTAGTAAGGTGGTAAGAAACAACTAAACCAGAATTGATTCACTATTATTGTTTTTGATAATCTGATTTCTTTCCTTGACAAGGCAGTGGGCTGGAGGTCAGGCAGCAAGGTAAGTGAAAAGCAGCACAGATATATAATATTCTCTTGACTTGAGGAAGACATTGAGTCCAGTGCCATGTGACAGCCTCCCACGTGCAGTATGGAAAGAATGACCTAGAGAAATGCAGGGTGAGGTGGTTGTGCAACTTGTTGAAAAAACCCATTCCAAGCCCTGTATCAGCTGTTTGCTGTCAGCCAGGAAGGCTGTTTCAGATGGCTTCAGATCAGATCCTGACAGCTTTCCATGGGGCACACACACCCTGGACTGTCATCAGTGCTGTCACTAACAGTGTGGATGATGAACTAGAGGGCACATCTGTAACACATCTGGGTAACTGCAAATGGTGAGTACTTTGAAGGGCAGGCCATAAATTCGTGTTGGATAAATTCGACCGTGCTCTGAAATCAGAAAAGTGAAATTTTCATTAAAGAAAAAAGTGTCAAATGCAGCACTTGCACTGTAGAAAAGTGGGCAGGAGTCCTGTAGAGAAAAGTCTGGAATTCAGACTTATATGAGTGGCATTATCCTGCTGTAAAAAAGCACCCATCATAAAATCATGTTTTGCTTACATTTTCATTCTCATCTCCAAGTTCCTGAAATTTACTCTTCTGTTTTGTAAAACAGAATATATTTATCAGGCAATCCTCCCTTATATTTCTGTTCCATAACAGCTTCTGCCACTATAAGTAATGACAAACAATTGAGGTCAGATAAAAACACCCAAACTTTCTCTTGAGTAATTCCAATTCCTGGTTTGCCAATAGATTCAGAATAGATTAGGAACCTTTTTTTTTCAAAATACCCAAATTTCATTAACAGAAAGAAATTAAGTATTTAAGAGTCTACCTCTGCTGAATAGCACTGAACAAATTAAAATCTCTTGAGCTCAATGAAACTTTATCCTTGATTTTGCATTTAAAACTAATCTTCATTCTTTGTGAACTGTGTATATCTGCACACAGGAGATGGAGAGAGTGATCACTGCAGTATGGATGTGGGATTGCACAAGTCCAGATTGCTTGTGTCCAATATCTGAGTTTACCTATATGCTTTGATCTGTTTTTAATGGCATATTTGATAATAGATTTGCCTCATGCAGAAATGTGTGTGTTTCACAAAGGAGGAAACAAAGAAAAATTGAGGAGAATGCCATGCTACTGTGATATATGTATGCATTCTTAGCCTTCCCTGCACCAGTGGAATGAGGAGGATATCCTCTCCCAGAGAGATTTTCCATGGGATTAATTTCAGTTTTGTAGCATTAGAATTGACTGGGAGCAGGAGGAGAGGGAAGGGGAGGGTACAGATGAGGCTCTGTGAGGTATAGTGGATCAGTCTCTCTGGGCATTTTGGCTGCTTTTCATATTCCTGCAGTTAAATTTCTGAGAAGTAAAATCACCTGCTTGCATAGAAATCATCCTGGGCCAATTTCTTAAAACCTGATGCTGTAGCAGAGGTGCCTATGAAAATGTGCATGGCTGGAGTCTGCAGCTGGGCACTGCAGTGGGCCTGGAAATTTGTCCTCATATTTTATTACATCCCACTGATCTCCCAGGTAATGTGGTCCCCTAGACCAATTTTTCTTTCTTTGGGTGTGAGTTGATAGGACAAGGGGAAGAAAGATTGATACTGGTTTGCCAGTGACAGGTTGTTCACAGAAGACTGATGGTGGACTGCCCGCCTGTTTTTAATGGGGGATGTCAGCAGGCATCAGAGGACACTTAAAACTATATTTCAGCCTGGGTCTGCCCAGCATCCAGCTCAGGTAGAGCTGCTCTTCTGGAGTATTTCATAGGCAGGAGGAGAATTGGCATGACATTACTTTATAGACGTGAACTAATAGCAGGAGAGACTGCGAGTCATTTCTGTCACTGCAGCCTTATGCCAGCAACATAAAAATTGAGGAGACTCTTAGAGAATTTGTCCTGACAGCAATCTACAGTGCAGCATTTTATCCAAAGGCAACTCAATGATCTGTAGACTTTCTGTAAAATAAAGATGATGAAGACTGCATCAGATAAATTACATGTATTTGATTTCCTTCAAAACCAGGACAGTGTATTCCACTCTGTAGAATGGAATAAGCAGGCTGTCTGGTTTAACTGTATACTGTTCCTATCTGATAAACAAAACAAATATCAGCATCTTAGTACCACACAGGGCATTTGTTTTCTGGGGGAAAGGAATAAAAAGCCTTAATCAAGTAGAGCAGTCCTTTGAAGCCAGAAGGCACGGACCCTGAAAATGCACACTAAGGGCATGTACCAATAGAGGGATTGTTAAAAGATCAAAATAATGAGAAGTAAAGCAGAGGGACATCAAAGCTTGCCAGGCTATGTATTTCTGCCTTGATTAGGAGGAAGGGGGGAAAAAGGGTTTTAGATCAATAGGAAGTGGCCTGGTCACCCCAGACAGCACCATCCAAATGTGTACAATTTGCAGGAATTGCTGGAGCATCTCAATCATGAAAGTCCCACAGGATCTGACAGTGCTCACACCATATTTAACAGGCACAGAGGGAGAGAGTCGAGATCATCTTATCTGAAGGAAACTCCTTTTTTAAATGTAAGGGTAGATAGATTTTCATTTTGTCTTTCATCCCTCTGATTAAGTTCAGCTCTCTTTGGTCCTCCCAAGATTTCTTTTATCTAGTGTGGAGTCTGTATGATCTAAGCAACTATCGTTGGTGAAAGTCGTTTTTGGGGTCCTTTTTAAAATGATGGATTGTCATTAAACAGTATAGTAGATGAAAGAGGTCCAAGGAGAACCAAACTGTGCTGAGACTTTCTCAGGAGGATGAAAGGCATAATGAGAGTCATAATGAAGAGCAATCTCTCCCTCAAACTGGAGACAGGCCCTTCCAATTATGACTTGTTTTTACCACTAGTTTCCAGTGATTTAAAATCCGAGCAGTTGATTCAGACTTTTCACACAAATCTTGATAAATTTGTATTCTGTGAACTGTAGGCCTGAGTGGTGACATGTCATGGGTTTTGCAGGGGATGTTACAGACTAGAACAGAAATCTCTTCTGTGGCATGGATGGCTGTAAGCAGACCTGTTCACACAGTCTTGTGTGCTCTTTATCAGAAATACAGAAGCCACTTCATCCTAAAACTCTGTTTTCTTCACTTAGAGCCTGAAACATGAGGGTTTCTAACCCTTAATATTTTAAATGAGCTCATGTAACTGTTGCTGGGTTTCAGCCCCTGTATGTGTCTGGTATACCTCAGATCAATGGGGAAACCCTGCAGTGAGTAAACTATTTTAGTTTCTTGATGATTTTCAATTTAATTGAAGCATCCTTTGTTCTTGAGGCATTTGTGTCCTAGTTGGTCTCCTTTTTTGTTTGCTATTTTATATAACACTTTTACATCCCTCTTGTTCACCTCTCCATGTGCAGGCAGGCTCATTCAGTACTGATTTAGATCTACTTTTTATAAAATTTTAATTTCCTGCATGTCACAGTTGTGCTGTTTACAACTCCAAAGACAATTCATGCCAAAGCCGCTGTGGTTCATAGGGAAATTGTTAAAAATTCATCTGAGCTGAACAGGGTAAGATCCAGGTTCTCTTGAAAATGGCCTTAAGGACAACTTTTCTTCAAACAGACATTTTAAATAGGAAAGCTTGAAGCATGACCAAAAATAAGCAAGTTTATTGAAAAGCTTTTGTGCTATTAGGTGTCAGGAAAACACTAGAGATGTTACTCTGACAGTCTTTACCCAAATAACCTCTTTCTTGTCCATAATGGTCTCAGCCAAGTGGATTATCAGCTTGTGAGACATTCCAGAGCCCTTAAGTGGAAGGATGAAGACCAGCTTTTTGTTCTTACAGTATGGTAGTACCAAAGGGGTTTAATTTGAGAAATAGACAGTTCTGGGTTGAAATGCTGATGCTGCTTAAATCAATGAAACATTCAAGGACTCTGTCAATTGTTTGGATTGTCCCTTCTCACCACCTGGGAAAAAAACAAAACAAAACAACAAACCCAAACAAGCAAACAACCTCCCCCCTCCCAAAAAAACCCTAAACAAAAACCCAGCTCAACAAACAGAAAACCAAATCAACAAACAAACCCAGGTGTTGGTGAAAGGAAAATGGAGATCCTGAAAGGAATGCAGAGTTTGATTTATAGCATATATTGTTCATTGTCAGACTCCTAAGGTTTGACCTGTCTGGGGAATTTCCTTCAGAGGAACTCAGTAACTAAGTTTCAGTTTGCATTTTCCCTTTTTCTGCATTACTTGTAAAGCACTTCTTAATGGAAATAATTGAGTCAAGTTTCTTTCAATAATTAAGAGCTAATACTCACCATGAATATTAGCATCTTAAATGGCAGAGCTCATCAGTATGGCTTACCATAAATCTTCAAGCCCAAGATTCTTTAAGAAGCAACATGCCAGAAAGGTGTAAAAGGAATCCTGATGTCTCATTTGTTGACTCTGAATTTGTATATTAATGTTACTTTATGTCTGCAGTTGAGGTTTTAGACATGAGTTTTCAATTTCAGAATAAATGAATAACCTTGAATCAATCTGTCTTTCAAAATTCCCAGCATCTCTCTTTCAAACAGGTGCACTAAAGTGATAGAAGAGTAACTGGAGGTGACAGGGATGCTTATGAAGTGCTTGCACTTGTGAGAATACAGCAGGTGCCTGTGAACTGGTCAATATTACATTTGCTTTGGGTGTCCAGTGGTGCTCTTTTCTGCTGGCACAGTTTCTAAGTATGTTCAGAAATATTAAAAATTCTGAGTGGTGTGTTTAGCACTTTCTAAACAGAGGCTGATGATTGCAGTAGTAATACTTCCAAACATTTTTCCTGTTGGAAACAACCCTTCTCCACTTCCCTTATTGTCATCGATTTGCTTCTGAAAAGACTCAGGAGAAGATTCCGTCTTCTTTATTTATAATAAATCAAGTGAAACTTCATCCAAAAAATTGGAATTCCCCTGGAATAAAATTACTACAAAAGAAAAAGCCATCTCTATACCTTGATGGCAATAGATAGTAATGAAAAATATGTCACCTTCTAACAAAGATTTTTCTAAAGTCAATTCTTTTGCTGGCAGCTGCTGGTTTTGCCAGGTGCTTGCATCATTTGTTAAAGGATTGCTGATATTGGCTTTGTGAAATAAGGAAAGTTTTGAATAATATATTCTGGTATTTGATAGAGTTCTCCCGAAGCAGGGTATTTTGTAGTGTTAAATTTGGATCTTGGATGTGAAGCCTTGTAGCAAATGTTACTTTTCGCTGCTTTTCTGATCAATTCAGGTCAGTACTATTGTTTCTTTTTGACAGTTCACTGAAGTTTCAGCCCTGCAATCATATATTTGTTTTCTTTGATGTGCCCCAAGGTGATTGAAATTTCTCTGAGTTATCTCTCTCCTACTGTCTTTTAGATAACAACTTTCTGTATCTTACTTTTTATCCCGGTCTTTGTGTAGGCAGAGGAGCTGCCTGAGCTCGAGGCAGGCGGTGTGAGGGGATCTCACCAACCTATTAAAATATAACAGGCTTGTCCAAGGCCATCTACCTCAGCCTGAGTTTAATTGAGGGTGAAGGAGACCAGCCCCTCCTCGGGGGCTGTGGGACGTGCCGGGGCAGCGCTCCCAGCCGTGCCCTGGGGACACGTGGCCCTCACAGGCACTGCCCTCGCTGACCACGGGCCTTCACTGCTGCTTGTTTCTTCCTTCTGCTCCTGGAGGGCATCTTAATAACAGGCACTCAACAGCATTTGAGAAAAGGAAGCATAAAAGGGCACGCAGAAGTGAGCAGCTGCTGCAGATGTGAGCTCTTGAGGGCGTTTGGGGATTCTCTCTTGTGCTGCATTTTCACGCCCAGAACACAGGACGTGGTCACAGACGTTCCCTGTTCGGGGCACAGTGGAGAATCTGTGGGACAGATCAGAGCTGCCCTGCTTGTGACAGGTTGCTTTGAGCAGTAGGTGCTTTTGCAGTACCTTTTTGAAATGTTCAGTTAGTGGAACACAGAAAAACTCAGTCCTGTGAGATTGGATGGGTTCTGTGTGGGCCACGTGGCTGATGTGAGCAAACATCCACACAAACAGGGACAAGTTTGTGCTTTAAGATAAATAGATATCTTCAGTGCCTGGTTTCATGGAGTATAAATTTTCCTGTAATCTAAGCACATCTGCTCATAATAATTAACTTGTGTGGTGTGTGAAAAGAAGAGCTACATCAGCTCTGTGGCATGGTGAGATGGATTGCTTCCTCTCTGTTCATCACAATGATTAATTGTAGCGTTTATAGGAAGGTGGCTGCTTTTTATTAATTTTTGGGTTTAGATTATGTATCTGGCCCCCTTTTTAAGCTTATTTAAATGTTAATACTCTGGAAATCTGATATAAAAGCATAAACTTTGTATTTAAATGCTTTGATAAGAAACAGGGCAAAATGTGTCTGCTCAAATTGTCTTATCTGAAGCCTTTCAAAGATGCCTGTCTTTCCTTGTGAGATGGATTTCACAGGTAAGTGTAAATACTGGAGACAACCATGAAAGAAATTTAGAAGGATTATGGAGTTTCATTTGACCCTAATTGCTGGTGTTTCCAAGGGGCAGACTTAATAATAATGAAACATATTAGCAATTTGCAGTTGGTTCTGTGGTTTTGCAAGTATTACATTTTTACTATGAATGAAATAATCACCTAATGTGTTTCCAGAAGTTAAATACACTTAGTTCTTGGGCTGCATTTGAATAAAATTTGATTATATGCTTTGTGGAATGTAAATGTTCAGGCTTGCAGTGGAATAAGTGATGGTTATACAAGTACAGCTGTCAAATTGGTTGATAAGGGGAGCCCAATGATCCTGTTGTATTTTCTCCCAGTGCAGTCATCATCATTTTCCTTTACTTGCAAACGAGTTAATGTGTCCTATAGATGGAGTTCAGCCACAGGTTTTTATTGGTGTTGAGTTTGCAGAGTCACAATGGTGGAAGCAAAAGAAATGATGTGTGGAGAGTCTTTATTGAGCAGAAGTCTGAAAGTTGAGTAAAGTTGCAGGAGGAGTGAACAGAATTTAGCTTACTATTTAAAAATCTTTGTAGGTTGCTCAAATCATATTGATTAAATGATAAACAAAATACTTTCTTGAAATCTCAGTTACTGGCATAAACACCCTGATTGAATTATGCTGCAAACAGAACACTATAAGGGAAAATGTCTTTACCAGTTACAGTTATATCTTCTTTTTTTTCAGGATTTCTTATTAAAAATTTCATCTCAGGGTTTTCTCGGAAGATAAACTAGACTCAACAAAGAAGCTAATGCAAAAATAAGCTATTGCAGTGGCATAAATGAACACATACAATAAGCAAATAAGCAATTTGCAGATAGAGAGTCAACATCCCATGAAATGTTTATAAAGGTAATATTTAAGATCTCATAAAATCAAATTGTATTCAGATACAATAACAAAAGTCAGTAATAAAACAGTGTTGAATCAGTCTCAGAGATCATCATAAAGCAAGAGGCTCTATTCCATTTCTGAGGTTTTCTTTAGTGCTAAGCACTCTATATGTTTTTATGTCAGCTCCACCCAATCTTTGCTTACCCAGTTACTCCTGGTTAGAGTGTGCACATCCGAATCAGACTGCTGGAGGCGTGTGCTTTCTGATGCAATATAATTTAATTACTAAGGAAGTCATTTAGGATTCACAGTGCCGAGCATTTTTAGGATTTTAGTCCTCAAGGAAACAAATTACTCTGAAACAAGGCCATTGTTCTTTTTGTTTCACTGTGTCCATCAATCTATTACAGAGACAAAGTTGATGTATTTAATTTTTTTCCTTTTTTTGGTATAGCTGTCCCTGCTGGATGATTATTTGTTCCAACGTTTTTGTGCAAATCAAAACTAAGCTGATATTCTCCTCTGACACATCAAGATCAGTTTCTCTAAGTTTGCTAGAGCCAGCATTCATTAGAACAGACACTTTTGAAATAGCTGGTTTATCCTCCACAGCCCTTTCCCTGGAAGGAAATCAGCTCCCAGGAATGCAGCTGCTGAAGGGTGGCAGAGCCTGGGCCAGCTTTTGAGGAGCTGTTGGGAGAGTGGAGGGTGTCTGGTTTTTGCCAGGACATTTGCAGGAGGATCCTTTGTTACCTTGAATGCCCATTGCTAATTCTGATTTTGCATGTTTGTGCTGCAGCCTTCTGCTAATCCACAGGAGCCTGACCTAATTTTCACCTTTGTTGTTGCTGTTTTTCTGAGGGCAGTGAATGGCTTTTGACTGAGCTCAGCTGATCTCTCATACTCCAGATTATCCCCATCGTGGTTGTGCCCATTCCCTCATAGGAGAGCTTTCACTCTGGCTTTTCTCTTCTTTGCTGAGCTGCACCTTTCTTCAGTTTTCTTTTCCCTGCCAGCCCAGTTTTCCAGGATGCCTTACTTAACTTTAATGCAAATATATTTATATGAATGTGTTTATCTACCTGCCCAGCCCAGCTCTTCCCCACTGGTTCCTGCTCATGGCTTATGCTCTACACTGAGTGGAATTCACTCTATCTCCACCCTGACACACCAAATTTTACCAGTCATTCTCTATAGAAGATTCCAAAGATGGAAAAGATATGAAATTTGTAGATAAAATACATTTCACCATCATTTACATGCCCTTACAGAAAAGCTGTACCCCCTTAAATTACTATTTCAGTCACGTGAATTCACCTGTTAAATATTGGCTACAACAGGGTTTCACCTCAAAGTGCATGTTAATTATGATAACTGTGTAAGCATTTTCACTCTGTTTTTAAGTAAATGAATTCTTATTATGACACCTTAGTTGTCTAAGCTGAAATGTGATGTGAAGATGACGGGGGAGCCATCACAACTTGGCAGAGGGATTTAGGTGTCTCATCAGGCACTGCCTCTGTATTTCAGTGTGGGCACATTGGGCAGCCTGTGGGGGACAAAATCAGGTCCCACTTTTATATTTCCTCATGTAAGTTGCTCTGAAAAGGGTTGTTTAATACTGGTAGCAGGTGACTGCTGTTTATTCAGTGTTTTTGTAGGTGTAGCAGATTTTAGGTTGATAAGGAATAATTTGATTTTGGAAGGTGATTCCATATAATGTGTTTGTTTAAGGCTGTTGCTGAAGACTCACAATGTAGCTGTAATTGAAAGTGCATTAAACTGCATTTTAAACATATACAATAGAAAGGCAGATAAGCATTTGAAACACTAGAGAGTTAAACATTTCCTTACTTCTTTACAATCTTTGCTCATTCTTTTGCTTTACAAGAACTGTCAATCTTACATCTTTTAACTTAGATGTAACCTGTGTCCCTACTTCCAGTGAACACCTAACATTTTTTAGAATAATTTTATGTAACAGTGTGAAAAAAGCTATTCTTATATTGGACAATGTCCTATACGAGAATTTGTTCAAAGCACCATATGAATCTCAGCATTTTTTTGTGTATTTACTGCATTGGAAAACATAGGAATCTCATCAAGACTTCTTGTTTATTGATAGATACATCAGTGTTGGTAGCTCATCTTTTTTCCTTTTTGTTAGAAAAGGCTGCATTTCCTAATTTGAGTAGAGAAAAAGGAAGAGATTACATCCTGTGTATGTAGTTTATACAAGTACACAATTCTCATCACTCCCAGGAGATAATGTGGTTTGGACTGGGGTTTTTTTAAACTTCACTGTATTTTTACAGTTGTGTGAGTACCTAGGACAGTGGGTTAATAGTTAAAATAGTCATTTTATACATTCCTTTATTATTTTTAATAACTAGAGAAATTTCTTTTTTTAATCTTGATGTAATCAGCAGTAACTTTACCAATAGTGCCTTTTTTTTCCCTCTAGACAAAGCCCAAATTTATGTATGTTAACCACACCCCTTGAGTATGTAGTATTTAATTTCATTTAGGATTATTCTGTTAGTTTGGAACCTTACATGGAAGGCTGTGAAGATGTCTTTGGTTCACACCCCTAATGCTTTATGAGACAAACAAGAAACTCAGGCTCTGTACTCACTGTGCTATGCAATGACCTAGTCATAATTTTTGAATTGATGGTCAACATATATTAAATCAGATAATTTATTTGAAACAGTAGTATTTCATAAACTGAAGCTGACAGTTTATTATCTTATCTGTGAGAGCTCCTTTCTTCCTTCATCTTGCCTGAAAACCAATACCCATACAATTGAACTTTTGGTAGAAGTCAAGGTCACAGCTTTGGAATAAAGTTATATATGGGAATTGCCTGTCTCCATGTTGAAAAGGTGAGTAAATCAAAAGTACTGATATGGTAATCTAAATCTGCAGTGTGCTCTCTTGCATTTTATTGAAACAAAATGATAAGAAGTTTTCTTGACTTCTAAAAACTGTTCTTGATGAAACTTTCTTTAGAAAGCATCTTAATAAACCTATTTAGATTTAACCTTGCCCTTAAACAAAATAATTTAAAAAATCAAGAATGGCAGTAAATTATAAGATGTGTATATATCTCTTGGTGCTGGGTCACAAACATTTCTGGAATGACGTCAGGAGCTCGAGGGTGTGATCCTCTCTGGGTGGAAGAGCTGTGCTTGGAGTTGAGCAAGGGGCTGCTGGATGCTCCCAGCCTGTCAGGCTGCAATTCCCATTCAGATTCTTTATTCTTTTTCTGTGTTTCATCCTTTCCACTGCTGGGTTTTTCATTGAAATTTTGGACTGTGGGCAAAATTATTTTCAAACACTGGCTCTTGTTCAATTCCTTCTTAGCCCATTTTTTTTTTTTTTTGCGCACATCAGTGGGATCTGCTGATGTGAAGTGAAGAGTCAGTAAAATAAAAATCAAAGTTGCCTCTGAGGAGTCTCCTCTTCCTTATTTGTTGCTTCAAACTTTCCAGCTTAATCGATTTCTCCTTTATTCCTTGTTGGCACCAACCTTACAGGCCTGAATGAAGGCAATGGTTTTCATTGCTTCTAGGATGTTGTTGCTAAATTGTTCATTAATTTGCAGTGAAGAACTCATTTCTTATACACACACACAATCTCCATACTTCCCCATTAGTGCTGCCTTGATCTGTTGAAAAGTAGTGTTGTATTCAAGGAGGTTTTTTGGGGGGTGGGGAGGGGAAGAAAAAATATATTAACTTGCAATATTTTTATTTTCTGAAATGAATTATGCATTATTCTGAGTAAGTGAAAACTGTGGATGAAATATTGGCATTTAATAATGTAATGCCAGAACCTCCTGGCATAAAGTTCAGTAGCTAGACCAATATTTAAACTGTTGAGCAATGTTATTGCTCTGCTAAACCTCATCACTTCACATTTCTCTCTGCAAGACCTACTATCGCCTCAGGCTGTAAATGGAAGATGAGATTTTATTATAAGTCTCCTGGATTAGGTACACAGGAACCACACTGGTTGACATTGGCTTTGATATATATGAGCAAAAGTTTATATAGTCATTTTTGCTGCGTTTCCATTCTAAAAGTTAATTAACTGATAAGATATAACCCTGGAGCGTGAGCCTTCAGACAGGACAAGACAAAGGTTTCCAGAGAAATTGAGACAAAGGTCTGATGCAATGAATGATGGAGGAAAGGCAAAATGCCAGTGCAGTAGTTTAGAGAATGTCTCACTTCTGTGTAGCTGTACAATCTGAATTTATTTGGCAGTGCCATGTCAAACTTGCTCATAGAAACAAATTACTATGAATTCCTGCTATGCTGTATTTATACTTTCATTATAGCAACAGCAAGAGTTGGTCTCCCAAGTACAGCACATTTGTATGGAAAGTTCCCTTTCCTCTGGGCTTCTGATGAATTAAAAAGCTGCTATTTACTGTTTCTTTGAAATACACACTTGAAATTCCAAATATCAGTTCTTGCTTCTGAAAAGGGAATGTGATGTGAATCTTGATGGATTTTCAAAGTATTGAGTTGGTTTTGCATTGAATTTTATTTCCTAAATAACTTATTCTAAAATGAAAGAAATAATTACCACTTTGGGAAATTTTGGAAGTCCCTCTTGGTTTTATGGGTTGTGGTAGTGCTGGGCATGACTGGAGACAGACTTTGTTCCCTCTTCGGGGAAGGAAGGGTCACTGGGCTGGGTGTCACTGGGGTGGCCTCAGGTCGGGGTCACTGCTGTGCTCCTCAGTGATGCCCTCCCTGCTGGCTGGGTCCTGCCTGTCCTTGGGTGAGCCCAGCCCCTGCTGGCTGTGGACAGGGCACTGGAGGTGTTCCTGCTCCTGCTCCTGCTCCTGCTCCTGCTCCTGCTCCTGCTCCTGCTCCTGCTCCTGCAGGAGGTGGGAGCTGATGAGAAACCCTTGTGGCTCAGCCACTCTCCCAGGAGCCAGGAGGAGGCACACGTGAGGTGAGCAGTGGCTCTGCTGTTGGTGCAGTGGCACAGTTTGTGTGAGCAGCCACCTCCACTGCCAGAAAATTGTATTCCAACTTAATTTCCAAAGATGACCTTCCCCTGCGTTAAGTCCTCCTCAATTTAGACCTCTGATCTTGTAATGACAGTTGGCAGAGACCTTCTGCATCTAGAAAGATTCACACAGAGAGCAATTTCATGGGAGAAACTGCTCTGAGCTCCAACAAAGATGAACAAAACTTCACAGGTGAAAAGAGGGTATAAGCTGAGAATCTAACTGGTGATTTATTATAGCCAAGATTAAAATGATTTGTACTGGAAAGACTGTAATAAAAGAAAATGCAGCATAGTGCAATGTCCCAGCCTGTGGTTGCCTGGAATGAAGATTAGCTGAAAATACTAATAATCTTTCAGCAGGGTGGAAACTATTTCTGGCTCTGGTGCAATTTTTGTTCTATTGTATTAATTTTATATATTTTTTATCGCATTTGATTGCTTTTTTCAGTTAAGTAAACCATCAATTATATGATCTGAACTAATGGCAAAGGAATCATGATAGAGAACTTTCTGGGTCCAAATGTTGTATCTGCTGTACATGAACAATGCTGTTGTGATCAGCCAGTGTTTGAATTGTGTAATTGCCTTAGAAACAAACGCTTGCAAACAAATGCTTTATTTGTAGAAGACTTGTTAAAAAGAAAGTATAATAGGATCTGTTGTTTTCCTGTTGAAATTATTGTGAGTTTTCCCATTGTTTCAGCAGGGATACAATCTGCTTTATAACCCCCCTCAATTATAACAATTTAGTGCAAATTTAAGATAAGTAGCAGCAGCCAAATAAGAAATGTTTCTCTTTTTTTCTGCCTGTAAGAAAGGAAAAGATCACTGCATGAAAATCACAATGTCCTGTAAGATACCTTCCTTTGCATCTTCTCTGATCTTCTGCCTTGTTTAAGAGACTAGAAGGAAAAAAACAAGCAGTCCCTTTAGATCTGTTAGCTTCAAAAGAGGAGTAAAAGGGAATTTACTGGCAGTGAGAATGGTCTGAACAGCAAACCTAAGGAAAGATGGGTGTAATTATTTTTATTATTTTTAAGAGGCAAAGCTATTCATACACAAAAAAGTTCATGTAGCTTGAGCCACTCCTTATACTTATGGGAATCAACATCTTTTTTATGGCCAATTGGAAATACACCCTTCTTGTACTGTTTCTGGGGGATTTGGGTGTCTTTTTTAGTTTTGTTTTGTCTTTTTTTTTCTGCTGAAGAATAGATACCCTGGCATTGGATTTCAAAAAAACACACTTCCCTTGCACGGTAGGAATGTTTAGGAAGAAATATGAAAAGCCTTTCTGGATGTATGATTTATATATTATGTATATATGTATGGAACTCCCACACATCAGTGTGACTTTGCTCTTACTGGGATTCCAGTCTGTGTACTTAGGTTTCCCACGGGGTGAATCTCTGAAAACCCTCAAACATTTCATTTTTCAAGGCTGTGGGTGGGAAATTTTTTGCAATTTCTTTCTGCCTCTCTTACCTTTAATCTAAGTGCAGTGTCTTTACTGTACTTAGACTGTGCTGACCCTTGAATCTCAAGTCCAGTATCTTTATTTTTCTCTCATGAGGTGGACAATATTGTATGATGGCTGAAAGATACTTAATTTAGATAGCCTGAATTATTTGAGTATACATTTTTATTAGCTTCAGTCAAAGTAATTTCAGTTGTATTATCAGTTTTAGGCTGAAGATGAGTAGCCAGACTTCAGACCTCAAGGTATTTAGTATTCTTATCTGTTTTTATGGTAGAAAAGTGATAGTTAGAGTGAAAAGTTTTATGTGGGACCACATATACAAAATCCATTGGTATTTCAGAAAACCTGGAGAGCAGTTTCCATGAGGAGAATATATATGAGGGTGAGTTGATAAGTTGTTGAAGGGCCTGTGTATGTCCCAGTAGCTTTAGCTGCTGGTCCCTGAGCAAGGGGCCAAGAGCAGTGGGAGTTCTGAATAGCAAAATGAGAAGAGCCAGAGCTGGGAATGGGGAGCTGAGGAGGAAAGGTGGACTCGAGTCTGGAGGTGTTGCTTGGACCATCATGTTTAAATGTAATGTTGAGGCAGTTGTGAATATGGGAGTGTGTTAGTGTTGTGTTGTGATTTAGTATCTGTGCTTCACTGCAGTGCTTGCTTAATCAGCAGTAATTTTCCAACTTGAGTTACTAGAAATACTGTTATGTTGTGTTTGTTTTCCATTTTCTCTCTCATGTTATTTGGCATGTTTGATTCTCTGTATTTACTGTCATCTCAATGTGTGTATTTATAGCAGGATGGCTTAGTCTTATTTTCAAGTTGTGCAATAAATAATTCATCTTAAATATAACTTGATGATAGGCGCCACAAAGAAATTGAACTCGAGTAATTTTGGTAATTGTGGGCCACAGAAAGAGGAAAAAAAATTAACATGTGTTTGTGTTTTATGTTCTCTGAAAGGAGCATAATTTCTATCATTAATCATCTAATGCACTTCCATTGATTTTCCTTTTAATAGAAAATGAAAGTAAAAGCAATTCAAAACCTATAATAATGTTAGGGGGAAAAGGGAAAATTTGTGAAAGATTCTTTAGACTGATTGCATAATGTAGAAGCACTGAGATTGCAGTTATTCTCTGGACAAAGTAAATTTAAAACATTAAAAACTCATACCATTTTGCCTTTCTGGCCAGGCAGAGTGTGAACCACTTAGAATAAGAAAACACTTGTATGAAAATGGTGCTCAACATTAATACATCAGCCCTGTGTTCTGCATTCAGTGCGTGGGTGGGAGGAGGAATGGGCTTTACAGCAATGTACTTCTGCTTCTCCTCGAACAGTGGGCACTTCTGGTTCACAGATGAGGAAAAATAAAACCTCAGGTCACACAGCTTGGCAAAATTGATGTGTGCAGCTCAGCTCTTCCAGCAATTCTAGTCCTGTATTCCAAACCAAATAATTGATCGCCTCATCCACGAGTATCAAAGAAAAACTCTGCACTGAGGAGTTTAGATGGAGCAGAGATGAGTCCAGTTGAAGGCTAAATTAAATGGTGCTGGCCCTCAGCTGCAGCTGGGATTCCTTCTGGGGCTCCTGTGCCTACATTAACCCCGTGCACATGTCTTACTGTGGAAAGGCTACAGAGAGAAACCCACCTGAAGAGCAGCTTTAGCTGCTAAAATGGACCTTTAGCTGAGAAGGATGTTCACAGTTCTCTGTGCTTTTTTTCCCTCTCTTCTAATTCTGTCCCAAACTTCTCTCTTTTCCCATCACAACCTCTTCTCCATGCTAATGCTCTGCACCCAACTTTTCTCCCCATCTCCACCCTGACCCCTTTCCATGCAAATCATTTCAGTTGCTTTCTTTCCTTTATCTTTTCAGTTGGTATTTACCATCTTTATTGCATCCCAAGCTCATCTCGGGCTCCCCTTGTTTGTTTGTAGAGCCTGTTGGTCGGGATCTGTGTTTATTCAGAGCTCTGTTTGCTTGGTGGCATTTGTCAGCCCTTTAGCACTACTGTCAATATCATTAATAATTACAAAATGGGAAACTGGTGACCTCAGAGACAGTTTTCCTGATGAATAACTAGTTGTCCCAGCTCTTCCTCAGTTATTTGTATGAGATTTGTGTCTCTGATGTCCTTCCTGGCACCATTTGTTCTTTTCCTCACACTTAACTATTAATAGTTATCTTATGGTGTGTTTCTGTAAGTCCAGACTTTGGGCACATTTCATGGCAGGGAGTGCTGCTGCATCCAGGGGGCTGCCATGGGGATGAAGTTAAGTGTAAATTTATGTCCTTATGGAATCAGGACTTTAAAGTCCAACCTGAGTCTCAGCAGAGCCTTATCTTATGTCTTCTATTATGTCTGCTTCTGGCCTTCTGTGATTAGGGGTTGCATTAACATACCAATAATGGTGTAAATGTTCCACCTGGGATTACAAAAAAACTTGTAAGTATAAAGAAGCATCAATATAGAAAATAAATGAAGTCATCATGAGTTATGGGACTATACTTACAGTGAAAAACTCTAGACCCTAATAGTTATTTTATTCTTTAATTTTCTAATGTATTATCCCTTAACTTCTTTTTAACTTACCACTAATGATAATGTGTAAGAAATGATGTTATCTCATTACATTGAGGGATACCAAGAATAATTATGCAACAGAAGTGAGGATTTTTTTGAACAAGAGCGTAAACAGCTATATTAAAATAACTTCTCTGACTTTACATGCTGGCTTTGATTTTTCAAACATTCTTGGAATTTGAAGACAGGGAAGATTATTACCTTGTTTTGCCTATGCCTCTTGGCATTAAAGCTCTTGTCTAGCCTCATAGCTCATCCTATTGTTCCTGTACTAATTCCAGTCATTTGATTTGCACTACTACATAGCCTTGGTTTTAGTGTTTGGCCTGACTGTGCCTTCCTGAAATTATCAGTCATCATTTTCAGATGTTCTAATGACATGTAATTCCAGAGTTTTGAAAACACTAATTTACTTTTCTC
The DNA here is from genome assembly GCA_013398075.1 of Notiomystis cincta. Lineage (NCBI taxonomy): Eukaryota > Metazoa > Chordata > Aves > Passeriformes > Notiomystidae > Notiomystis > Notiomystis cincta. The sequence goes on along the minus strand of VZRX01009159.1, from coordinate 114,491 downwards.
AAATTGAAAGGGCTGTGTTACAATATAATTTTACTGGTTCATAGTTGATACTCTGTCTTTAGCTTTTTACCCTTTGGATTCTGTTGGAATGCATTTTTAAAGGAGAATTGATTGTAACTTTGGTAAATGAATATGATTACAGAGGTTGACTGTAACTGGATTTTTACTTCAGAGGAATTAAATTTATATTATGTTTCTTTATTGGATGCAATGCTGTGCCTGTAATATTTCATTCTCAATAGAATTCCCTTTGTTAGGATCACTTCCAGTACTCTTAAGTCAGGCATGTGCACCTGAGAGCACCTGAGTTCCCTGATGCTTCTTTGGTGATGATGTAACATCATCTAAGGATGCCTTCAGTGCCTCTGCAGTCTGACAGTGTACAATTGATTTCACCATCTAAAAGTTTATAGGAGAAGTGTCTGTTATTTACTTTCAATTTAGGAGAAATGTAGTTACAGAATGCAGCTCCCATATGTTTCTGTGTGCCATATGCTGAGACGCTGGCTCACAGACACGCGACTGTGGGTGGGAATGCAAAGCCAGAAGACAGAGACTGTCACACTGAATATCCCCTTAGCAGCCCTTGCTCAGTCTCCTGGCAGGGCCCTGTAGCAGCAGAAAGGGAAATTTGCTCCCCAAGCTCTACATTTAACACTTGACTTATGCCTTGAAGCAAAGCAGTTGCATCTGCAGCTATTTTCATCGCTCATATTAATCGCTGTGTTGTGTCAGCACCTTCACAGGTGCATCCACACAGTCTGCTAAACAATTCCAGCCCTTCCCTGAGAAAAAAGTTATTTTCTTTCAGCCTCTTAAACCTGGCTACCTTTCAGTTTAGTTAATGACCTCATGTTTATTGTTACAAGAGAAGGTGGTTTGATTTTTATTTTTTAGTGACAGCAGTTCTTTTTATATCATCGGAGCTGCATTCCAATGTCATCCCACAGTTTGCCCCCAAGTGTGTAATTCCAGTTTGGTGGGGTTGACTGGTGGTAATGAAAAAGGATAGCAGGAGTTCAAAAGGAAATCCTACATTTCCCCTCTTTGTGGGAATCAATATTGTAATTCGAAAGCCTTTATCTGGCAGTGTCCTATTATTAGCTGTTTTATTCATATGTTTGTGTCCATTTTAAATGCTGCAGAGATGGTAGAAATCACATATTATGCCTAGGAGGGATTTATTACTCTGATTTTTTTTTTCTCAGTGCATAGGGCTACAAATGGACTGCGTTTGCTCTCTGGGGGTATCTCACTTGAAAAAACAAAAGAGATGTTGACATAACAGAAATGGCTTTGTGGTATGAGTTTATTTAAAACCATTGTGACAGAACTGAGGATTAAGGGGAAATATTTTTTATGCAGCGTAAACCACATATGAGCCAAACCAATCAGTAGTTTGAAACCACTGAGGATAAATAATTTTACTTTCCTGAAGGTTCACTGAAAACAAATTTCTCTCATTCTCTTTCCAGAAGTGCCTGTATATGAAAATATTTTTCTCTTAGAAGTTAAAGTTAAGTAAACTGGGAATTCTGCAGCAAGCAGAAATGAGGGGACTGGTTCCTGATGGAGCCACTGGAATTGGTCCATCGTCTCTGCTGCTTTCTGCCTTCCCCTTCCCAATCCATTAAAATGCCCTAAGGGCATTTTCATTATTATTTAGTTTAGCAGTTCATGCAGCTCACCTCAAGCAAGGTTTTAAGCATGTAAAGAGAATCACAGGAGATCCTCCTCCTTCCCCTTCCTTTAGGTGTTATGTCTCTTACTAGACTATCTATTATATATTCTTTTCAGCTCCTTGTACATATATAATCCACTCTATTATTTGTTAATTTAACTTTCCTCTCTCATGTTTCCATTGTCACTAATTTCTTTAAGCTCCATGAGCTCTGTCAGATATTTGCCCTGATTTCACATGTCCTTATATATATGTATCCCTCTACTTTAGCATTCAGATAGGATGTACATGGTGAATTATTTCTATGCTTAAAAGTGTGGCTGTTTGTGTGGATCGGGGCCGTTAGACAATACCTGATCACAGCAATGGGGTGTCTGGTTTACCATCCATACCCAGAACTTCCATCACGGGCAGTGCCATAATTAATTAACGCCAGGAGTGAGCTGTGCTCTCGTGCCAGCTCCCCGTGACACTGCCGCGGGTGCTTTGCCCGCGGTCACAGCTCCTGCTGGCACCGCAGGGCGATGGCCACTTCCCTGCCAGCAGCTGTGGCCATGCTCAGGAGGTGCCCTGCGTCCCCTGGGCCGGACTTCACGTGCACACAGCTGTGTCACCAAACTGGGGTGTCCTTGCTGAAGGAAGTGAGGCTGCACAGACCTTGGGCATCAGTGTCTCGCTCGTTTAACCTTCCTGAAGAGAGCGATTCCGCCGCGCGGAGCGGCGACCTCTGTCCTCGCCCTCCCGTAACTGAGGAGGGGGAGGGCTCCCAGTCTGATGGCTGGAGCTGGGAGCAGGGAAGGGTCACAGGACTGAGAGGGAAAGGCAAGGATCAGCAATTTAGAGGTGGTTATTAATATGCTGATTTGCTGTCACTTACGTCTAAAGAGACTTTTAACAATTGCTTGCCTTTTGCATGCTCTTCAAAATGCTGATTTTTTTCCCATAGAAATCTAATTACATTTTAATAAGTTTTTTTTTTTATTTCCAGGTGGTTGCCAACCTATTACTTTCTTCCATACAGTACTGTAGTTAAAACCCAAAAAATCATGTGTATTCATGGCAGAGTTCCATCCCAGTAAATCCTTTAACTGTAAGAAAACAGAATTCTTTTTACTTTTCATGCACTCTTACTCACATTAAATGCTGGCAACAAGGAAAATATATGCAGCCTCAAAAACCTGAATTATTTAGCAATTGTCATAAAATAATATCACAGGTTGTTAAAGTTAAATAATAAAATCTGGATTAAATAATTTCATCCTCAGTAGCTTTATGATATAATGTGTGGACTTGCCTGGAATCAGAGAGCCCGACATGACTAAACTCTTGTGGCCAAATTCAGTTCATTACTCTGTCCCTGAGTTTATTACCTTAATCAAGTCATGACCTACCTTTGCTTTGTTTAACCTACCCTGGAGGATATAAATGGCCTATAATCTTGGAGATTTTGTGAGAATTCATTGTTATTAATGAAATGAAAGACTCCATGATGTGCAGGCTATTTTTATTTATTATAATTACTTACTATTAATTCACTGAATTTAGCAAGTTTTATCCTAGGTTTCCTGTGACTCAGATTTATACATTAAATACTTTAGTTCTCTGTCATGGCTGTACAATACCAATATCCACCGTGAAAAATTAATTATTAGTTCTAAAAAAGGACAAGAGACAAAGTGGGAGAGTAAAAGAGGTATCACAATATTTAGGGAGCTCAGTTTGGAGGAGCCAGACCTGGTAATTACACCTCTCTGCAAGAAGCATTTAGCTGTAGCATCTGCTCAGTCATTCTCTTCATCTGAAATATGGAAAAGATGATGGTTTTGGAGAAGGAAGCTTTCTTTTATAGTTTTTAGGGGCTTTTTTTACCACTTTAAAGCAGTTTCAATTCCATGAGTATCAAGTACATCACAGCTTGTGAATCCTGGCCTCCACCAAATACCTTTTCTGGCACATGGCCACAGTGTTACCTGTTTTCTTGCTTGGTTGTACAATGTATCATTGGTTAAAGTGTCCCCACAGCCTTTAAAATGACTGCCTCCTTGAGAATATTGAGTTTATATCATCATTTAGATAACACACTGGTCAAATAACAACTTGTTACGATTTTGCGAAGCTCCCAGCGCATCACTGAGTGACACATGAACCATGCCCTAAACCCAAACCAGCTTTATTCTGTTAATGCAGGGGGGTGAATCTCACTCAGAACACAAGGACTGACTGCCCAGAGTGTCATACAAGAGATATCTAAGAATATAAATATTCCTGTGCCCTTGCTTGCAGCTGTGACGTGCCTGTCGGAGCAGGGTGGCTCTGCCGCCGTGGGCGACTGCGTGCGGTGGGCAGGAGCGATGCCAGCCCTCGTCCAGGAGTGCCTGGTTCCCTGCAAGGATGACTGCACATTTACCCCCTGGTCTAAATTCTCAGCCTGCTCCTCTGACTGCGAGACAAGCAGGAGCAGGAGGCGGTCGCTCACAGGTATAGTCCTTTCCCGTATTTCTCTGGGGGTGATAAAGCCTCTGTGGTGTTGGGAGACTGATGTTGGGGTGGTGGGAAAATCCAGACAGAACTGTCACCATCCTTGATTGATTTCTGATATTCTGATTCTGGTACTGATCATTGCCAGCCTTACACACGCTCCAGTACAAGAACAGTGCAGAAAAACTCGCTGGTGGAAAGATGGGTTTAGACATAAACCAAATTAAACAGCGACCAGGCTTTGTGCAAGTTTATCTGACCTATTAATCTGGGAAGGATGCAGAAAATACATATACAAGAGTACAAATCAGTGTGATTTTCTGGAGGAAGTTTAAAACTGGGAGTTTTATGCTCAGCAGTATGCCCTAGTTCAACAGGGCAAATTAATACCATGAATAAAGAAAACCCAGTACCATTAGAACAGCTTTGTTTGATCTTTTACATGTATTCATTAAACTCACTGGTTCAAACCTTTTGATGGAGCAGTCTCCCATACTTGCTGTCAAGATTTGTTATTATGTTTTTTGAATGCTGACCAAACTGAAAAGCCTTAAAAGTCCTTAACATGAATAATTTGGAACTGCATGTTTTCCTGGGAGTTGTCTTCCCCCACATGCATAGTTGAAGCAAATAAAAATGAATAATACTGTTCTTACATGGTTTACAAGAAATTTGCTGTTATTGTTCTTCACAACAGTCACATCTTTTCATGTTTCTGCGTTGTGTTTGAGAGCTATGGTTTACCTGGCTTGAGTTTGCTCCTTTAACAGAGGTGAAACTTAAGAGGTTTTGACTGTGGACTGGAGTGCTAAACTTGCTGTAAGAATATCTGCTGAGATAAAAGCTGGGATCTGAAGGGCAGCAAAATATGGTGTCCACCATTGCTCCTTCCTCTTAGACTCACTTGTCCTTGGCTGCATGGCTGGCTTCTTACTCCATTTGTTACTGCTAGAATGTTCTGGATGTTTTACTAACTAATAATTACAGCATACATTTATACTGGTTTCAAGCTGCCATTCATCAGTGTGGCTCATTAAAGGATAAAGATTTCTCTTTCACGTAAAAATCCAGTATTATACAATGCTCTATAGTTTCTGGCAAAGAGCACATTCTAAAATGTTCTCTATACCAATGCCTGTATGCTTTTTAGTAGGAGAAATACTTGATCCCCAGCAAAATAAGAGGTGCCTGTTCTTAGAAAAAATATGTAAAAATTAATGAATAATTACTTACAGATAGTTTTAAATCTGATTTTTCTTCATGACCATTGTGCAAGGTACAAAACAGTACAGCCCTACCTATCCTCTTTCTTGCTCTCTTCTATATCAGATCTGTTCAAGTGAGTGGACCAAAAATGGTTTGTAGTACTCAGGTTTTGCTGGTTGGTCTCCTCACTTGCCCTGCATTTGTGACCAACCACCACCAGTGTCTCCCCACCCGACCTTGCTGGGTTCATTTCTCCCGCCAGGATGGAGCTGTGGTCTCACCCAGTGAAGGTGTCCTGAAAAGCAAGTGGTGACCATGCAGTGAGTGTCCCAGGTGGGGAGGTGACAATGCCCCAGGGAGCAGCAAGGGACAACCAAATCGGACTTTGGGTTTGGTTTGGTCCCCTCTCAAAAGGGGGAGTCAGTGAGACTGGTGGACACTTGTATTTGCATAAAAACTTCTTGAAAAAGTTAGAGAAAAAGTCTTGAAAAAATCTCATCCGGAGGAACTCAGTCCAAAGATTTAAGGAAAATGCTATTTTCAAAAGTATTTTGTGATGTTAAAAGAGCCTTTTATCCATTTGTGTTTCACCTCTCTGTAAGTGTGCATGAATTTTACCTCTTGTTCATTACTCTGTGTGTCTATGCTCAAGTGAATGCTTTGGCTTCATTTTAAGAGTTCATTAATAATGTCATTTAGTGGAAATCTTCTAATTGTTTGCTAAGTATTTGCTTGCCCTCCACTCAATTTTTAATAGTATAATTCATTTTACTTTGTAATTCATCATCGACTCTACACATAAAATTAGTCATTACTTAAGTGAAAGACTTATTACAGAACATATCAAAATTCAAAGTCATTATAATGAAAACACAGTTTTTAGATGAGTCTTCAGTTAATTAATACAGTCAGTTAATTCACTGTATTATGGATACAAAACGCTTTCTGTATTTTTAATGTTTCCTATAATTATTATGTATGGTATGTATTACCTGATAATATTTAATATATATAATGTTTGTAAATATTCAGAAATGTAATTTTAAAAGAAAATACTATTTATTTGATGGGTTTATACCCTAAAAAAAAATTTGGAGATTTTTAGCAGTGATTTTTAAAGCAGCCTGTGAAGATGATAAAAATACCACTATCACTAATTCTAAAAATATTTCCTTGTGAAGAGTATGGGATCAATGTCACATTTCCCCTCAAAATAGGGCTTTCATAGCAACTTCATTTAAGGGGAAGATTCCAATGAAACAGATGGCAGGGCAAGTTGGAAAAAAACAGTCACATAAGTGTGAGATTATGAGCATCCTTACCTCAGTCTGTTCTGCTTTGTGTCATGGTGGCAAAACACGGGCAAATCCCAAATTCCCGTGTTTACTAACACAATGCAGAACACACAACTGAACATACAGAGTTTGTGGCCCCTCATGGCTTCTCATGCAGAAATGCTGGAAATGCCATTAGAGAGCTCCCAATCTACTTAGTCTTTTAAAATACTTTCCTTGAAGTATGAGGAGTTGTACCTGCATTTCCTCATAAGTATATACATAAAATAGCAAACATGGATTTATCTACCAGACTATAAAGATGCTGACACTGATGGATTTTTTTTTTCATCCCTTTGTGCTGGCAAATTCTACATTCCCCAGAACTCTGGCAATACAATTTTGCAAGGGCTGGGGCTTGTAGAATGGTGATATTTAAGGGTCTGCAGTAGGGCCCTTTCCTTTGGAGGTACATATTTGTATGGAAACAGGCATTGATGGGACCCAGCTTTTGTAGTGAAATANGGGGGGTTGTTGAGTTATATAACTTATCTTTTGCTTTTAGTATCTTATTTGTGTGCAATAAAGAGCAAACATTTCTTCTGGGATCAAAGCTTTTAAAAACCTTCTGCAGAAGTGTTTTTAGTGCATCCAAGATCCCCAAGGAAAGTTTTCAGGATGGGATACAGATGCAGTTTGTTGCTGAAGATGAATTCTCCCTTCTGTGCAGATGCCTAATGCAAAGACATTCCTGAGCTCAGACAGCATCAAGATTGTTCCATGGCACGCTGGCTGACCTGTGCCAAGAACAGCATTGATTTTTATCTTTAGAGGCTGTGTACAGACATTTGTTCCCTTGAGCAGTTGTAGGGAGGCAGGGAGCACGAACTCTCTTTTTTGCATGATTTCTTCTTGTACTGGGGACCCCTTCTCATGCCTTGAAGTCCTGCAGGAGGAGGGCATGGAGAGTGCAGTTGCAGAGAGCTGTACTATGGCTTTATTTGGATGCTGCTGCTTCCTCAAACTACTGAAAGAGCCTTCTTTTAAAACCTGTTGAAGGAACAGAGCAAAGGAAAACATAAAAGCAAACACAACCATTGAAATGCTTTCCAGCCTTAATAATTTACTGAGGATTATCTTTTTCTGTTTTCTTCAAAGCATGGTTTTGTGTGCACAGCTCATCTTTAACTAATTTGTAAAGGAATCTCAAAGAAGTTGTAGCTAATGTTGGGTCCTCCGGAAGTTGTCCTGGCAACCATTGATTGTGAACAAATAAAGACAAAACAATCAATTTATTTACATCAGATAATTAGAGGAAAATGATATTAAATGAAATTACAAAGCAGTTTCTGGGCAGACCATTCCTGGAGTAAGACTTTATATTTTCCTCCTTGATCTACCCATCAGAAGAGTATTTCCACGTTCTCTGGTTGCCCCTGGAGATAAGTACTTTGTCCCTGCACACCAGAGCACTGGCAGCAGCTAATAGATGCTTCAGAAACATCCCTGAATATTAACATTCAGATTGTCTTGGTTCTAATGTGTTGAATTCATGCAAGTATAAATAATATGACGTGTTGTTATCGAGAGCAGCAGATGTTGCGCTAACGCAGATTTCTGTGGTTGGAACAGGGCGAAGCAGAAAGCGAGACAAATGCCAGAACGCAGAAGTTTATCCTCAAGTTGAAACAGAGCCGTGCCCCTGCGAGGTGTTCAGCTCCCAGCCCCACGGGAACTGGTCCGACTGCATCATCAGAGGGGGTGCCTCGGAGCTGCAGCGGGGAGCGGCGGCCCCGGAGTGCGGCGAGGGCGTGCGGCTGCGGGCCATCGCCTGCTACGACAGGAGCGGCAGGCTGGTGGAGCCATCTCGCTGTAGCGCTTCGGGTAAGATGTGGAACAGCCCCCTGCACGTGTGAATAGCTCTCCATGGCTCGTCGTGGAGCTTAGCCGAGGTGTGTGCTTGCTGGAATAGCTCTCGCAAGTTTGCCTTGGGTGTTGAACACAGTTCTTTGAATACCTTCTTATTGCTCTTTAACACGGAGGTTTTCCTCAGTGTGAGGGTCTGCTGGCATTTCTGCAATGGAAATGAAGCACAAGAGGGCTAAAGTTGGCTGTGCTGCCAGAAAAGCAGAGGCATTTCTTTTATTTCCCTGAAAATCCCATAAAAGTATAAGCTTTGGAGGATGTGTATTTATTTCAATCAGCATTTTGTTTGAAGATATCTCCTACTTCCACTTTTACGTGTTTAGAAATTTTTGTTCCCTTTCACTGCGTTTGGAAGTTTGCATGGTTGTTTTCAATGAAGGAATTAGGAATTTTCTAGATAATTATATTTAATTACAAAATGCCTGTGATGTCACCTGCTGTCCTTCATGCCAAGCACACATGGCTTCAGCAGCCAGTGGTCTCCTTGCAATTATGTGCCAGTGTTAAGCTGGCACAAATTCATAGAGTGAATTTCATACTCAAATACATAGAGTATATTTTCATGACACTGCTTGCTGGGGTGCTGTTTACCTATATTTCATGGATAATCAAGTAGCCTATATCAGACAGAAGGAGGGCAGAATTAAAAGCAGAGCAAGCAGGAAATACCATTCTGTTTGGGTATTTTCCCCCAGTTCCCACAATATGCAGCTCATCACAGTCATAGAATGGTTTGGGTTGCAAGTGTCCTTAAATATCATGTCATTCCAGCCTCCTTCTACTATGCCAAGTTGCTCCAAGCCCCATCCAACCTAACCTTGAACAGTTCCAGGAATGGGGCAGCCACAGCTTCTCTGGGTAACCCGTGCTAGAGCTTCACCACCCTCACAGTCAAGAATTTCTTCCTATCGAAGAAACAGAATCTAACCCGGGCCTCTGTGCCTTTGAAGCCATTCCCCCTTGGCCTATCACTTATCACAGACATAAAATTTTCTTTTAGGAGCTAATTCTGTACCTAGGCTGCCCCCAAACCACTGCTGCCCTCTGACTTACAGTCAAAAGTCTTGGGACACCACAGAGCAGGATGCAGTAGTTTCAAAGATTGCTGATGAGCTGTATGATGGGAAGGGGAGATTCAGTAATACAGTGGGCACCATGAATGTTCCTGAGGGTGTAAGGGAGCAGAGAAATCAGCTCTCTGGAGTGTCTTCATGGTGGGGATCAGCAGCCTGAGCCGTGTGTAATAAAAGGAAAAAATCCTCCACCCTAATGAAGTGATTCAGTCCTGGAGTGAATTCCTCTTGCAGCTGTTGATGGCTGTTCCAGCTGGCTGCACGGGTTCATAAAACAGCTTTCCATGGTTTGTGTTTCTACAGTGTGCTTTTGTACCAATTGATTATGCCTCTGTGGCCTATGAAGGAGGAGTAGTATACCTTTCCCCCACATTACCTTTTCTTCTGCAGAAAGGGAGCTGCTGGGTTTTGGAAGGTGGGTTTGCCTGTGGTGTGACTTGCTCTTTTGAGAAACTCAGGGTTTTTATCACTATTAAAAAGGGGAGGTTGTCTGTGCGTGGGGCTTTTCTAAATAACCTTGAAGCCTGTTTTCTGTCAGTGATATTTATGTGGCATTTTTAATGGTCTGGCTTCTCTTAGGGAGGTAGCAGGGAGTGGTAGCTCCAGGGGAATATTGTTCTCTTTCTTGTCTTCAGCTTTTTATGTGAGCAGAAATGATTGTGACACTGCCCTGGCACAGGGCCCATGTCAGAGGCAGAGGAGTGGTCAGTGATTTTGGGCATAGAGTGAGTAAAAATGGGCAGAAGCTCCATAGGCTCCACTTCTGTCACCTGGGACCTGCCTTCCAAGGTTATGTGAAGGCAAGTCTGATGGTTATGGTCTCTGCAGCTGGGAACTTTCAAAATGCACTTCTGAACACCTTATTGAATTAGTGATAGAAACAAATCATTATCCAATTAATAATTAGCAGAATGCTTTTCAACCATAATGGAGAAGAGCAATTTACAGAAGCATGCAGAATTGCTAAGCCCTGAGAAATTATTCATGACAGTGTTTTTTCAAACAGCTTGTCTTGCTCACAGTTAGTATTAGATGACCTTTTACACTTGCTAGCTGGCCATGATTATGGCTAATTAATCCATTATCTTATATATTGAATGTCAGTCACTGTGATATCTGGGCATTGTTCTTGCTTTATGAGGTGGGGATAAGCAGGTTCCTCTTTTACTCCTTTCAGTCTTCTGAATTCTCTTTATTTCCTGCTCTGTTCTTTCTGCAGGATGATGCTTTTCCTTTCTTTCCCTTGAACCAGAACAGAAGTGAGAAGTTGTAAGACTTAGACCTCAGTTCTTTGATGGGTCCTTTTGAAGAACAGCAAAATGCAGAAAGAGAGATACAAGGATGTAAATTGTGCCTTGAGAGTAGGAGTAAATTTGTCCCAGATTTGATAATGTCTTGAGTACACAGTGTAGGACAATAAAAACTGTGTAGAACAGTGTAGGTCAGTTTGTAGCTTTTATGGAGAGTAAATTCTGGGCTTTTACCTTCTTGCTGCAGTGATTTTCATTTTCCCTGACTGAAACCTGGTGAACTTAGTCTTGAGTAGGGTTTTTTTCACTTGGTCACTGTGACCCATTTTGTGAGTGTATCAAAGTTGTCAAGTCAATGTACTGTGAGTTTGAGTCTAGAGTAGCAATAAACTGCTCAGAAGGGTTCTGAGTCTGAGGCCCTGCTCTTACACTGACTTTTCTGAGTGATTTTGCATTTGCAATTTGGAGAGCAAGAGGGAAGCCTAACCAAAAACCCAATTCAGTCTGTCCATCCATGTTTTCTAGAAGCTTAGACTCTGACTGTCCTAAGCCTGTTACCTGGAGATATATTAACCCTTTCAGCATACCTTCCCAACTGGAAAGGGATTTTCTGCCCATTGGAGTAGTTACTGCAAGCAGAGTATCCCAAGGTCCAGAAAGAGTCAAGACAGAAGCATTCCAGTTGTTCCATTTTGGAAATGCTCCATCAGCTTGCCTGGTGTCTACAACCTCTGTCAGGACCTGAGACCTGGGCTGGAGGGAGGGACCTCTGCCCTGACCCAGCACAGCAGAGCAAGCCTGGTGTCAACACGTGGGGTCAGCTGAAGTGAGCACAGCAGTCACCACTGACTGATTTACCCATCCTCTCTGGTATTAATCATGAGTTAGCTCATGATCATTAGATATTAGAACCTTAAAAATACAAATCACAGGCTTTTCTGAATTTTATTCCTTTCTGTACCAAATCTTTTCTCCAGGAAAAAGTATACTTTTACTTTTTCTCATGGCTGGCTTTTTCAATAAACTGCTTTATTTTGGTGGTGTCACCTTTTTCCTTGATGACCCATTCAATAAGCTTGAGAAATGAGTGATCTGCATTCTCCAGTTGAGATAGTGAATTTCTCCCAGATTTGGTTCACCCTTGTTTTTCTTCCTTTAATTTGGAAAGTCACTTATGAAGTCATGGATAGAGGTAACTATCTCTAACTGCATTACAAAATTGTAATTGGTAATTTGCCTCAATTTCCCTTCCCATCAGAGGGAAGGGAAAATTTTGTGTTAGGCTCACTTCTAGTCCCGAGGGTCTCCATTTTCTAACTGGTGTGTGGAGCATCCTCTTTGGCCATGAAATTGTCCTTTAATCGCAGCTCATCCGCTTCTCAATCTGTCATCTGAGCTGCTCCTACTATTTTTGAATTTCCATCTCCTTTGTTTTGAATGATTTCCCATCGTCCCTTTGCTTCTCTTCCTTGTGTGTGATGCCAACAGGGTTTTTTTAATCTTAGAGGAACATAGGGTGCCTCATCTGTTCCAAATCAAAGGCTGGAGATTTCTGTGCTCTTGCGTGGAGGTTCTGCTTTTGATCCGATGGGCAATTTTTGGAAAGCAGGAATTTATGAAGAGTGCTTATCCTATTCAAATTCTGCTGTGCTCACAACACCAGGAACCTGGAAGAAAAAGACACAACTGACAAGTAGATCCTGGTTTTAAATCACAGAGTTATTAGCTGCAACCTGCACTTACCTTAAAAAGCTTTAATTATCTCTGAATTTATGAAGGGCACGGCAGGGGTGCTCAAATACCTCCTTACTCTCAACAGTGCAGTGTCTCCCTGTCTGTGCTCCAGTTGCTGGTGGACAAACCTGTCCTAAAATTAAAATACTAGGATTGATACCCCCCATTTTAGGAGAAAATGAGCTGTTTTCAGGTAGCTTTTAACCTCTAGATTTTAATAAGCATTCTGCAGATTTGTATTTGTATAGCTCAAGCCAAAAGCAGAGCCTAATAGGTTAAAGGAATGTGAGTCAGGTCTGGCCTGGCCTGAAATCAAACTTGCTGCTCCTACAAGGCAGCAATTTTGGGGGAAAAATGAAAAATAAAAGTTGACAATAGGATATTGAATTATTTATTTTTGTAAATGTATCAATTTTAGTAATTACTGTGGCATGCATTTTTCCACATCTAGTAAATTTTATTTTGAAGGGTGAAATTGTAGAAATCCCTGATTTTTAAAATCTTCAGAAATAGAAACTTTTCTGAACAAAGCTTTCCCTGTGTTTTTGAAAATATTCCAAAGTTTAGTTTCATTCTTAGTGTGAGTGACATTTTATATTGAAATTTCATTTTTTAGTGCAACCTGTTGATTTCAGAACCCACCTAGGCTCTCTGTAATCACTTTCCAGAGATAACAAAGACATCCCTGCTTTATCAACACTGGAGCACAAATCCAAAACACAACCCCATACCAGAAACTATGAAGAAAATTAACTCTACCCCATCCAAAACCAGCAGTGTCTTGCTCTATGGCCTTTTTATTACATGACTGGATTTTATTAGTGGCTGTATTACTACTAGAAAGCTTTTAAAAGACTACTTGAGGAAGAAGTCTCAGCTAAAAATTCACCTTATTTTCTGTCTATCCCATCCCCTGGCATGGGAATTAAGGCTGGATCACAGGATTGTCCTGCCCTTGAGTCCCCGCTTCAGGACTCTTCAAAGCCACTGCCACCTTTGACTGTTTTCTGCTCTCTCACAGCTAAATAGCTTCTAAATTTAGCTCTGAAATCCTGGCTGGGTTCTACTCTGGGCTCTCTCTGACATTCCTACATGTCTCCTTGGGTGTGTGGTGACACTTTTAATTACAGCTGTGGCTGCCAGGGGAGCTGTAACACAGCCACAGAGCCTGGGAAGGACCTGCCCTCCATTTCTTGTTTGACTACAGCATTTTTACATATTGCTCCCATAACAGTGCTCAAAGAACATTGATTTATTCCCTATCTTTTCCTTTGTTTGGTTTGGTTTTTTTGTTAGATTTTTTTTTTTTCCCAAAATCTCTTCACTATAAGAAAATTTGGCCACGGTTTTTCCTTTATGGATGTTAAAAGACTTATCAAATGAAATTGGATCACAGGACAACTGTTCAGACATTGAGTTCTCTGTGTTTTCCTGGCAACAGAATCAAAGATAAACAGCCATCAAAAAAAGTTATTTCTGAATGGGTCAAACTGGCTATCAAAGAAGCTTATTTAAAGCAAGGTAAGACTTCCCCTGAGGCATTAGTACACAGAAATGCACATTCTTCTTTCCAGGTCTTTATCTTCTTACAGAAAGGAAGCATGCATCTTAAGAAAAAATATTTAGAGACTTGGCTTTTGGAGCAGCATCCTCTGTAAGTGCTACATTTAGTCAGAGTGATGTCTGTTGTTACTCCTTGGCTCTAAATACACATCTTTATTGCTTATCTTCTTGCCCAAATTTCTTTTATGCTTTTTGCTGCATTCCATAAAATGACCCCTTTGAAGAGGTGGCAGTACCAGACTTTATGAAGGAATGGCTTTTTATTGGCCTCAAACAGACTTTCTCACGTTTGACATTCACCATCAGCTGTCTCTTGCTGGACCACCCTGCCCACCCTTGCTCATGTCCATCCCTTTTTTTTCTGGTATTAGGCTCAGTTAGAGTTTTTTTGGGTTTTTTTACAGATTGATTAAAGCTCCTCCATGGGACTTGGGGATGCTTTTAGTGTAGAAGTTGTAACTCAGTGTAGAAATAGTCTGTGGGAGCTTTAGGAGAGCTGTGATAGCAGGTTAATGCTCTGGGTGATCTCCTGCCCTGATTTCTGCAGCAGGCTTTGGAAAGAGAATTTCCTTGAAATGTGGCCCGTCTCTTCAGCCTTAATAACACATTTGTCACAAATACAGCCTGTTAGGAGGCCAGGCTCTAATAAAATCTTACCATACAAAGATAGACTTAGAATTAACATTTTTCTCTCCCTACATGCCATTCCATTTAATATGCTATATTGGAAGTATGAAGAAATACCCTTTGAGCCTAATCCTGCTCATGAATTATATATTCTGGTCCTAAGACCTCTGTACTTCCACTGCTCATGGAGAGCTTCATGCTGCCTCAGAGGTGTGTGGCTGCACTGGGAAGTGGCATGTGATGGTACTTCATGGGATCCCTCTCATGTCTTACATGGGGTTTTTTGCAGCATTTTTTAACCTGTTTGCCTTTTATAGAGCTCTGATGAGCAGGACTTTCAGGCAAATCAGTGGATGACAAGTCAGTTTTGAGTGGAGAGTGACAATTTCATATGTTTACCACTGCTGGGGAGCCCTGTGGCAGCTGGACAAAGTAGGTGTTGTAGTGGAATTCAGTGAGCATTAAAGAGTTTAATGTCTGATGTATTTTAAAGATTTTCAGAAGCAACTTAATTAAAGTTGAACTTCAGCTCAGTCTGTTCTAAGGATTATCCCAGTGATACTGACAAGTAGTAGAGAATTTATCCCACCTTACTCTGTTCCTGTAATAGCTCTCTGTCCTCCAAGGTTTGCAAATGAGGATGGTGTAAATTAAATTACTGAGAGCCTGGCTTGCAAATCTTCTAATATCCCTCACTGCAGACAGAGATTCCCACTGTGAAACCTTGGCTCTCATTTGTATTTGGAAACATGGGGGAGTGACCACTAAAAATAATGTTATTTAACAGGATTGCATTGCCTTCTGCATCTGAATTCACTGAAGTCCTCCAGCACAGGAGATTGAACTACACAGCCAGAGAGCTCAAAGTCACACTGCAAAATTGAAACAAAAGTCTATCAGCAATTCAGTACACCAATACTCTGTGCTGGGGCCTGCTAGTGTCACAAAAACGTCCTGTTTCCCTCTCAAGGTTTTCCATCATATAAATGAGTCGCTGCTCTCCCCGTGCCTGAGCTGTGGAAAACCAGGACTGTTCCCTTTCTTAAAATCATGCTTTTCTCAGATGTTTTTTATAGTACAGCTTTATTCAAGAAGGTCAGATGCTTCTGCAGCAAGGTGACTTCTAATGGGTGGAGTGAAACTCCTTATGCAAGCAGGTGGGACCTGGCAGCAGCTACCTGGATTTTGGGAAAGCACTCATGGATCTTCCTGGTGCTGGTAATGGTTAGTGGCATCCTTAAAACATAATTAAAGTGTGCAGTTGGGCTTCTCATTTAGCATCAGTGGAGAAGGAATTGAGGCAGAGTATTGATTTAAGTGTATTGACTGGGGGGTCACTGTGTCATTCTCCTCCTGTGACATTGGGGAGGGGGCTGTGGAGGTCACAACCTTCCTTTCCAGTGCCTGTGTGACCTGCTTGTCAACAGAGGCCCTTACACTGGGTAAACCCCCTCGAGTTTGTAAATTAAAAAAAGAGGAATATATATTTAAAGAAAAAAAAAATTCATGCTGCTGTGAGCCCTCTTGATACTATTAATTGCACCCTAATCTAATTAGTGTTCCTGTCTTCTGCAGAGTCATCTGCTGGTTTATTTTGCCTGAAATAAAAGCAAGTAATGCAGAATACATGCTAATTATCAGGATGGAGGGAGATGCATCAGCGTGTCCCACTCTGTCAAATGAAAGCCATCACGTTGCTGTCCAAGGCAAGGTCTCTAAACGAGGCTTTTCTGTGTCTTGGGGTCACAGCTTGGCAGCAGAAAGGAGCTGCCATATTGTGTTGACAGTGCCCAGTGTCGTGGCTTCAGAAACTGGCAGAAAGGTGCTCTCCGCACAGGTCCCCAAACTCTGAAATTGAGTTTCTTAGTGTGCTCCAGCAGAGCTTGAAACCACTGACCTTCAGGACATGTATGATTTACTGAGAGGAGTAGATATTCTCAGTGACATTTGGTGGCAGCTTTCTCCCACTGATGGACCCTTGGCTCTGGAAGATGCTTCCTCCTGGTCCAAATTGCCCAAGTCTGTATTGATCTTCAGAGCACTCTGCAGTGCACATCTATTTTCAGAGCTGCTGTGCCATCAGGCCTCTGAGAGAAGTCAGGTGTAGGAGAAAAGGGAATTTGATGGTCTGTGGACAGTTTAATTGTGTTGAGGCTTTAAAAAAAGTCTTGTTTTCTTGTATAAATATCATCGTAATAATAGAAAATAAACACAGTCTTGGGTTTGTTTTAAAAACACGCTCTTACTATGAACTGAGAAGCCTGAAAAAAATAGATGTGGTAAACAATCCATAATAAAATACCGTGGGATGGGTTTTTTCCTGATACATAGAGGATTCCAATGCTGCTAAGAAAAAAAAAAAAGCTACTCAGTTTTGCTTGAAGAAAGCAGATGATTTTCCCAGTGGCAGAGTGATGAGCAAAGTATACAGAAAAACACAGCTGAGCTACTCCCCTAACTGCTATTGATCCCAGTGGATGGTTTTTTATTTGAGAAAGGAGTTTGTTAAGATGTCAGGGCTCCCAAGCAGCCAGCCCAGCCCTTCACCGTGGGAGAGCAGCCCTGGGAAAAGGGAGCATCATTCCCACAGTTGGTTTTGGAGCCTGGACAGATTTGTGCAGTGGATTTCTGCCCTTCTGCATCACATGTTCCCTGTGAGATGAATGTACACTGTGAAGTCCTATTTATTTGCTCTATTTATTTGCACTCAGAAGGCAGCAGACGAGACTCCTTCTCCGGAAGAGTTCTCAGCTTGTTCTGCAATCTGTTACAAGGAGAGTGCTAATTAATGGAGATTTCCTTCATGAGTTAAAAGATTAAATATATCAACTACCAGGGCCTGTATGTAACACCAAACATATGCTTGCAAGTTCTTTAAGGAAGAAAACCGTAATGCAAAATCAAAAGAAATTAGAAATGATAATGCAAAGTCAGCATCAACCCAACTGCCTCCTTGGGATTTATAGAGACTGTGAAATTGAGCAATAAACCCAACCTTTGGATGAATTTCAATAACAATAATGTTGAGTTAAACTTACCAGCCTTTTTTACAAGTCCTCTCTGGTCTATTTAGAATCTCTAATCAGTCTGCCACGAGATAACGTGAGCGTGTGCATCTTTTGTTGAGCAAGTGAGAATAAATTAGCTAAGGGTCCATTATTTGAGCCTTGCAAAATATTTGATGTTATTTTTGCTGGGGTTTTTTTTTGCTGTGCATTTACTGAATGTATTCATTAGATTATCTCCTAAATTTCTCAGCAAACTAATAATGCATAAAATCTCCCAAATCCTTGTGTACTATAAAAAAAAGAAGATTAAACATTTGTTCTGTGGCAAGATTAAATCCTTTTCGGCTGCAACTCAAGATTTTAGCAACTTAAGTCTCCCAGACTTACTATGCTTAGCTCCCTTCAGTTAATAATTTTCTCCCTTGAAGCAGGAATTAGATTTTGAATGGGGATTATTTGGGATGAGGTGCTCCTCTTGCAGCTCACAATCTTCTGGATCCTTTGGTTGTGCCATTTGGCCCATGGCCAGTGGCTGCCTTATTCTTGGCACATTGGGAAAACCTCAGCCATAGAACTGTGATCAGCTGGTGGAGTTAAGTTTCTGAGCTGCAGTCTGTACTCCATGCTGAGTTTTAACCAGAGGTAAAGGAAGAGGTTTGCCTTGCAGCAGATCCCAGAGCTTCAGCTGAGCAGAATTTGGCCCATCAAATGCTGTGGTCCATCAGGTCTGCCTTATAAAGTCTTTAGCTGTTAGGTTTTTAGCACTGCTTGGATTTACTGGTGTTATTTTATGATATTTCACAGTCAGTAACCAAGTGAATGTAAATATTAATTGCAAAATGAATCAATTTTTTCCCCTCTACCTTTGGTGTGTGTAATTAGAAACATTTCTCCTGTGTCACTGTCCACTGTGCTGCTCCCTAGTTTGTTAAAGGGTGATCTCTCCTGTCCCACAGACTCCAAGGGAAATTAGCAGTGTTATTACCAGTGGCAGCTGTGGTGATGCACAGAATTGTCCCTCTCACAGTAATGACCTTGAGTTTTATGAAGCACCTCAAGGTTTACTAACAAGGGTAGAACTGCTAGAAGTTTGTTAATTGAAACCATGAAATATGTTAGAGAGGATACAAATGAGTTTAAAGCCAATTCAATTAGAGGTGCATCTGTTTCCAAAGCTGCTGGAGAAATGTTTATTTTCGCATCACTTTTAAGCCAGTCTCTTGGAATGCTGCTGGCACTGTTGTTTAACGCTGCGTGCAGACCTTACACCCACAGCAAATTTATCTTCTGGAAGTGCAGCAGTCAGGTGGAAGCATGTCTGATGTTTGCTTGTAAACCCACTGATGCCCTGCTTCTCCCAGCACAACCCCATGTGGCATCAGTGCCACCCCCAGCCCATCACCCAGCTGCCTCCCCTGGCCTTGGCTCTGGGTGGCACAGCAAGAACGGGACAATGATAGTTTTTGCACCATGTATTTGTGCCTCTCTGACACTGGCACAGGGTGCCCAGAGAAGCTGTGGCTGCCCCATCCCTGGAAGTGTCCAAGGCCAGGTTGGATGGGGCTTGGAGCAACCTGGGACAGTGCAAGGTGTCCCTGCCCATGGCAGGGGGTGGAACAAGATGGGCTTTGAGGTCCCTTCCAGGCCAGACCTTGTGTGATTCCACAACACCCACCAGCCCGTGGTCCTCACTTCATCCACCTGCTGCTGCTTTGTCTGGGCTGCACAGGAGAACTGAGGTGAGTTATGGCTGCTGCATTGTGTGTCTGAGCCTCCAGGATGTCCTGTGTCATCTGTGGGTGCTTTGTCTGTTAGAGACACTTTAGAGACTCCATTTGTGGCTTGTTGAGCAACAAGCACACTGTTCTTAATGAATAAATCATAGTAAAATGAGCTGTGCAGCCTAGGTAAATGCATTTGTTCATCCCATTATGTTGACAGTGTCTCAGTAGAAAAACAATAGCACTTAAACATAGAAAAGGCTTACTTGGTCATCCAGATCAATTTTTCCTGCCAGTTCCCAGTAGCACGTTTCAAAGTGCCTGTTTAAATAACCTGGTGTTCTTGTCACTGCCTCCTGTGACATCTGTGTGTGCAGCTCCAGCTCTGTGGTGTTCAGGAGCCTGCTGTTGGGTCAGGTGGGACAGAGGCTCTCATCTGCTCGTCCAAATTGAATGAGCTGTATTTTAACAGTGTTTGAGATTTTGAGGAATCATAATGATAATAATTTTAAAAGGAGGTTAAAGGAAACTTCAAGGAATAACCTAAGAACACATGGAAAGCAGGCTGAACAGGGCTGGGAAGAAGAAAACATTTTTCAGTGGAAAGTTTTGGAAACTTAACAGTTCTTTGGCACCAGATTTTGCAGAGGGGAGAAACATGGGGGATGTGATGGATGAGTGAGAAATTTAAGGATGACACTGACAAAACCAGCTGTGTAAACTCAACTTTGAGTTGGTCTCACAAGCTGAGCAACAGTAGCTCAGAAATGGTATTCTCTTTATTCATACTCTGTTATGGTAAGAATATTTCTCTGGATAGTAGCCTGAGTGTAGAATTCTTTATTAATGGATTGTTTTAATAGCATATTTTCCTTGGGGTTTTTTGTTTGCTTACTATTGTGCCTCATGCCAAAGCTATAAGATTTCTAGGGATGCCAAAACTGGGATTATTGTGGGTCTTTTTAGTCCCCTGACAACAGCAAGTCATTGCTTGGCTCCTACAGGAAAAAAACATTGTGGTCTCACAGGCAATGGATGAGCTGAGTACAATGTTATTTACTACTTACCATAAAAAGATAGCCATAAAGGCATTTTCTGTCTGAGCAGAGAGGGTACATCACAGGAACATTTTTGGAGGAGAATTTTGGTTGAATGCAATCTTTGCTCTATGAATAAATACCTTAGTGTAGGATTAACCTTAAGTGGTTGATAGAAGAGTAATGGTGGTCTGTGAGAAGAGCTTGAAGGAAAGTTATATTCCCATATTGTTCAGTATGGAGAATCAGCTTCCTCTGGACAAGATGGAAGTGTTGTGCTCTGTAGCTGGCCAGCATTTGTTTACATTTAATGTAATCAAGAAATGTGGTTGCAGAAACTGAAAAAGGCATGAGCAGCCTCTTAGCAATGGGATGTCTTTGGATTGACTGAGGGATAACTCACAGCACTCCTGGGGGTGGAATACAATAGGTTCTTTAGTCCTTCATACAACAGTTTGTGTTGGAAAGGACCTTTTAAAGGTCATCCTGTGAACCCTCTGCAATTGGAGCTGGTCCAGGTTGCTCCAAGCCCCATCCAACCTGGCCTTGAACACTTCCAGGGATGAGGCATCCACGGCTTCTCTGGGCAGCCCATGCCAATGTTCTGCCATGCTCATTGTGAAAAGCTTCTTTCTTGTATATAAGAAAGATTGTTTATTATAACTTTTCCTTCATCTTCCTTATTTTATTTGTAGTCTATTTCTCTTTTTTTTATCTTATATTTCTTTTTATTATA
Source organism: Notiomystis cincta (assembly GCA_013398075.1). Classification (NCBI taxonomy): domain Eukaryota; kingdom Metazoa; phylum Chordata; class Aves; order Passeriformes; family Notiomystidae; genus Notiomystis; species Notiomystis cincta. The sequence goes on along the minus strand of VZRX01009159.1, from coordinate 93,177 downwards.
GACGTAGATCTTGAGCTGCCTAAAGACTTAGCCCATTTTGCCTTCTCTGATAAGTTGATAACCCCTCTGACTAATCCTACTTTGAAACAAGGCACTTTCTTTGTTTCTGTTGAGAGTTAATTACCCAGGCTGTCACACAGCCCAAGGAAAGATGATATTTCATACGGTGGTGGAACAGAACTCTTTGGAGAACTGCCTAAGAAATGCTTCTCATAAATCTATCATGAGAAAATTTCTTTTACTTATCATAATGTATTATGAATTGCTTTGAGTGGCAACCTAAGCAGATGGAGCAGAATATTAGTGGGATATTTGGGAGTTTTATTTGGGGTAAAAAAGTGAGTCTGTTTTAGAAATATTTGTGTGTGTGTGTGCATGGGTGTCATCTCACTGAGGTGAGCATACAAAGCACACAAAGTTGAAATACCTCAAACATTTCAATATCACTGGAATGGATTCAGTCAGAAATAATTAAGATACCCAATTCCAGCAGCTTTGGAGCTGCAAATGAAGAGGCACCACAAGAGGCAGAGATCAGAGGCAGCAGAGAAAAGCACTGTTTGGGCTGTGCAGCGTTGGGGAAGAGCTGCAGCGTGAGTTACGTGGGGAAATGATTGCAGCTGTCAGGCTGTGGGGTGGCCACCATAAAGAACCAGGAGCAGCACCAGCACAGGGAATCAAGAGAGCAGAAATAGGGCAGCACTGAGCTGAAGGAGCTGTTGCTGCTGCCGTTTTTTAAGGCACTGTTTACAAAAGCAACATCAGTATTTCTTGTACCTCTGGAAGGAAGATGTTTTCCTGGGGATGGATGCCTAAATAAGCCTGAAACCTTTCTTGATACTGGCTTCAGTGTGAAGAGCAGGAGGGAGGCAGCAAGTTGCTGCTGTGGGTTGATGCCCAGGCTGTAACACAATTCTTGTTTGCAGTGAGCATCAGGCTTGGGCATGGTTCAGCCAGTAAATCCAGCTCTGAACCAGAACAGTCTCCATGCCTCAACCTTGATGTTTCATGGTTGTCTGGGGCTGTTGTCTGGGGGCTTTGGACAGCAGCTGCCTCTGGGTTGAGTTTTGTTGTTTGGGTGTTTTTTCCCTCGGTGCTGCAGTGATTGTTACCTGGGTAGACAGGGGAAACCCTTCCTAAAAGAGTCATGAAATGAGTTAATTGGGTATTCTGGAGGTGAGGAATCAAGAGGGAGTGTTTGCATGGTGAAAACCAAACAGAAATAAAGGACATAAAAATGAGAAACATCAGAAATGTGGTAGGGATGAAATCCAGTTATTTCCATAGCCATCAGTGCCAGAGCTGTCAGAGGGATGATGCTGCCTCTAATAAAGGCTGATCTGAGCAGCCACTGGCTTTCATGATCTAACATGAAATCTCTTTTTTGTTTAAATTAAAGTAATGCACACAGACATGACAAGCAGATAATGGGAAGCAGGGGGGAGTGAACACAGCATGGTAAGCAGGAAGGTGCAGGAATTCTTGCACGCTGCCAGCCCAGGACTGGTGCCACTAATTCCCTGGAAACCCCTAGGGTTCGACCACCCTCCACTGCTGTTGTGCACACCAAGAGCTCCACAGCCAGTGCTGGGCTCTGCAAAATCTCTTTTCCCATATGCCAGCTCCTAAAGCAGCTGTGGGGTTGTGCCTTTTTGGAGGAACCTGTTGGGTTTTAATTCACAAGTGCTGGTCCTGCAGATGTCTGGTGTTGTGATGATGATCTTGTGAGGGCTTTCATGTCAAACCAGCTTAAGGTGAAAGCAAAGCTTTAAAATGCCATTTTTGAAATGCAGAATAAGCAAAGCATTTGGAAAGAGGTATAAAGAGAACTCATAAGATGTGGGAAGCAGGTTTCATCTGCTTCTCCCAAGAACAAATCCCACACTGCTCCAGCTGGCAGGCAGGTCCCTCACACATCTGGTGGGAGCTGCCAGAAGAGCTCTTTTGCCTCCACCATCCTGTGGTTCTCTCTGCTGGGGAGAGAGCCTGTGCCTGTCTCCTGCCTGTGCCAGCTGATCACAGCTAGAATTTATCATGGCCACAGTCTGATAGGGAAGGTAATTACCACATGTTGGTGACCACCAGCTTCACAACAGGTACTTTTGCCAGCATGTGTCCTTTACAACATTCCTTTTTATCACTGCCTTCACTGGTCTAAATTAAGCAGAAATTAATTCTAGCCACTGTTACTTTTCACAACAATGCCATAACCTCACTTTGGATGGTGCTGCCAGTCTGCCAAATGCCTTCTCCTGAAGAAGTTCTGGTTTTGTGTCGATACAGGTCACATCAGAGGATGGGAGTTCGTCAGTTGCAGTGATTAAAACCTTTCTTAAATGTTTGGTTTAGGTTACATTGAAGAGCCCTGCACGGTCCCTTGCCCGTTTGATTGCAAATTAAGCGATTGGTCCAGGTGGTCTCCTTGCAGCTCCTCCTGCGGGCCGGGGGTGAGAGTCCGATCCAAGTGGCTGAAGGAGAAGCCCTACAATGGAGGTCGTCCCTGCCCCAAGCTGGACCTCAAGAACCAGGTGAGCAACGTTCTGAGAGCCATCAGAAATCTGTGCTGTGTTTTGGGTTGGGATCCAAAGTTACTGTGCTGGGGAAGAAGTAAAGATAGGAGTTATCTCTGGGACCACACCTCGGGTCACGTTTTGTGGGCGATCCTTCTTGAGGATGGAGGGAAAGGTGCTCATGTATCAGCAGAATTTGACCTGAAACATTGCATTTACACTGAAACACTTCTTAAATGAAGAAATTGTTATCTCCCAGAGCACAGGAACCCCTGGGTTAATAATCCCACCTGGACAGTGTGTAGACATCAGATAGCGCAGATGTCATGGATATTTTAAAACTTCTTAATTCTTTCTGAGACTGTGGTTGCTGTAGAAACATTTGTTAAATAAAAATTGCTATTTTTAGCAACTTTTCCCTTCAGCACAGCACAGGTTCCCTTGAACATTAATCTCTGTGTATTCAATATTGAAGTATCCCATCAGAGTAAAATAATCTTTAAATTGCTACTCTTAAAGGAAGATCAGCATCTATTTAAATGCTACTTAATGCTGTAGGCATTTCTGCAGAGTGCATAGTGATTTCCTACGTTTGCTGATTAATTCTCAGCACTAATTAACACTGATGAAGTACTGTTTAGTTTTGCCTGCCCTATATTTCAGATTCAGCCATGAAAATTAATTAATAGGACAGAAACAGTCATGCTGAAGGAACTTCATATATATGTTATGAATAATATGAATATGTATATATATATAAAAAATATGTGACTTGTAGAAGTACTTCAGTAGTATCATACAATGATTTATTTGGTAGGTGCTAGAGCTGGTGGATTCAGTTGTTTTTCTACACAACTCTTGCTGCAGCAGTCATGTCCTGGAATGCAGCACCACTTCCAGCTCCTGATTATGAACTTGCCTCATTTTCCTCTCAGTTAATTTTATTTTCCTGTGAGAAACTTGGTAAATACTCCTCGGATTTTTTTTTCCTTCTTCTTTTTCCTTATTTCTGTTTGAAATTCATCAGAAGTAGGCTAACAGAAGCAGCAGGGACTACAAAAATATAAAACTGCTATAAAGTGTATGTTGTCCATAGCTCAGTGCTTTTCTTAATAGATCAGACAGATCACCAGAGAGGCAAAGTGAAATCCCACAGTAAGTGAAAAGGTAACAATAAGCTGCTTTGTAATGAAAAGATACTGGGGTTTGTTACCCATAGACACAGCAGACTCCTTCCATTAATAGCAAACTTATTGCTATCATGTGTTGCCTATTCCCACACACATTAGAGTTGCCAGTTTCAAAAGCCTTTCAGAGGATATTAAAGGAAAGAAATTGTTCAAACTTGGAAGTTATGTCTTTGTACAGTTTATTGGTGCACAGTGCTTGCAAAGTGCCATGGCTGGTATTAATATAAACGTGGCTGGTGCTTTTTGCCTCTTTACCAGGAGCACACGTCGTGATCTAAAACCCACTGAATTCATTAGAGGCTTTCTGTTGGAGGCTGTAGTAGAAATAACATAGAATTGTGTTAAGGTCTGTTTCTTTAGGTTTGTGACTCTTGTTTTTCAAGGTGTTTTTTTGGTTTGTTGCTTTTTGGAGTTTTTGTTTCTTTGCCTGTGAGTTTGAAGGGTTTTTTTAGAATAAAACAGCAGTTATTTCTAACTGGTTTGGCACACAAATGTTTTATCTTCTTCCAATTCAGATTTAAAGGATTGATTCCAATTCTATATATTTCAGAGCTTTTAGGTTAAGAAGAAATAGTTGTCCTAGTAAGGAAAGTGTGTTTATATACATTTACATGCATGTGCACTTAGACAAGAACATAAACATGTTGTGCCTGTGATTCTGTTCATTGCCTTCCCAAATACTCCTCAATTCTTTGTGAGCTTCAGAAGTTTTGCTCTGCACCCACTGGACTTGGACTTCCAGCCCAGACTTATACTGAGATCCCTGGGCACGTTGCAGGATGCACAAGTTGCCTGCCCAGATGGTAAAGTAAATTAGCTGATGGCACTGCTGCTTAGCTAAGCTGGACACATATCATTAATCCTCTGCCAGGCAGATTGTCTGCTGCTGTTCCCTCTGGTTTTAAATCCTGGAGCAAAGCTCTACAGATTCATTATGTATAAAAATGTGACATCCTAATTATTTTGTATAATCTGGATTAAATACCTGCAGTAAATACTGGCTTTTGTTTGGTATCAGATAGGGGAAAACTGTATCACCATGGTGCTGAGTTCTACTTTTCAGTGGCTGCTGTATTATATTGTATTTTATGCATTTGATAATGTTTTAGATAACTTAGAACAAATAATAAATTCCTCTAGATGCTAGTAGATTTCACTTATAATTTCCATTTTATTTTCTCCAGTATCTTTAGCTATTTTGGTTTTGATTATTGGTTCTGAAGTTGCGTCTTGCTATTGCTTAATCAATTACTTTGGAGAACTCTCCATTTTTCCAGTGTCTTATAATTAAATCCCTCAATCATTTTGTGTCTTTTTCTTAAACCAGATAATCTTTTTCACCCCCTTTTTGTGCAGGGTGCTGGCTGGGCTTTTCTTCAGTGCTTTTCAGATATTTGACATAAATCTAACTGCAGTGTTACTTAAAACACTGTTCTAGCAATCCTTTCCTACCATTTCCACCATATCTGGAGCTCTGCTAATCCAGATATTTAGTAAAGCTACTGCTTTGGACAGAGGGACAATTTGCATGATCAAAACAATTTATTTTATGAATATAAGTAGTTATTTGAGTCACATAAACTTTTTGTAAAAGGCTTTTGTAAAAGACTGTCCTCCAAGAGTTTGTCCAGTCAGTGTAGTGCAGCTTGCTTGTGTATTAAGGCTAGGATATTTTGGCAGAAATTTAATTGTAAACAGGAATAATGACATGTCCCATTACTGCATGATATTCCATGGGGTTTATGCTCCGTATTCCACAGAGAGTTTGACTCTTCTGGAGTACCTTGAAGCCATTATTTTGGATGTCTTCATCTGTCTGTAGAGCCTCTCAAGCAGCCCACTCTTTTTGCAAGAGATGTGAGAAGTAAACTCAGAGTTAGGAGAATTAATTCAGCTTTTTTGTATTTATTCTTCTCATTGTAGGCGATGGACTAGGTTGAGCCCTTCAAGGTTTTATTCCAGGCTATTTTCTAATAGAGGTGCCCAACATTTGCATGGGCTGAATGCTCCTGGTATTTTGATAAAATCACTCGATTTGATACAGTCCCTTCAGCCTTAAACTCTGTCTGTGTTGCTGCCCTGTGAAATTAAAGGATAAATTACAATATTTGGGGGAAGAGATGACAGTATTTTAATGCAGCTCCATGTAATATTCAGAATTACTCTCGCCTTGTACCTCTGTTTGAAAATTGTTGGAGAGCTGGCTAACCACATTTTGCTCCATCTCTTAAAGAAAATGGGCTTTGCATGTAGGGGCTGTGCAGCTCTTATCTGAGGATGTGATTGCTTCTGAACAGCCGATTGGATTAGGGGGTCAGCTGGCAGATGTTCCTGGCTGTGCCGTGCATGTTAAAAGAGGTGTAGCATTTACATTTTCCTATTCCTGCTCTTCTTTGAATGCACTTACACAGCATGCAGTTGCTAAGCTATTTAATATGTAGTTCTACATGATGAAAGGTTAAATATGAGTTAAGGGGGGTTTATTGCTTGAATATTCTTTTATAGGTTTTTAGGATTACTATGAGAAAATGCGTCTTATTTTCAAGACTCATGAATTCCGAGGATTATTTTTTTATTGATTGCTCTCATACATATTCTTGTCAAGGTTTTCACTCCTTCTCCTTCCTCCCCCTCTCTCTCCTAGCCAATACTGCTAAAGGACAAATATCATAGCAAGTAGTTTATCCCCTCTGTATATGCTGTATATATTTAAGCAAACGTTTTTAAAGGATTGGGATATTTGTAATGGCAGGCATAGCAGGAGAAAAATGTAGTGTATTTAGAATGTAAACTTACTGCTTTCATTAAAATGAATATTTCATTCTTAATGACATTTTCTGGTGTTCACTGTAGAATATGAGAAATACAGACACTTTGCACATTAGAATTGCAAGTGCATCTCCTGAAATTGCACAGAGGAGTCTAAGGGAAGGGAAAAGGAGGGAGGTGGGGCACTTACAGACCAGATCTCTCAGAGGCAGGTGTGAAGATGTGTGAATTTCTGGAACTTTTTCATAGAAAGTGGCTGCCTCAGGTCTACCTGCACTTCAGAGAAGACAGTTATTTTCAGCATTTTCAAAACTTACAGACTCTTGTGTTAAATGTTAAGTTTGAACCCAGCATCTTTCATTGCTGTCACTGAATTATCTCCCATCCAGTCCCTGGCTGGTGAGTGGCATGTCTAACCTCCTTCCTGCACTGGAAATTGGTCTTCAAGAATATCATTATTAACGTACAAACTATAAATAGCTCCTGCTCAAATCACTTCTCTTATAATACAGTTTTCTAATTTTCAGAAAAGTCACTGAACTTTTTGAGGCACTCAGAATCTCTCCCTCTCATGGATTTCAGGTGCCAGGAGTTCACTCCTGAGCCCAGTCCTGTATCAGTCCATCAGCTGTGTCAGATCCATTCCTGTGCCATGCAGGGAATCATCTGTCTCACATTTTTCTCTGGCTCTATCAGCACTCGTTTGCTTCAAGTGCAACTTAACTTCTGGGAAAAAAAAATCCCATCCTTAATCTCAGTTTTACCTTCAGAAGATCTGATTTCCTCCCACTCTGCCTTAAAGGAAGGAATTACAGCATAAAACACATCTGTCCTCTGATTCTAGTGCAGTTTTACAGTATCATAAAAATGACAAAGTTTTTTTGCCTGCTGCACTAATGTGGGAGAATTTTCAGTGTCAAAAAATAGCAAGAACCTCCTGTTTCCCTTTACACTTTTCTTGCTGTGACTGGAAGTTTGGGTACTAAACTGCAATTTGGTTTGTTAGATGAGCAGAAGTTGCAGCCAAGTGTGTGCAGCCTGAGCAGTATCTCACCTGCCTGGAGTGAGCCCCACGTGGGTGGGTGTTGCTTCACTTCCAAAGGGAAACCAACCCATTCCCATGGGATAATAACCCAGGATAATAACCCTGGAGTGTCTACGTTAATTCCCAGCATGTATTAATTTTGTATTCAGCTTCAATAGCTATCCACACTTGATTTTCATTCCTCCTGCAGGTTTTCTGTTGAGTAAAGAGTCATATAAACATATTTTCACAATTGCCACTCATAAAAAGCTTTAGCTCCAGGAATGGAGCCATTTAACAGCTCCCTCAAAAGTATTTTTCATTTGACTTTTTTTTTTTCCAGATAGCTTCTTTAAACTTTTCTTTAATAAAAAAGCAGCTTGATGTATGGTGTAATGCTGCTTTCTGTAATTGTGGGAGAACGTTTGCACTTTGTGAAGTTAAATATGTTACAATGTCAATCTCCTTCCTGGCATTACTTTCAAACCCACAAAAATTAGAAGCCTTGTGCTAATTGATTAAACTACAGATTTTTTCTGCCTGCTACAGCCCCTAAAAGTTTTTAATGAAATATATACAAAGCAGGAACTTTTGCTTTAAAAGAAATTTATGTCTTTGCATCTCTGGAACTAGAAATGCACCATAATTATTTCTGATTCAAACAGTGTTCCTATGTTTGTTGGTGAAAGGAATATTTATTGTTTAATATGAGAGCTTGTTGCAAAACATAGGAAAAGACAGGAATTATACCCAAAGTGCTCTGTCCTGTTGATTTCTTGGCAGAGGAGATGGAATTAAATGGGAAATCAGCCATAGAATGTTGGGTGGCCCAGTGAAGAAAGTATTAGCATCTCACCTAAGGAACTGAAGTTCAATTGGTTTAGGCAATGCTTATTTTTTTAAGGGAAGGAGTGTGGTTTGTGCTGAATCTCTTGTGGACAATGTCATGTTGGAGGACCTGCAAACAGTGCGTGCCATAAATCAGCGTGACAGCGTCTAACACCGAGACTGAACTTACTCTTGCTTGTCTTTGTCTTAGGAGCAGCAGAACAAGAAGGATTGATGCCTTGGTTATTCCTCGGCAGCAGATTTAATCTTGGTTTGTTTTTTTTTGGTTTTCTTTCCCCTCTCCTTCCTCCTTTTAGGAAGTTTTTTTATTTTTTTCTACGAAGTTTTGCGATTTGTTCTCAGTTTTAGGTTTGCAGTCATTAAGGAAGGAGAGATGCTGCATAACAGTTAAAGTGAGGACTTAGCTTCTGTTCTAATTGGAACACACCCAAGAATATTCAGAACAAAAAATGTTGGTACGTCTTCACCTTTTCATATGGTAGAAGATGTGAGAAACAGTTATTTGGCATCTTATATTTTATCACACAAGATTTAGTCTTCAGAGAGCATCAGTTACACAGAAGTACCCCTTCTCTTGCTTTTGGCAAGTTAAATGAAGATTTTAACATGTTTTCCTTTTTTTTTTCCTCTTTTATAACTCCTTTCTGTACAAAATAATTTCCAAAATATGATCTTGTTGATTGCAAAAAATTGTTGACTATAATGCAAGACACAAATGTGGAAATTTCTTTTGAAATACATTCTAAGTCAAGTCATGAAATTCATGACAGTAATTTAGAGTTCTAAGAACCTGCCACATAAAAGCTTCAAAACTTTTTGAAGTGTGAATTCAACAAGATGTTGGCAAGATGTTGGACAGGAGTGCATTGAGCAGGAGACAGCCTGGATCTGTCCAACACAGGGACTGCTGTGTAAATCTGAATCACAGTGCAGAGCGTCCAGCACAAGGAAATGTTGGGCTGAGTTGGTAAATGAGGTGCTGGTGTTGGCCTGGTTTGGCATCTGTTACCATCAGAAACCAATGTGAGGCTGTTGGTTGTTACTGAAGATTTTGGTCACTTTTTTCATTTTGGCAGTGGACAGCAGTGACTTCAGAAGAGCTGAACTTTCTCATAAATGTGTGGCAGACTCTGTGTGTCCCCAGTTTAAAGCTGACCCCATTCCAGTGCATGGCTTTATTCCTTGGAGGAACAGGAGTTTGTTAAACATGCTCTGACTCACCTGCATGCTGTGAATATACCCTAAGCATTCAGAGCAGAAAATTTCCACTTTTCTAACTCTCCTTTATGAATAAGAGAGAATAATTGGAAATGAAGTTACTGCTCAGAGAGGGAGAAAGGACATGAAGACGTATGCTGTGTGAATTCATCTGTCAGAGCCCCTGAGCAGCTCAGGAACTCTCAGGTGCCTCTTGTGTGATGGTCATTAAAATAACCCTGCTCTTGCCTCTTCTAAAGTATTTAATATTGCTGTGTTGTTCTGTCTGGAGCAGTTCTCATTGATTAATACTTAACAAGTGTTAATATTTTTTCTGCTGCAGGCGTTTCTTGTGGCCATTGCTTAGAAATTATACCCAAATCATTTGTTGGGTTTGCTTTGTTTTATGCTCTGTAGCTGATTGATAGATTCACGAAGGGACTTCATTTTCTTTTTGTGTTGTTTAATTGGTTTCTTCCTCCAAGACAGCAGAATAAAAGTGCAGATGACCTTCTGTCCTCCTCCTGATGTCCCCCCACAGGACTGGAAGGATTGTGCCAGGCTTGCCGTCAGCTCAATGTGTGCACTTGAACCGCAAGCTGAATACATGAATTTTGCATCTTCTTTAAGTGACAGCATCAAGATCATCAGCATTACCAGATTGCTGGCTGGAATATAAACCACTCAGAAATTTCACATTTCAAGGCCCAATTACAGCTTTCTGAGTGCTTGTCAAATACAACTCCCGTGTCAGGGAGGGCTGGTTAACCAAAGTCAAAGCACACTTTAGTCACATTCAGGTGGGTTTGTGGAGAGAAGGGAAAAATTCAACACATCTCCCTTGCACATCAGTCTGGTGCTCTACCTGCCTCCTGAAGTCCTCCTTTTAGCAGGGATACCGGGAAAAGAGTTGTAAATATGAGTTTGCAGAAATTCAACCTATCCTTCCTCATTATCTATAAATCATAACATGTCTTTGAGTTATAAATAAGTGTGTTGCAGGCTGTATCCACCAGTAGAAAAACCAAAGGTGAGCAGATTTTTATGTATGAATGAAATGCCAAAGGATAGATTCTTCTTCTCCAATAAGATATATATTCTGTCCATGCTAATTTTATTTACTGCTTCTCACTGAAGGAGTGCATAAATCAGCAGTCTTGTGCAGTTTGTTGTGATTTATTGCTTAATTAAAAGTTATGAGGGTTTTTAATCCGTCTATAATTTATATTATTTTTGAGTCAGCTGTTTCCCATATTGTAACTTAAACAGGAAACTTGCATCCTTTTATGAAGGGAGCATATTGTAAGCTCTTGGATTCACTAATAGATGTGGCCCATGGTGGTGCCAGATTGCCTTTGGAGTTCAAACTCAGAGCCAAAGATAATTAAATATTAGTGCACTTAATAAAGTTTATCCTGCATCAATTACAGTTTGATGGCAAGTGTAGTCTACATGATTTTTAGAGTTACAGATTAATTTTAAAAGGGATGCGACTGATACATGATTTCACAATGAACAGATGTTAGCTACACATTAATAATTTAAAAATCAGGCTTAAAATGGTTATGTGGATTTTAATGGAGGATTAATTTGGTTCTAGTGCTGGACCACATGCTGTTGTCAAAACACTAGAACATCCAGTTTTAGTGTTTTGTTTTAGCTTGGTTCTTGGGGGATTATGTTTTTTTGCTGGTAGGTTGCTGCTGTGTTTTTTCCGTAATTAAAGTTATAACCAGCGTGCAGTTTAAAAACAGACTTTTTTTTTCTCTATATGAGTTCCTACTGAAGAATAACTATATTATACAAAATTCAGTTTTTGTAGTGATAGCAGGGGTGGTTGGCTTGAGAGAGAGCACTCATCTGCTTTGGACTTCAGAAGGTTTGTCTCCCACTTTCTCAGATATCTGTATGATTTGAAAACACGTGCTAGTTTCACTTTGTCCAGGTTTTCAGGTTGAAGGTTTTGAGGTCAGCTTGGAGTTCACTGATGGCACAGGGGTTTTGCCGTGGGTTCTGGCAGGAATAAGGATTCCCTTTAGCTGGGAGCCAGCTGCCCTCTGTTGGTTGGTTCAGCCTGGCTGTGGTTTCATTTGTGGGGTGGATGGCAAGAGCCTTCCCTGAGTCCCAGCTGCCAGTCCTGTTTGAGACCTCTGGGGTCCTTCCAGCAGCCCCCCTCTCCTCCATGTGAGGTGTAACCAAACACTGAGCTGCTCTTAGGAGAAAACTTCATATGTAATTACAGTGTTGTCACTGAACAGGCTTTGTTGTTTCTTAAACAAAAATTTGTTCCTTGATTTATTTTTTTAAAAACCCCATTTCTTTGAAATAATATTTTAGAATCATTAATAAAAAGTGTTAAAGTGGTTTACTATAAAATCATGTAGAAAACGTCATATATCACATTAGATAAAAACTGTAGATGTCTTTTGGGTAGTCAGAAAGATTTTTATCTAAGCTATTCTGTAGGACTTTGACAATTGGATAAATATTAGTTAGCATGAACTTTGGCCATTAGAAATGCTAAACCAAATAATATCTGTCAGCTCTTCTGGTCAGTCTGCATTCAAGTTCCAATATCTGTTAAGTTTAAATGTCCTTTATGCTCTTATAAGTTAAATTAAAAGTATTACTTTGAATTTTAAATTATTACTTCACTAAGTAAAAGTGAGAATTTTTCCTTCTCTAAGTGACATTATGAGGTTCATGAACTTTCTAATTAACTACCAGGCATAAAGATACTTCATTCTTGTTCTGAAGAAGTCAAAAGAATAAGGTAGAAAAGGTTTAGCAGTCTCTTCTAAGCAAGACTTTGTAAAGGAATGAAGATCTAGTCATATGCTGATTTTGTAACATCTTATTGTATATATATTTAACTGGTGAAAAGAAGTAGTGTCTGTTTGCTGATGCTGTTATACAGTGGTCTGTTTAATACATGGAGTTCATGTTTTTCATTCAGTATTAGAAAATCTTTGCTCCTCAGTCCATGCTTCCAGGTCATGCAGCTGCAGTGGTTGGACATTCCTGAGGCCCCTCATTGGTTTTGGTTTTATTGAGAATGCTTAGTGGTTACTACATCAAACATCTGGCTCTTTATCAACATGCAGATTTTCAAAATTCCTTAAAATAAAGCCAGTCTGTTGCTTTAATTTAAATTCTGTGTACTCTCAAATAGCCATGTGGAACATATATTTTCCTTTCTGCCAGTTTGTAGCCAGCATTTCAGATTCTGTGGGCACTGATGGTTTTTTTCATGTTGCTTTTCTCCACTTTGTAGCTGGTTGTGAAGTTGGGCAGTAAATAAAGAGATTTGTATTTGTTGGAACACAAACCAGTGAGTATTTTAGCAACTAGAGTAACAATAGGTATTCATTAGAAAATCCATTGGGGAAATCAATTATGCTTTGAGTTTGTCTTGTTGAGAGAATGGAAGTACTTGGTCTGTTCAAAGGAGATATTGCTCCAGTGATCAGCAGGTGGGCAGACAAAATAGGCTTTATGGAGAGTCTCACAGGTGAGTAAAACAGTGAGAAAAGATTAATTTTCTGTTCTGTGTGTTCCCAGAGCAACCATTGACAAAACAACTGGCTTTTTTGAGAGTGAGATGTGTAAGATTGTATCTTACAGTGCACAGTACATGCACAACTCCTCGGGCCTGAGAAAGGAAAGTCATGATTAAACTCAGTTGGATTAAACATTTGCATATAAAAGAGCTTTTTCTTAATATTCATTTCAGGTCAGTGTTTGATAAATGACTTGCAGATTTTCATCAACGTTCTCATGTCTTGGCTTTTGCATATTAAGAATCCTCACAGGAGTAGTATGCAAACAGCAGCATTGCAGCCTGGTTACTTATCACACAGCAAATTCGAAGTACAACTTGTATTTGGGTCATATCTGCATGCTAACCTCAGAAATTAATCCCAGCTAGAGTTAGAATAAATATTTTTTAACTTCATTTCCATGTTTCCACCCTGTCATAATAAGGTAGCCTACCAGGGTACCTGAGAGCCTGGCAGGGAGGGAACACAGATGATTTCTGAACTCCTTCTGATAACACTAAAACATTTATTTGGTTTGGAGTAAAACGTTCATTTTAGGCAGATCTCTTTTAGTCTTGTGATGCTGATTCTATGCACTTGATGAAAAGTAATTTGTGATTAAACCCAAACAATAATCAGTGCCTGATTAAAACTGAGGATGGGATATTTTCCTTTCAGTTCCTAACGATGTTAAGGGAGTTCCTTCATCTTCATGCAGAGCAGTGTTGGGCAGTAGTTCTTCCCACAGCATCCTGTACCAAAAGGCTGTGCCCAAAACCTGCCTGTGAGGAGTTTGGGGGTGGACCCAGGCTCTGCAGGGCTCCTTTCCCACCTCCCTTTGTGCTCCCCAGCACATCCATCGTGTGTGCCTGAACCAGTGAGCAGCTCTCAGTGAGTGATGTCTGTGCCTGGGGGATGTGCTGGCACTTCCTGGCAGCTCCTCACTCCTGGAACATTCCCAGGAATCCCTGGCATTTGGTGTGGCAGCAGATGCAAACACCAGTTTTATGTCCTGTTTTCCACCCCATGTTTTTCTAACTACTGTGCTGTTCTAACCAAATGTGTCTGGCCCAGTTCTCATGATTTAATTAAATAAAGGCAAATTCCAATTACCTTTTAAGACACCTGGAATGGGCTCAGCTTTTTCTATAAAGCAGTATTTATTTAAATAATATTTCCCTTTTTTCAGTCTATTCAGTGAAGGTCCAAATTAGGTATAAAGCCCTAAAAAGTTCCTCCCTATAGAATAATCAATCATTTCACATACCAGGAATTTTCATGATTTTGCTGGATTGTGATCCAATCTGCAGAGTGGGCAACAGATGACATTTGATTCAAACAACCAAAAGATAATTTTTTTGGCTCCAGCTAATGTTTATCAATGGAGCTAATAATGAAAGAAACCCTCAGTCTCTACATGCTTCCCTGAAATGTGTCCAACAGTATTTGCAACAGTGGAGCATCATTTGGAGCATCATTTAAATGGTCAAACAAGGAACATTTGTTTTTTTAAAAAGGGTTCCTGTGTTGCAAATGGGAAAAAAACAAATGTTTGGAGCATGTCTCAGGGTCATACAAATACAACATGCTCTCAGGATTGTATTGCAAGCATCCAAGGAAAAGGAGTTCCTCCCAGAAATTGATTACAGCAGAGCCAGGTGAGGCCAGAATAACCTGACATAACAATTCTATTTAAACTAAAATAAAAGTATTGTCAAGGTCTGTGCTTTCTGTTTCTTCAGTTTAAATCCCTTCCATTAGAGTTCTGTTCCTCTGTTGTGCGTTGGGGCAAAAAGATTTGTTTATTTTCAGTTCTTTTTTCCTTATGTTGTGTTACTTGCAGTGTGTAAATAGATTTTCTTTAGGGAAGACTTCCACATTTCAGTTTTGCTGTGTAAATCTGTTCCTGGTTTTGTTATTATGTTTGATGTGTATAAGGGTAACTAAATCATGGAACTTAACCCATCCTTCCTGATTTGCTGGGAGGTAAATTCTTCCATTAAATAACAGGCCTTTTCCTATTTCCATTAAATTCAATTGATTTAAAACTCCTAATGGCTTGTGTGGAAACCATAATGCACCACTTCTGTGGTGATTCCACGTAAGCCTTGCTTGGTTCCAAAATTGAAGCTGTTGCAAACAGCATGAATTGGAAAAAGAAGAAGCATTTTTCATCTAAAGGCAGTTACTAAGAACAAATATGTTGATTCAATGTGGGTTTTTTTAAATTATATTTTGTAACCAACTGTAAAAAATTAGTGTTTATCTTAGTAGCTTTACATTAGTCATTGCTTAAGCCAATTTATCTTTTCTTTGATACCCCACAACTACTGAAAAACCATTAAGAGCTGCTAAAGACAAAACTCAACTCATTACCTACTTGCAATCAAAGATCACTTTTTCAGTGGTCTTGAATTTAATTTGCATTTAATTCGAGGTTTCATTAGGATAATTGTCTATTGGTTCACTTCTGTAATTGAAGGTTTGCAGGATAATTAATGTGTGATCAGCTGAGGGAGAGGAGAGGTGTCATACTGCCTGTTCCAGGTTCACACATGAAATACTCATGGTATTTTCATAGGACACAAGATTTCCTACAGTCACAGAAACTGCAGGCAACTGTATTTTCCAGTTGAAAACATTATTAAATTTTGCCTTGGCATTGGGCAGATGATCTACATTATTCCTGAAAGCCTGGCCCATCCTCTCCTGTTGAAAATCATTCCCAGGCTGAGTGGATGGGTATTTTCTTCTGTCTCATCTTTGCTGAAGTTTCCATTAGTGCTAAAAGCTCTGCTGTCTGGTATTTTCTTTACAGGAAAAAAAACATCTCTATTCTCTAATGATAAGAGAGAGATCCCTTGCAGCTTCCTGTCTCTAGACATATTGAAACCTTTTAGCCACTCCTTGCAAAATGTGAGCTTCATTCTCAAAATTGCTGTGTTGTTTTTCTTCTGCATTTCTTTGTGTTTGAATTTGGGAAATTAAGTGTCCAGATTTGTACACACTGCACCAGAGAGGGTCTTAGCAGGGCTTTGGAAAATACTGGTAATTGCATTCCACCTTCTAGGGAAATTCTGAGCTAAAACCTTCCTGAATTGCATTTTTGTCTGGTTTCTTTCACAGCCACACCACATAATGTTTCATCTTGTGATTCCCCCCTGTAGTTTCCCAGGGCTGATTTTTGGGGTGTTTTTAGTCTCCAGATATGTGATCCATGCTCTGTTCTCCTGACCTGCAGCCTCTCTCCCACACTGCAGTCCAGCTCCACGTGGATCTTGCTCCACACTGTCCCACTCCTCTTGTATAGAAATGTCATTTAGCTTCTCTCCTCAGTAAAATTTTAACAGGGCCGTAGCTATTTGTGTGCCAGTGTAATTGGTGAAATATTATCCAAGGCTGGCTGTCAGAGCAGTCCCTCAGCAGTGATGCTAATAACTTCCCTCCAGCCTGACGTTCCCCATTTCATGCTGCTGTTGCTGTCCTACCTCTAGCAGTTTCAAGCCAATTTAAAATTTCTGTACTAATCCCCCATCTTCCTCAATTTAACTAATAACTTCCCAGGTGACACAACGTTAAAGCCTTCCCAAAATCAGACTGCCAAGATCAATTTCATTTCCTTTCTCTAGAAATTGAGGGCTTTTTTTTCTCTGAGAAAGATGTCAGATCACTGTGCCTTACCTGTGTTAAATCCATGTGGTATTCCCCCCCAAATTCTTTTAACTTCACTGACTTGGATTATTCTTCCCTTAATAATTGTTCTAAGGCTTTGCTGCTGCTACGTGGAGAAGAAAGGGCTTTTAGTTGCTCTGATAACTTTTTTTTTCCATCATCAAATATAGATGTGACATTTTTTATTTCTGATTGTATGATATTGTTTGTGTCTTGTTAGGTTTATTAAACTTGCTACCTGATGTGAAATTTTGTATGCTAATTAATTTGCTAGTTTGAATGGAAATGACTTAATTTCTGGACTTTTTTTTTTCTTGAGCTTTGTGTCCACCTCAGCCTTGATACTTTAGTTATCATCATTGTCATCAATGAGAATTGAAGCAAGCATTAATGTAATTTGGAGTTACCTACTGCCTTTGGTGTGCACTCAGACTGCTCCAGCCTGGGTGTGCAGCAGCTCTGCTCCTGTGCAGATTATCTCTTCATGTAATATTTGTCAACTTTCATCACTTCCTTTAATGAACAGCTCCCTTGTCCAGGCTGTGGCAGCTGCCCCTGCTGCTCTCCTCTGCCATTTCCAAACCCCTAGGCTGGGACTCCCTTCAGTCCCTTCTTCACCTCCTCTCCATCATCCCTGCAGGGCTTGTTCTGATCTCCCCGACAGGAGAGCACCGAGCACACGCTGCCCTGAGTTTTTGTGTCTTACTGAGATGTGGATCCTGCAAGCACCAGCTCCTCTGACTGGAAACCTCCAGTCTCCTTCTCCTGGCAGATCTTTCAGCCTCATGATCAGTGACTTCCCAGCTGGGTCCCTCACTGTGCACAAGTTGCTCTTTTGAAGCCAAGAGCTGTGACTGAAAATGCCAGCCTGTCTTTTCTAAGGGTTCTGCCAATGCTGGGGAATACTTTAATTTGGAATTGTCAGATAATCACATGCTTCAAATTTATTTTTATAACCAGCTCTTTCATTCCTCTTCCCTAGGAAAAAAAAATATTCTGAAATACCATCACCTTGTTCCAGTGGCTGAATGAAACTGTCAGTGACTGCTTTTGGGAATATCTGATTCTAGTATTTTTATTAGCAGCATTTGTTCTGCAATAAATGAGAAGTCTTTTTAAAAAATAGTGGTCCAGTAACACTTTTCATATTCAAATCCCCCTCTGGAGGTCTGTGGTGTGTTGCTTAACAGTATTATCACAGTGGAACCATCCCAGTGTTACTTCATGGTCCCATGACAATTTCAGCCTGGTTTTGATAAACTTCTTCAATAATTTAATTCACTGAGTCTCATTTACCTCTCACTCTGGTGAATCTACATGACATCAGGTAAGTCCCTTCTGATTTATATGTCTGTAAGAGAAACTTGAGGTAGCTGCATATCATCTTTATTTGAAGCCTTCCAGAGCTGCACTGTGCTGCTTCTCAGCAGGAAACACAAACATTTGTATTTGCTTCCTGCTGCGTGAATTGTAATGTTCCAGGGAGAGCTTAGATTCTTCAGGAGAACAACTAAAGAAGTATTTTAGTATAAATTTTGACTTACAGTGTGTCTGTATTAGCATGTCTACAGATACACACAGAGGAGACAGTGGAGAAGAAATGAAGTTATGAACTAAGTTGAACATACACTGTATACTTGATTGACTTAAGCACTTATTCATAAATTCAGTAGGAACTTCCAGTGGTCAGTTGGAAGGAAATACACATATAAGATACTGAGATGACTGAAATCCTGTTGAAATCCTGCAGCAATCAGTAGAGCACTTTGGTTTGGTTTCACAGCTTTGCAGAAGCTGAAGGTGCCCTCCTCCTCTGGTACTGCCCTTTGGTCAAACACTTGGTTCTGCATTCACTGATATTCTGTTCAATCTTGCCACAATTCACCCTTAAAAACAAATTAAGGATTCAGCTGCAAGTGCTATGTGGGAAATGCAGAGATGTTTAATGAGTGATCGATGTTTTTCACCTTGTAATTAAATGTTATCCATGAATATTTGTTCCCATGAAAAATAAATAGGAATGTATGATGCTGGCCAGCAGGTCACTGAGAAAATTAATGATGAGAAGAATTTTCTCAGAGGTACTGTGGAAAAATTAACTGTACAAGTTAGTGGCCTGGATGCAATTGCTGAATACAGCAAGTAAATATAAGTGTATATATAGATTTATAAGAGACAGTGTAGAAAAGTGTAAGAAGAACTTTCAGCCATTAGTTTGTCCTGCTGGCTGGAAACATTCACCTTTGGGCATGGTAGCTCTGAGTTCAAAGATAATAAAGACAGATCCTCATGAACAGTTTTCAAAAAGGTCTTCAGTTATCAATAGTGCAAATCTAGGGAAAAGGACTTTTTTCCAGTTGGAAAATACCACAGTCATTTTTTTCCCACTTAATCCCCATGCTGTAGAATGTGGAAAGGTCAGGCTTGATGGACTCATTTAGGAATATGTGGTGTCAGAATAGAACAAAATGGATGCTGTCAGTGGAGGTGTCTCTGTTCTGTCTCACCTGTCTGTCTGTCCCAAATACACTTAAATTGCAAATTATCTGCAGCTGGAACCATGGCCCTGTCTGCATATTCATTTCACCTCTGCTCTTCTACCTCACCCTGCCATTAGCCAGCCCAGTCATGTGGTAGAGTGATGGGTTTCAATAAAGATGTTCATACATTATATTTTAGCTACACCCAGGCAGGGCTTCACTGCTAAGTAGCTGTGACATTCCTGGAGTGAGTGCTCCAGATTGGATAACAAGTTTGAAATAGGAGAGACCATGATTATGAAAGTGCTTTCTAAATCATCAGTGTGCAACCTAGGAGTTATGCTTCTTTTATTCCTCACTTTAAAGATGCTTTTTAGGACTTACTTCTTCTTTAATCAGCTGGTAAAAGCCATTTTCAAAGGAATATTCTGTCCTTTAGAAGAGAGAACCTGTGGATTGCAATGTTGTTTATATTGACTATTAGAGAAACATTAAACTATTTTGCAAAGCTAATGGATATAGCCTGATAAAATGCATTCAGATCCTTACCTAAACAGCACATGAGAAAATCTGATCAGCTCAGAATGGCTTAGATAAAAAACTAATGAGCGTGAAGCCTAAGTAATGACTGCCAGGTTGGGCTCGTGGTTTGTCTGGTGCTTTGGGCTAAAAAGGGGCCGTTTATATGATCTGCAATGATGGCAGCTTTATTAAAAGTAGCATTGTTTTGGTCCCAGTACAAATATCCAGATTCCCTGGACAATTGCCTTATTTTTTTTTTTTTTAATTTGGAAGTCCTTTTATTCTTCACGACTCTTCAAAATTAGTGAGGCATTCTTCTGTTAAGTCATATAAAATCCACTTTTTATTAATGTACGTCAGCTCTTACCCACAGCCCAGACACTTCACCATAACACAGAAGGGGATAATAGGCTGAATTATCCTAAAGCAATTGCAGTTGTAACTATTTCATGTCTTATTGTGCTATGTAAATTTGATTCTTTGCCGGGTCCCATGGACATATCTTCATTTTGACTACTGGAAGGCACAGTGGGATAAATGGATTAAAGTAGAACTAGCTCTTAGCACTATTTCTTATCACTTTTATGGTAATGTCTTCACTGATGTAGTTGCTGTATGCACATAGAAGGCAGATTTCTTTCCCAAAAGTGGGAAAACCTATCAGCATTAAACCAAATGTAAAAAACCACAATAAACCACAAAACAATGGGAAGGGATCAAAGAGCAGTGAAAAGGGTGGTAGTGCAGAGATTGTTTGGTCGTGCAGGTTAACAGTAGACAATGGGAGGATGATGCTATTCTTGCCAGGTTATTTTTTGAAAGGAAAAGTACAATAAGTAGCAGCCAGTATTACCAAAAACGTGCAGCCAGGATGTTGTGTCTGGCCGGTCTGGGGAGGGAGGTGAGGCTTGCAGCAGGAGTGGATCTCGAGAAAGAACTGAGAGCAGGGAAAGGAAATGATATTTCATATTAATTCCAGTTAAGTATTCCAGGAGGGTGGCATAAAGAAAGGTATAAAAGAAGTTCAGACGTGAGTGCTCCTCAGTGGTGTCGTTGGTGGAGCGAAGTGGGGACAACTGAAGTGAGGGAGAGATGAGCTAAAATAATGTGTTGACTGGAGAGGAACGCTTCAGCTATGACAGCCTAAGTGCTGCTTGAAAATGAAAGTTGAAGCCATGGGGGAGATAAAATTAGCTGTGGACAAGGAAGGGAGAAAGCAGAGCAGGCAAGCTGAGGGATAGCTCCCCTGAGCCCCATAAGAAGGAGGATAAGTGGAAGGAGCAAAGTTATAAAAGGCATAGCAAAGAGACAGCGAACTCCTGCTCTCGATACAGTTATTCCTTGGTGCAGTGTATATAAACCAGGATGTAACATCCTTGCCTTACAGACCAGCTTTTTGTTCCTTGTTTGAACCTGAGGCTTTTAACACCTCACAAACACAAAGCACCAGTGAGGAGCTCTGGCAGGGGCACTTCATGTGGGTGCTGAGTAGGCCACGTGCTCTTGCCCGTCTGCTCAGCCTGGGATGGCAGGTTTGGATGGCACTTTGTGCCTGCTGATGGTACCCCCCTCTGGAGTGTTCTCCAGCAGGCAGGGATGCACAGCTTTGCCTTTGCAGATGGAAGTACCTCCACAGGGAATGTTTCCAGCTAGAAGGAGGAGGAAGGGAAGAAGTTCATCATCACCAGCAGGTGCGAAATTTTGCTACTGGCACTTAGCTCATAAGTTCAGGAAGTTTGGCCCACCCTGGCACAGACCTGTGTCACGACCATATGCTCTCCCTTGTAACACTGCACCCTCTGAGTCTCAGAAAAGCTTTTCTTGTTAGAATGGTCAGATTAGTTATGTTTTATTAAGTGTTTTCTCACCAGGTTGTTCATTGGTATGGAGTGTGAAGAAAAGTGGGAATGTGAGACTGATGGGCAAGCTGCAGACATAGGTGGGGGGGTTGTTCCCAGTCTGTGGGGCTTTCCCTGAGCCCATGGGAGCAGGGAACAGCTGCTTGGGCATGGGGGACCAAGGCAGTGTTGCATGAGGGTCAGGCAGGAAAGTTCCTGCAAGGAGCCAGAACTCATTCCCTGGTGCATGAAGAATGGATGCTCCCTTCCTTCAGCTGCCCCAAATCAGCAGCCTCTAAACTACAATTGTTCCTCTCTTCTCAGCCTTTCTCCCCAGAACTCTCACTGGCTCTGTCAGCTCTCTGTGCCCTCCCTTGGATCCAGTCTACTGCTGCCACCAAATTCAGATTTTCAGCCTGCAGAGTTAGGGCAAAATAACTCATTCAAGCCTGAGAGGGCAGGTGGGTATTTAATGTGACATTTGCACCTCTGTAAGGGTCTGGCAGTGTCCTGGGGGCCAGCTAACACAGGTGAGCAGTTGCCAGTGGTGGCCTAGTCCCATGAAGAACAGTACTGTGACAGGTTATACTCCAGGCTTCTCTCAGTGGGAAGATACTGCTCAAGGAAATTAAGCCTCAGAGATAATTTGGCAACAGGCTTATTTTAAATACTGATTAATGACTATTGCTTTAGTGCAGCTCCTGCTTTACTCATGATGTTTTAATATGGCAAAAGAATTATGATTAGTGCTTTTAGGTTTTTAATGTTCAGATAGTTAAAATGTCCCGCAATAATCGCTGCCTTTAATATTCAGCATAACTATTCCAGAGATATAATTGCGCTTTGGCGTTGAAAAGAAGAAACCAGGATCCCAATGTGGTCATGAATGCCTTTGTCTGGTAGCTTAAATCAAAATCTTGAATTTCAAAGTCCTTGGCAGCAAGTTTTAAGAACTTTAATTAAAAAAGAAGTCTTCCATAAATTAAAAAAAAAAGACTATAATTTGTTAAAAGGAGTTACTGAAATATTGCAGTAAAAAATACAGTGGAATGTATACCTGAAAGCACAAGTGAAAACATCAAAATGAGAAAACAAATTCAGATTCAGGGTGGCTGTAATCTGAGCTGTACCTGTGTAGCATACAAAGTGCCTCCAAGATTTGTAATCTTTATTCTTGTGACATTAGCATGTTTTAGATCTGATTCTGCAATATCTCACACCATTGGAAGTCAGGAGTGATTTTCTAATAGAATTGAAAAAAACCCTAACCCAATAAAAATGAGCTCAGGCTCCAACTCTGGAAATCCAGCTGATCCTTGGCAGAAGCAGGAAATGTTGGCATACATTTCCCCTCTCCTGCCTCTGGGGTGGTATCTTGCACGCAGCAGTTCGATTTCACCTCACCCAGCTTGTAAATCTGTTGCTTTGGGTTCTCCTTTGTGGCTCTGTAAACCGTGCTAAGAGTGGAAGGGGTGTGACCTCGAACCCTCCCTCGAGCAGAGGAACCCTGGAGGGCTCAGCAGCGTCGGAGCCGGGAGCGCTGCGGGGCTGATGGTTTGAGTGAGGGGGTATTTTATGTACAGCCACACCCCTCAGGAGTGACAGTGCTCCCACACAGCCCCACCAGAGCTGCCTCTCCTTGCCTGGGTCAGCCTCTGGAGCTCGGCATGGCCTCTCTCCCCTCCAGGGTGAGTCCCTGTCGTGTCTCTGGAGGTGCTGTGGGGTCATGCTGCCTCCCTCAGCCACCCCCTCAATCCCCTCGTCCCTGTGCCCCTTGGGTGATGTCCCACACTGCTTCAATGCATGGAAAGAACCTCTCTCTCTAGTTCCTTAAAGCCTGACCTTACCTCCTTCCTCGTGCTGTTTTAAGGTGATATCCCTGCTGATATTAGTCAGACAATTCACAATACCTCTGGTTTTGTTAAGTTCATGATGTCCTTTTCTGTATGTCCCCTGTTTCTCACTTGGCCAAGGCTGTTGTGATCTTGCCATTCTTCCTGAAAGTGTTAATAGTTCTTTATTTCAGTGTTGTTTTTATTGATGGCTTGGCTGGTCTTGTCCATCTGTTGAAGTACATGGTCCTTTCCCCCACTCCATGTGTGGTTCTTCACCTGTTGCCTCCTCTTTCTGCTCCCCTTTTTCCTTCATTTGTCATAAAGCTAAATATGGACAACTGATGACCCTCATCAGTTACCTGGCATGGCATTTCCCACTTTTTCAGGATGAATCCAGGAAGGTCATATGTAGATAAGCAAAGCACCCAAATTACCAGTGACAGGCTGTAGGAATACACCAAAGAGGGGCTGGAAGGAGCAAGCAGCAATATTGTTTATACAAGTGAGTAATTACCCATAGTGGGGCTGTTTAGCAGCTCCTGGCTTTGCTTTGTGTGTTGCCCAGGTAAGGATGAGGTGGAGAAAGGGGAGGTAGCTGAGTGTTTTGCTTCTCATGTGAATTTCTCTGTGCACCTTCCAATGCAGGTAGAAGCAATAACCTCACTGAACTCATCACTGACAGCAGGAATGTGTAGGACTGGCTAAAGTAGGGATGGAGTACTAAACATGACAAGGAAAAGAGAAATGGGAGTAGTTTAGCTTCAAGAGTAGGATAAGTTGGAGGTTAAAGAAAAATTGGGGGGAAAAAAGACAATTTAGAGGTATTTCCATTAATCAAAGCTGGGAGGCTGACATCCTTACATAGTCAATAGAAGGAGGTGAATGCCTATAACATGCCTTAACTAGAAGCCTAAATTAGAGGGTTCTAATGCCACCTGTTTTATTGTTGTGATTCATGATCTTATTAATGCATTTCTAAAATGAAAAGAAGTGTCAGACGTCAAGAAGGATAAAGGGTAGGTGGAGAGCCTGAACATCTGGTAAATGTTCTGTTCTATTAATTTTAATAATAATTTTGGGTGGTTTTTCCCTTCCTTCTTTATTATTTTTAGGTAAATGAGATTGTAGCTTAGCGTGAAACTGATTTTGGAAATAAATTTGATGGCGTGCTCCTTCTCCTGCAGAGGTGGCTTGATCTCTGTAACACAGTTTCTTGCATAAATGCATGAACCTTTTTATGCAAGTTTATTGCTTGTTAAAGATGTGTCCTCAAGTGTAGATTACTGCTTTAAAGGGTTTGTCCGTGTCTGTGGCCAAAACCATTTTTTTGAGCTGTTTAATTCTGATTTGTTTAAGAAGCACAGTACTGCCTTTGCTGCCCACATATCCTAATTTTAAATAAGAGCTGCTGCATTTTCTTGTAGTTTTTCATTCCTGAACCTCTGGTATCTTGGCAGGGAGATACACCTGGCAGAAAAATTTGCACACCCAAACACAGCTCTCGTTTATTGGCAACTTACAAAACTTCCCAAATGCAGTACGTGTTTAATATGTCTGAGTTCATTTTTCATAGAAAGTCAGCAGGAAATAGAAAAATCCTCACAGAGGCATCCAAATACAGCTCGGCCAATTTCTTCTGTGTTCAAATATGTCATGGTGATGTCTGGAAAGTGAGTGCCTTCCATTAGTGCAGCACTGCACCTCAGACAGGTGCCTCGGTGGTGGCTGACCCCAATATAACTGTCCTGGACCTGCAGCAGTCAGTTGTCCTCTGGTGTGTCTCTCCCAAACCCTCATCTCTTCCCTTAACTTCTGCTCTAAAATCCTGTCAAGCTCATAAATGCCTTTCCCATTCTCTCTCTTCTCTGAGGGCTAAACTCCTGGCTGACATGCTGATGGATTTTAGAAGGAGTCGCCGACAGAGCACGTTTCTGACAGCCGGGCTGGCGCCCGACCAATTAGCGGCGCTTGCAGTGGGTGTCTCCGGGAGGGCTGCACAGGCAGGAGTCCACTCAGGATGATAAGTTAGCAGTTACTAAACAAATGATGCCTCACATGAGTTGGTAATTACTGGCTCCTTCAGTTCCCACAGTGAAAATTGAGATAAAAGTGGGGTTTAACCCTTGTGCCAGTTTTGGAACTGCTCCCTTCAGCCTCTGAGGTTACAACACTTGGAGTAT
This sequence comes from Notiomystis cincta, assembly GCA_013398075.1. Taxonomy (NCBI): domain Eukaryota; kingdom Metazoa; phylum Chordata; class Aves; order Passeriformes; family Notiomystidae; genus Notiomystis; species Notiomystis cincta. Next base: position 67,572 of record VZRX01009159.1, on the reverse strand, counting down.
ATTAATGATGTGCTGTGTGTGAGTATCTAGAGAGGGTTTATGGACCCACCAGCCCTTAGCTGTGAGCTCTGTTCTCCAGGGGGCGTATTGCTGATGGTGTGTGTGCTCCTGTTCACAGGCAGAATGGGAAAGGGGGTGTAAACTACAACAAGGAGCCGAATAATGAACAGAATCCAGTGGCGTGGTGATGGTCACTTAAACTGTTCAAGCAGGAGCTCAAATAATTGTGAGTGGTCACTCAAAATCAAAACTACATTTATTGAAACTGAGGCTAGAACATCTTGTCCCCAAAGGGTGTCTCAAAACTCATTCTGAATGAACATTGAGGTGTAAGTTGAAATGATTCCTTTGACCTCGGTAATTCTTGTACTTTCTGGAAATTGTACTGACACTTGAAACATCAAATTAACCAGGAGGTTTTTCAGCTCTGATTTCAGAGATGTTTGACAATGAATATTAAGGAGAAAGGAGTATGCACAGTAAAAAAAAAAAGAAAGAAAAATTCCAGGTAACTTGTTGGAAGCCCTATAAATAACTGTTTGAAAATAAGACATTGTCATACTGGAACTAATACTACTATTGAACTAGTTAGAAAGTTATACTAACATTATTCCAGAATGTTTTATCTCTAGTACTTGTAATTCTAAGCTGTGCATTTATTAGATATTGCCATTGGGAAAATGGACACCTATTATATATTCCTCTAAGAAAGGACAGTCATCTGGGATTCAGCACATGGCTGAGCAAAGGAAGCAGAGAGAAAATTAATTTTCATAGGGAAAGTTGGGCAGAAGATGAAGAAGAAAAAAAAATACATTAGAGAGGTGGCTGAGTGGAATAAGATAATCTAAAGACCAAAGATCACCTGTTGAACCAAATAAATAATTCAGGAAGACCCTTGATGCCCAGGGATCCTGGGCTGAGTTGGAAACTGAGCTCTCTCAGTCCTTGCCTGCTCTTATGAATCAATACCTGACAGCTCCACTGCACTGTGCCAGAGGCTGGGATCTCCCCCAGCTGATCTTGGCAGGCTCTGCCAGTAGCTTGTGTTGTCCTGAAATAGCCATAATTTCCCTGCCTTGCATTATGATGTCTGCTCTCAGAAATTCCCTCCCACTGAACTGAGTGCCAGCTCACCGACCTACTTCTCCTGCAGGAACTTTCATGCCCTACATGTACAAAACTGAATATTTTAAATAAAGGTTTAACATGAATAAAATACCTGTCAGCCAGCTGACCTGCCTGATGTGGGAGCCCAGGCAGGATGATGGTGTTTTGGGCTTAAAGGTATCTGCAGGGTGAAGTCCCATTCACATTTAGATTCCCACTGTTTGGTCTGAAAGTATGATTAAGTATTCTGAGGTGACTTACAGCCTCACATTGTTCTTGATGCTCATATTAAATAGTCATAATCTCTGCAGAGAAATGTACTGCAGCCTGAGGAGAGCTAGGCCAGGAAGTAGAGGTTAGTCCTTGGATTTCTTGACTTCTAGGAAAGCTTGGACATCCCCTTGCCTCCAGGTTTCTAAAATCCAGTGCTGTGATGGATCTCAATAGTTGGCAGACCAAATGATTCTGGAAAACCAGCCCAATTGCAATAAATGCTTTCAGATTATTGTCCCAAATGGTCTATTGAAAAAGGAACAGGTGAAGGCAGGAATGAGCAAATGAGAGCATTTTCAGAAAGAGCAAATCACATAGGGAGCCCCTGGCCATTTTTCAGGCTCTATCACATAATCAGAAGCATTCAAAATCAGGAAGTGTTGGAGGGAGATAAGGGACATGTACCTGAGGGCAGTGAGGTCATGGGTAATAATCTGCTAGAACCTGAGAGAGGCCGACCAGCCTAATCTCCTTGGGTTTATCTCAGAGAAGAGTAAAAACATTTATGCAATATTGAGATACACAGTTCCAGTTTATGGGAGGATGCAGATAAAAGCAGTGCAGAGCATCTTAGGAGCCAGTGCAGCCTAATTAAGAGAAAATACTGAACGTAATCCCCTAAGACTCCGCTCAGTGGTTCTTTGCTAAGGCAGCGGAGTTCGGCGTAAACAAGTTAAATATGCTGATATAAAACTGCATTGTGTAATAAACATAGAGAGCTTTCCTTCCCCTGTAATGCCTGGGAAGAGCTCAGTAAATGGGCCAAGAAGCCAGGGGAGAGCAAGCAGTGTGATGTTTGAATGGTATGTTCCTCTTTTCCATCAAAGTCTGGATTCAGCCTCTGCTTAAGCTAAAGACTTGAAGGGCTTGTGTGGGCTGGGGCCATCCAGCCCCCTGTGCTGCCCAGGCTGCTTCTGAATGGGAGTTTGGGCTGGAATTAACACAGCTGTGTCACCCCACTGCTGCAGGGTGGGGAACAGCCAAGTGCTGGTGTGAAAAGGCATCTGGGCTGAGCGGTGTCTGGGGGGACTCGTAGCAGTTCCCAGACACATAAAGGGTGGAAGTACCAAAGCAAGACACCACTTGTGCAACGTGGTGCCCAGGGGTATAACAAGGGTAGTGGGCTGGAATTGAGAGTGGAGATAGAGGCTGACAATAAGGAAAAGTCTTCCTAGCTAATCAACCAATGGCACAGTGCCCTTTTCAGAGGGAAAGAGCTGCTGACACAGGACCAAACTAATTATTCCTGAAGAATTTCTCGAGTTCCTTAGGTCCTACCAGAGGCCTGGGCGTGGATTACTGCTGTGTGTAATTCTGCTGATGGAGTGAGCTTTGGAGAAGATGAATGACCACATTCATGGTCCTGTTACTTCTGTTGTATCAGAGCAGTGCTCACCTCTCTGCTGCTGTGCCAGCCTGATGGAGAACACGACCTCACTGGAGATGAGCTTACATCCCCTGTCTGCTGTTGCAGTGTCTGCACCTCTGGAGTGCTTGTGGTGCAATGAAAACAGAGAAAACAATCCAAAAGAGACAATATAGCAGACAAAAGTCTGGCTGCTTAGTATCACATTGCTTTGGGAAAAAAACAAGACAGGCCCCTGGAAGCATTCAGTCTGAGGGGGGTAATTCCCAACAAAAGCAGTCATTCTTGTCATTAGAATTGTTGAAAATGTCATTTGCTATAAGTAGATGTGCTCTGAAGAAGTCTGCACATATTAGTGTTCTGAGCAAAGATAATCTTGCCTTATTGTATCCTGGTTTGTTCTCTGTTTCAGAGCTGCCCTTGTATACACCATCAGGGGCTTCCTTCAGTATTTCATCTAATTTTCTTTAAGCCTCCCATAATTGTTCCCCAAGGAAAGATGTATTTTACCCACTGTGGCATCTCACCTCATCCCCAGGAGGCCTTAAAAGCATAGCCATTACAATAGTGTCTGTTATCAGCATTTTCTCTGCCCTGGCCCTCCCCACTGGTGATGTGCCTTGTTGATTCCAGGAATGCAAAAAGCATCAAGACTATAATCTTTGTAAAGGATCAGAGTGTTCCTGTAGGCAGGGAGGAGTGTGGAGTTGCCTTTATCTGAGATGAATGAGGGGTCCCTCATGCTCTTGTGCATGTGCCAGCACCTCTGGGTTGCTGCTGGTTTTGTACCCAGTGTAGGGGGCTGCAGCAGCAGTGCTGGGTGGCTCCAGTGGCATTCCCCACTGGGGAGATGGCATTTATAACTATGTGTTCCTGAATTAGGTGGAAATTCCCAGTGCCAGCAGTAGGGATATCTCTGATGTCTTCTGCTTGTGTGAACCATGCAGCTCCTGCCCAGTGTGCCATTAGCCTTTTTCCTTTAGCTGCTTTGGTTTCACTCTGCAGTGCTCAGGTGCAGCCATAATCATTTTGTCTGGATGAGTGAGGAAAATAAATCCTTTTTCCTTTTGTGAAGGGAATCTCAAGTCAGAGATGTTTACAAAGGGCCCTCTGGCTGGCAGTGCACCACAGCTACCTGCTCACATTCTTTGTGTTCAACAGGAGCACATCCAGTGCAGGAACAGAAAAGCATAAATTTTGTTTATTTTGAATATCCTGGGATTTTTTTGCTGACCATCACAGTGAGAAGTATGGTTTGGTTTTGTTGGTATCCAGCACTTGCCTGAGTTAAAAAGTTAGGCATTATCCTTGAGAAGTATCTTCTGCTGTATTTAAAAGGCAAAAATGATACCTCAGGTTTCAGTTTTCCTCAAAATTGTAATGTCTTTTGTTTTTATTAAGACAAAGTATTTCCATGTCTAAACATGCACAAGCACAAGTAACAGTTGATTACTTTGTTTTTTCATTTCCATGGTGCAAAAGAAGGAATTTGTTTGGCTCTTTTCCTTCTCTGACAGTTTGTGTTGACATAATAGAAGATAACAGAAGGCATCTCAATTGCTCTATTAGATAATTTGAAAAAAATCCCCAAAACAACCAAAAATCCAGCTTAAACTATTATTTATTCCAAATGCAGTGGATTTTTCAGTGATCACTACCAAGCTGTATTTCTCTATACCCGTCTGAAGCAATATGCTCTGTGTTGGTCCTTCATAGTCTAGACTTGTCAGCATTTGGCAATTAAAAATGTCATTTGCAAACTGTCTGATGTCCCTGTAATAAGCACTGAGAGGAATTTATTGCCATGCTCAAGTATTTTTAAGTGGCTTTTTGAGTGAGCAGTTACTTTCCTTGCTGTGCAGAAAAGGCAGTGAAATGTGTCTTGTTCCATGTCCCAGTTTTTAAAGGGTGGCTACAAAGATGGAGGCTCTGTTTTCACAAGGAATCGTGTGGAAAAGGCAACAGGTAAAAAAAAAAAAAATGTTACTCCTTCCAGCTGGACACGAGGCATTTGTTCCACAGTGAGAACAATCCCTTGGAATAATCCAGGGAGGTGGTGGTTTCTCCAGTGTTGGACACTTTCATGATGCTGGGCAGGGTGCTAGGCTACCTTGTCTAGACTGTGCTTTTGCCATGAAAATTTGGACAGATGATCCATGAGGTCCCATCCAGCCTCATATTCCCTGATTCTGTGGTTCCCTGGAATCTGTGTGTCTGGACACCCACACTGGTGTGCAGCTGCACTGTGGGAGAGGCTGTGGTACAAACTGAATGCAGCTTCGTTCTTACACCCACATCCCCTGCTGAAAGCAAAGATTTCCAAAGGTGGCTTTGTAAAATAAGCTGAAAATAACCACACAAGTGTTGCCAGTAGAGCAAATGGTGGCACTAAGGTCACTGTCAAATTCAGTGGCTATACAGGCATTAGCCTTTCAAGCAGTGCTGCTTTCCCAGCTTTTCTCTCTCTTGCATGTGTCTCATGATCAGAAGTTACAGGACTTGCCAAACCACAAAGAGAGACCCAGGTCTAGCCCAGCAGGGTTCCATGTATTCCCTGTTGCAAATAACTTTGTCATTGCTTCTCTGTATGCCTCTGTCCTGCCTCATACTTTGCTTTGTGTTATACTTTGTCAAGCCTTTGCAAAACACAGTGAGCTTCTTCTTCTAGTGTTTTCCTTTGTCTTTTCTTTGCCTTTATCCTTCACTTTGTCACGGCCAGTATTCCTTGTTACCATATTTCTCCTCTTTTCCTTGTTTCCCCTGAAATGCACAGTGAATATTTGCCCTTCTTTGCCAGTTGTTCTCTCTCTGTTTTCTTTCTTTTCACTTCCCTGTCAATCAGCTCCTGTTTATTCCTAGTGATATCCATGCATACATGCATATATTTGTCCATGTGCCAGGTACAACGCAGTGACCTGCAGGAAGGTCAGAGATGCATTGCTAAGCAAGGGCTCTTAGTAATAAAAACCAGCTGGAGCAGCTGTCTCAGAAGCAAACCACAGGTTTGGAAGCCTCTATCCACAGACAGGAGACTCCAACTTGCATTTCCAAGTATTCCATCTATTCTACCCACCCCAGAGTTACAGTTGAGAAATGGCAGAATTCATTGATGAATAGGTGCAGGCAAGGGAGTATTTGCTTTATTTAAATAATTGGAGTTTTTTGTTTTCCTGCTTCATCCTGATGTCATTGGAGCCATCATGACCTAGCTAAAAATTGTATTCTCCTGCTGAATTCCAGCTCCTGTCCTGCTTAAAATTTAGTAGCTAGAGCTGATGCAGTAAATAAAATATTGTCATCTTTGGGGGATCAACATTTATGGGATGATACATGAACTGGCTGAACTCCAGTGTGCCTCTGATCTATAATGTAGAACTATGGTTTTTTGAGAGTCTCTCAAAATATACCTGCAATCCACACAAGAATCCCTTCAATTCACAATTTATATTTAAAGTATGTAGTGTGGCTTAATAAATGTGGTGCTCAGTGGATGATTAATACACGATTTAGAAGTCTTCTGTGGATTTCCTCATTCAGAGACCCTAAGACCAGAGGTACATCATGATGATGATGATGATGGTGATGATGATGAGGGTCTGCTTTGACCTCTTGTACAGGATAAGCTCCTTGTCTGCAGTCAAATGTGGAGTTTCGTGGAAAGGTTCACTCTTTGGCTGAAGGAGGAATAACCCTGGGTAAACAGATTCAGTAGTTAATTGCCTTCATACTTTAAAAGTTCACTCTTTGTTTATAATTTTAGTTGAAATTGTCTAACTACAAGCTCTCAGCCTTGGGAATGTACATCTTTACCTGCTAGCTTAAGAAGAGGTCTTCTAAGAGAAATTCTCTCTGTATATTCCCAAAAATAATTGAATCTCCTCTTTCCCATCTCTCATCTGAACCAAGTTCCTTCATTTTGCTACTTTTAGGTGAGTGTTTCAGACTTTGAATTATTGTCCTGGGTTTCCTTTAACTGCTCTGTCATTATCAATGTTACTTTTAGAGTGAGGAGCTAGGACCATAGGCGGTGTAACAACAGTGTTGTTAATATTTAATATACTGGCAATGCCTCCTCCCTGTTCCTCTGTGAGGTACAAGAGAGCCCCTGGTTTCCAAAACAGAATCTGGCAATCTGTGATTTATTCAAGGCAGCAGTGAATGAGCCAGCATGGAGCTCAGTGATGCTGCAGATAGATGGCTTCAAGCTGCTGGAAGATCTCTTTAAAGCTCTCTCAGGTGTCTTTTTGCTACTCTGCATCTGGTGTGATACAGCAGAGTTATTTCTTTTTATGGCTCAGCAATGCTATTTTGTCTGACAGTGATACCATGCTTTGTTGACAGACCTGCCATCATATAGATGGTAACTAATTATGTTGGTGTTTTAAATGTTTGTCTGTAAAGCAACAGAGGGAAATGCCACCACTCACCTTGGCAATTTGATTCTGGTCTTTACAGTGTTACTGTCATGAGTTGTTCCCCAGTTGGTTCAAATCCTTCAGCTTTCTCATGAAGTTGGGTGCCTAAGTCTGGATGTGCCTCCTGAGCTGAATCTGTGCCACAGCTGAAGTGGTACCTCAGTGTTTTACAAACTCTGCATTTGTCTCATCATTTTACTGTACTATTGAATCACATTCTCTTTATGGTTCTCTGCAATTTTTGGATCCAGGACAGTGGTACCACTGAGGGGCTGTTTGTTTCTCACCCTGTGTTCTTGCTGTTACCTGGTCACTGTAGTTCTGTACTTGCCTTTCAACCTATTTTTTTCATTCCATGTCACCAATTTATAAGCATATCTTGAATTCTCTTCCTGCTACCTCACTGTCCTTCTCACCTTGGCAGCATCCACAGAGTCAGTAAGAATCATTTTCAGTCCATCAGCCCCAAATTAATGAAAACAAGGACTATGACTGGATACAGAGCATAAAGCTCTGCAGAGCCATGTGTGTGGTTTCCTGCCAGTTTTACACTTTACTATTCAGAATGTGATTTTCCAGCATTGTACTGCAGAGTATTAGATTAATCCAAACCATATTTCCTTAGCCTGAAGGTAGTGTGAAAGGCTTACTAAGGTCGACATAATACCTGCCATTTCATCCCTATCCACAGCATCTTTTATCCTGTTACTGAAGAACATCAGAATGATTTCACACAGTTTGTTCTTGACAAACCCATGCTGCCTGCCACTCATGTCCTTGTTATTTTCTGCTGCTTGTAGATGATGTCTGGAGGAAAATATTTTCCCGAGAATAAAAGTTTTTATGACTTCTGTGCAATTCAATGTTCTGTTCATTTCTTCCTCCAGCTCTCTTGCATTGCATCTTCTGTAGGGTGCTGGGCATCTGTCCCTGTCATTCCTAAATAACCCCACTGACACACAAGTTATTTCAAGTGTCTCTTCAAGTTTGCCTTCCTTGTTGGCCAAACTTTCTGAGTCAGTGCCTATCATAAAAAGTTTATCTCACCTTTCTTTGTCTTTACCCTGTTGGTAATCTTCCATTTCCTGCCATTCCCTCGATTGTAAATTGACTTTTTCTTAGTGTTGAGCTTTCTCTGTGTGGCTCCTGTGATAGGTAATGGTGTTTCCCCCTATTTCTTTGACTCTTCAGTTCCTCTCAGATCTGCTGTTCAACATCAGTTTCTTGTCTCTGCCTTGTTAATTTTCCTTACTTTCTCCTCTGCTAGGGGCTGAGTGAATACTTTCTTTTAGACCATTTGCATGATCTTTAAATTACTGCGTCCTCTAATTTATGTCACATGCTATTTGTTGTGTTGCATTATTTAATTCTCTAAAAGGTTTCAGGTAGAGTGGTTCATGTGTACGACACACTGCAAAGCACAGCTGGGTTGTGTAGTCTCCATATGCATTTGCTTTCTATTTCCTCCTTTTACTTACTGTTTTGGGAAACAGCCTTTCTCACTCCATTATTTCCAGAACCATGGGTGCATGAAGGTGGTGCTCCAGGGAATGGCAGAGGTGTGAGAACTGCTGAATCACCCATGCCCTGCCAATACCCCTCCTAAATGGTGGTACAGAGCAGGACTTGGTGCACTGGTGGTGCTTAGTACAGGGTCCAGGGCCCTCTGGTACATGAACAAATCAGGAGTTCAGTGTTCTGGTAGGGTTCCAGTAGTCAGACACTCATAAACCCTTAAAACCAAGAAAATATAGCTGCATGCTAGATGCTGATGTTTGCAGAGCACAGGCACATATGCATGAAGAATTATTTTATTGTTCTCTCAAGGAATCATAAAATGGTTTGGGTTGTAAAGGACCTTAAATATTATCTAGTCCAGCCCCCCCTGTACACCCCTAGGGATGTGTTCCTTGTCAGATTTATTCAAAAACCCATCCATTTACTTTTTATATAGCTTCTCATTAATCAGCAATATATAGGCAGTATTGATGTCCATTTTAAGTAAATACATACTGCAGCAAAAATTCACTGTGATCAATACATTTTTTTCCTAAATTTTAGTGAAGCACCTATAAATGTTCAGATGTTTCTTGCTTGCTACAGCACATCCCAGTGGAATTCAGCAGAAGACTTTGCATTGATTCATGTGGATTTGTGCAGGTCCATGTAAAGCATTTAACCTCAAACCACAGGTCAGTGATAGAAATGTAGGAATCTGAAAATACATATTCCCTGCCCTGAAAGAAAGGAATGGAAACAGAGAAGAAAGATACCCAGAGCTACAGAGACATCAGCTACCCCACAAGGTAGTGGCTCACAAGCAATTCCCTCTTATCTTTTGGCTTGGGGACAGCGTATGTGCACTCTGATGCTTGAAGTAGGTTGGGTAGAATTTAACTTCTGGCTCAAGGGAGCCTTTAGTTTATTAAATATGGATGTTCTTTCAGGTAGAAGCATGGTTTCTCTCTGCAGCACATCACTTTTCTTGAGCATATGCATTTGGGGAAGAAAACTCAGCTCTTCTGTGCCTAAATCTTTTCTGTCTGGATCCACCTGCAAGAAATAGCAATAAAAACTGTCAGGTTGTAACAATTGCAGGATTTTTAAGTGTGCGGCGGTGTGGCTTTAGCTCCTTCACAGCTGTGGATTTGTGTGCCTGGTCCCAAGGCTGGGCTCTGGCAGCACTGCTGGGGGATCTGCCTTTGCCTCAGCTGTAATTACAGGGAGAAAATCACTCGAGTTATTGCTGTGTCTAAACGTGGTCCTGAGGTCTGCCTGTCCTGGCAGTAAGACAGCTCCCACAAACAGACCCTGCAACAGGCTGGCACATCCCTGCCTTCTGCATTATCTCGCTCTTTCCTAGGAAAATTTTCCCAGCTCCAGTTACTAATCAGGCTGTGGGTGATCTCCCTGAGCTCTGAAGCTATGGGATCTGTCCCTCACCCATCAGCGCCTGTCCCGCTCTCCCTGCGAGCAGCCGCGTCCGCCTGGATGCTGCTGAGGAGGAATGAGACTGCTGCTGGGCAGGCTGGGGGAGAGCAGCAGTCTCATCCTAAGGAAACAATCAGGTTATGGGCTGGTTTGCATTTCTATTCCTGCTCTTGCAGGAACATAAACCGGTCTGTTTCTTGCTGTGACTGCGGGAAGCCTCAGGAGCGGTTTGCAGTTCTCTCTGCTTCCAGCCTTTGGTGTAGCCTCATAGAAGAGCGTTTCAAAAAACATAACTTTCAACTGCCTGACACTTCCCAGTCTCTTCTATCTCTTGTCTATAGTGCTATCAATCAAATTGTTCTTGTCAGTTAACTGGTTTTAAATCTCGTGTGGAAAAATTGTCAGTTCAAGATCATGCTACAGTAAGGACAGACGTGACTGCTCTTGTCGCGTTAATTCATTCTTGCTTAAGACGTGAAAATAAACTGATAGAATATCAATTTGAAGCTCTTAGACCTTGAAATGATTTAAAATCTCCTAAAAGAAAGGCTGAGGCTGAGCCTTGTCTCCGAGGCATCATTTTTAACTTAGCAGGAAGCTCTGATGGTCTTTTCTTTAAATTGCCTATCGTCCAGATGCCTACAAAGAAAGTGCTGCTGCGGGACTGTTTGTGTTTCGCGGCGGCGTTTATTTGATTTCGTGTGACAGATGAGTCGGCTCCTGGACGGAGCCGTCCCTCGCTCACCGCCTGCCGAGGCTGTGCCCGCGCTGGGCTGGCTCCTGCACTCCTCCGAGGGGCCTTCCTCGGGTCAGAGGAGGGGAGGGGACGTGGCAGCTGCAGGCTTCACTAATGACACAGCCACCAATTAGTATTTAAATATCCGAGAGCCTTTTCAGGTCTGTTACAGCTGATAGTCCATAATCGTGGGGTGTCTCACCAGATTTCGGGTTCAGAGATTTTCATAGATTCTAAACATTTTTTTATTATCCTAAACTTTGATTCTGAGACACGGTGATGAGCTCCAGAGAACTGCTGGATGGAGCTGAATGAACTCCGCTATATTCTTCAGCATAGTAGTGCTTTTCATTCACTCACAAAGAAATGCTTGATTTCTGCTTGAGGTTTTTTTTTTTTTTTAAAGATGGGGAAATCAAAGGATTGAATGCAACATTACATTGTGGCAATTTTATTTTAAGCAGATTTTCTGCCTATTTTTCCTTTTTTTTTTTTTTGCAATATTATCATGCAGCAGCCAAACTAATGAATATATAATTTTCTTTCCTTTCTGCTTGTCATGCCCTGCTAACATGGACATCTACAAAGGCTCAGGTTGGTGTTGCAATCTGTCTTCATCTTGTTGTTCTCATCTAGTAAAAAGGGGCTTCTTCATCAATCAGCTTTTTTTCCTCTTCTTCCTCTCTTTAAAATTGGATCCAACATTATTATAACATAACAGATTCACCCAGAGAGGTGCCACATTTGTTTGTTACCCCTGAAAACTTCAGCTGCAGCAAAATGTGCTGTTTCAGAAACAAGAGATATTGATTTATTTTTATCTACTTAAATTTCCTATGCTTGCCTAGCTTTGTGACAGGAAGGCAGCAGCACCTACAACTTCTGAAATCTGCAAAAATGCATTGAAACTCTCACTAATGAGTTTCTGCCTTGTTTAAAACCCCTGTATTTGACAACTTAGTAAGATGGCATTTGTTAGTATCTTATCTGGATTCAATATTTTCTTGATAGGGATGAAACATAATTAAAATGTAAAATAAAAAGCAGAGGCACAAGAACTGGCCATTTATGATTGTATTCTCATAACCCCTATTCCCACTTTAACACCTCCCTTTTTTTGAATAAATCTGAGACTAAATTGTCTTGCCTGAGTATTTCAGGTAGAAATAATTACCCAATATGTGCAAGGACCACATATACATTACCACACAATACTTTGTACTATGTCCTGCTCCTCAGAGGTTGTAGTGACAGTAAAACCATGAGTAAAACCAGACAGGCAGGTTTGGGGCCAAGAACTGCATATTTTTCCTTTATTTACTCATGTTGAGTGATGCCAACTTGGTATTGTAATCACTGAGAAAGAGCACTCATGCTTTACCATGTTACAACTTGGTGTTTCTAGTGCCTGCACCAATCTCACAGAAGATAAAACCACTTACCACTCATAAATATGAATTAATAAACCTTGCTGAGCAATGTGGTAGTTCTGTCAGAGTGAGCTGTAATGACTGGGGTTCGGCAGAGCTCGCCTCAATTAACTTTCTAAACAAGGCATTCTCCACTCATTGCACTTAAGAATTTGACATAAATCAGTGTCTGACTTTGAATGTTTAATTATCCATTAGAAGAATGTAAGGGATTTACTAGGAGCATTTTGTGAAGTCCAGCAAAAAAACAGATGCAGTAAAAGCATCTAACGGCCATGGTGAGGGAAAGCAGAGCATCCAGATGTCTTTATAGCAAGAATACCCTGCTGCTTTCCTAATTTCTCCTCTTTTCCTCATTTTGCAGCCTGAATTTTACAGTGCTGCTTTTTTTGATGGCTTCATCCTGAAATGTCTTTATCTGAACTTTCCAGGATCTGATTTTAAGCTGAGATATCATCCAGTTAGTGCAAGAAACTGGGCATCTCCAGATTGAGTCCCCCACTCCCCGAGGGCTTCCTTGCCATCCTCTAATAAATCACTTAACTCTTCATCCTCAGTTGTATCATGTGTAAATTAGGATTAAAGCTGAGCAGTTTTGAGGATTGGGCTATAAATAGATAATCAAGAGCAGGGGAAACTTCAGAGGCTTGATAAGTGTTTTCACTCTTTTCAGAGAAAATAATTTTTCAGCAGTTTTTGAAGTAGTGGTGAGGTGTCTTTCTGCAGAGGCTTCCATACTGCCCCCAGGGCAGGTCCTGGCAGCTGGTGCAGCTCTGTGTCTGTGCTGTTGTAGTTATTGCCCTGGCTCTGAACTTAGAATAAAATGGATCCCATCCTTTTGCCGGATACAGAGTTTTAGACAGTTTCAGGTTTTCTTGGTTCAGCACCAGTGAAGGCTTTTCAGAACCTTAGCAAAGCTCTAATTGATTTTCTTTTCTCCACACCACAAAGGAGGTAAGAAACACAAACTCCTTTGATTTGGGTGTAAATGAAAACTAAAACAGCTGAATTTGTTTCACAAGTATTTGTGCAGGGATCTGCTAGAGGCATACAAAATTCAGGAATTCTGATAATTTAGAAGACTTACCACAGATCTATTCAAACTTTTGTGCTCTAAGTCATTATGAGCCACTTTTTGTTAAGTTTTGGTGCATCCAAATGTATTTGCAGCATCCAAATACCTAAAGACGAGTATTCATCAGTGAAGCTGCTGCTTTGCAAATTCTAAATTGCTTGAAAATTAACTGTTCAACCAGGTTTAATACTAGTGAGCCGTTAGGATATTTCTGGCAATTGTGATCAATATATAAACTAGCATGAAATAAAATCAATTTTATTTTAAAGAGAACTATTTAATGTTGAAATTTTAATGAGATAATTTCTGTGATGCACTGTTTGTTAATGTGCAAGTACTTGTCCTTCAGATATACAGTTAATTCAGTAAAGCTTTAAAGTGCGTGCTTAGATCTGCCAAATCAAACACGCAGTTAAGTAATTAACAAAGCAAGTACTCAATTTTTAATTCAGTTTTAAAGAATTAAATAAAAGAAATTCATTGCTAGAAATTATCTGGTTTGGATTAAACAGAATGTGAAAGCAGTATTGGCACATTATAAAAGTTATTCAGCTAATATGTGGACATCTTTCAACCAAAAAAAAGAGATTTGGATGAACAAGATGGAGTCATCACAGAAGTCATGTGATGAGTCATAAGACATTTTTTGAGATGTATTTCCCACCATACCATGGATCCAGTTGTGTTGGGCTGGTTGCCAGAGAGGTGCTGGCTGTAGCCCACACGTCACCAGCTGGTGGCCACAAGCTCTAAGAGGAGGGGAGGTCCCTTTTGCATGGTGACATCCCACTGCTGCCTCCTCTTGCAGCCTGGATATGCAGGGAATGTAAAAGTGGTTATGCAAAAAGTATTAGAAGTGAGCAAATTGCTGTGCAGTGTCAGTAGGAGTGGTTTTAACCCTGACCAGCAAGTGTCTTTGCAAACCAGAGCAAGTCAGCTCTCTTTCCTGTATGAAATCTTCTTTACCTTAATGTTACTCCTGGTGGTCTCCATGTTTAAGAATGGGTTATTTCTTTGGTTCTGGCTGTTTCAATGTATTAGGTCTAATGGAACCTTGATATAAGGGCAGCCATATGAAATGAACTTAAGTTAGCAATGAATTTAGCCCATTTGTATTAGAAATGAATAGCACAGAGGTAGTCCTCAGGGTCTCAGGCAACTGCTACAGTGATCAGTTTGGTTGTTCTAATATAATAAGCAGATATTGACTTAGTTGGAGTGAACACTAAGATTTACTGTCATGAAAGCTAAAATATCGACTGAGGGAGAACCAGAGTCAATATTTACCTTGAGGGACAATAAATCTTGATGTTCACTGAAATATGAAGTCACTATGATTTCAGAAGCGTTGAACCTCATTCTAGTTTATTCTGCAGGTGCTCATCAGGCTACCTGAAGTATAGGTATGAATTTCTTTTAATGAATCACATCAGCTGAGCAAGTGCATTTGTTTCTATAAGTCCTTTGCAAGGTCACTATTATTCCTGACCTACATTAAAATAAGTTAGAGAACATTATAAATCACACCAAAGCTCTTTGGTGGTTAGATATTTGGATTTTTCATTAAAATGCAAGTATCAACTATTAAAAGAGAAAAGAAATAGATTAATATTTGTATATCTTGTTGAAGAAATAACTGTCCACATCAATATGCTTTAGCAAGGGCTCAGGATTTGCATTTGAGTGAATGGGAACTGGGTTCTTTTATTAGGGTAAGCTTTAGCAGTCTGTCTCTTAAAAAGTAGCTTTTGTCCTTCTTCCCTTTAATTTATTGAGAACTGTGCCCATCAACTTGATTTTGGGATTCAGGTTAATAAATAAAGCAGTATTCCAGGTTAATTCTGACTACAGAGACTGATGCAGTGATCCTCTGAAAGGCAGCAGCAGAAATCCCCTTGGCTTCAGTCAGGCATCATTTCAGCCCTTGGTTCACTGAGCCCAAAACCCAGCATGTAAATATGAATAAAAATCGAGGGAAGCAGTTAATTTGCTAAAACACCAAAAGACTCTTTATTTCTTGAGGCAGTAAGGGGTGAAGCCAGGCTGGTCACCCTGGGTGCTGATCTCTGCAGCTCCTCACAGGTCAGGTGTCTGCAGATTCCAGCATCTTTCAACAACAGGTTCCTGTGCCTGTTGCATGGAATTAATTTAATTTCTGTCCTACAGCTCCGTACATGGGTGGGGGGCTCAGTGTGAAGGGGTTTGTAAATGCACTGTCATAGCAGGTTTGCATGAGCTTGGGGAAGGGTGAGCATTAAGCAGATTATTTTCAAAGGAGCTGTTGTCTTTGGGCTTGGGAAGAGAAGCAGCATAGCTGAATAAGGGACTTGTGTATCTGCAGCAGAGGTAGTGGATGGCAAACTGCATGTGGGGCCAGGAGACCTTGACCCTGTGTAATTTGGAGGCTGGATGCACTCTGTTACAGCCAGGGATCTGTGGGAGCACATCCCAACCCCCTCCAGGATGGGGTGCTTTGGGTCCCTGGGCTGGTGAGGAATGGGGGAGTGAGGACACCACATCCTGTCTCAGCCTCTGGTCAGGGTTAGGACAGGGGTGTTCCCATGGACCCAGGAGGTGAGAAGTGAACTTGTGGGTTCCTCTGTTTGGGGGGGACCCACAGAACAGCAGTGCTTAGTCAAAACCCTTTGAAAATGCAGAATCAAGAGCACATCTGTTTGACCTCCTTAAGCACCAGTGCTCCCAGCAAAAACAGGAATGAAAGGCTTTAAGGTTTGTGGTAGGCTTTTTTCCAAATTCCAAACAAAAAAAAATATAATTGGGGGTGACTGCAAACAAATTATGGCAAGCCAGGAGAGAGAAATGGGAGGAAAATATCATCCTGTGCAGGAAAGGACCACATGCCACATCACTGTGGTTTTTAAATGCAAAGATGGAGTTACAAATTGTATTCACAGCTTCCTGAACTCATTCCCACAGAGTTCCACCCATGGAAATCTTGCATCTCCTTGAGACTCCTACTTAAAAGCTTAATAGCATCCACTGGTGCCTGTTGTAACTTGTTCTGAAGAAATCTGTCCCTCCTGGTGACGCAGGTGTTTATTTACATCTCCCCAGTGTCCCAGGGGTGCTACCATTGCTCAGCACTGATGCAGGGCAGAGGGGAGAGCTTGTTCACAGGCAGGATGTGCTGTGGTGTCAGCACAGTAACTGAGGAAAACAGGTTATTTGTGACAGTTGTAATTCAGGTTTTTGGTGGTGAGTGTAAGCTGGGGATCCTGACCAAAGAGGAAGTACTGCAGAGGTCAGCAGCAGATCACCAGGGATCTGAGGTACCATGAGGGACATGCAGCTGTGTGTCCTCCCTCCTCCAGCACAAAGTGAGATGCCTGTCAGTCAGTCTGTCTGTCTGTTGGAGGAGGAAGAGAGCTGATGGCACTTCACACGTAATCAAAGCGATTTGACACAATCAGACAGCAGGCTAGAAGTGCTCTATTAATGGCTTTGTTATTGTGATCCTCCCTGCTCTTGGAAGAGCACATTTGAAGTATCACTTCACATGATGTGTATTCGTGTCAGTGCCTATGGGATTTCTGTTTTGGCTCACAGGATTGCTCAGATAGATTTTAGTTCACATGGCGTCCCATGCCTGCCGAACTCTGGTTTTCCTACATGGTTACTACAGCAGGTACGTGCCACAGGAGGCTTTGATCACTAAAACACATTTATGGTAAATGCCTGATGTTAAGCCTTTGCTGCTATCCACAGGTGGGCTCTGCTGGTTCAGAGAGGTCTGAGGTTTAACAGGTTTTAAGGCAGAGCAATCAGAGGTTGCTGAGACAACGAGATGGGATTCCCAAGCTCTTGGTCTCATCCTGGCTTCAGGCAGCAGGGCGAGTGCTGAGAGGCTGGCAGTGCTGTGAACCTGCAGGATTCACAGTGGTATCCTCTAACCCTGAGGAAGGGTTATTTAATAGAGCAAGGAAAAGAATCTTAAATCCCCAAAGCTGCTGTTTGTGCTGGACTGCCCCGGCTGCCCTGCTGTGCCTGTGGAGGGAGGGAGGGAGGCGGCAGCACAGCTCAGCACCTCCCGCCTGCTCCCAACCTCGACTTCCTACACAGAAGTCTAAACAGCAGGAACAGGCCACCCAGCTCTTAATAAACTTACCTGTTAAGTGTCACCATCCTTGACACTGCCCTGTGAAGCACCTCCTCCCTGGGCTGGCCCCTGGCAGCCAGTTTTGTCCAAGTTTGGCTCTGTGCTCACTCCCTCTGTGATGAAGAAAAAACTGCTCATGCCTCAAGCACCTGTTCCCCTCACGAATCGTCTCCTGTGGACAGCAGGGTGTTTTGTCAGGCAACACAGGCAGGCTGTAGTTTTTCCTTCCCCTTGTGGAGCAGGCAAACTAATAAATACTCCCTGTCTCTACATCCATCTCCTGGATGCATGTCTGTGGGGAGCACAAAGGCTTTGCAGTGCCTGAAAGGGATTGCTGTTGTCCCCAGTGTGTGCTGGGAAGTGGCTGCAGGAGCCAGGGACTCTTGTGGAGGTGACAGGCTGGAGGGGCAGGATGGTGGCTTCAGCTGTGTCCCAGCATCCACAGGCTCCTCACCAGCTGGCACTGAGTCCAGCCTTGGTGAGTGCCTCTCCTCTGAGCTCCCATGTACACCAGTTAATGATAACGAGCCTGGCTGCTCAGCTAATTAGCAGTGCTTGTGGTGCTGCTTGCTCAGTCTGGGAAGCTGAGCTCTGTGCACTTTGTACACTGCACAGACACCTGTATGTTCTGGAGTTAGGCCAAATGCCAGTGCCTGGGTGCACAGTCCTCGTAAAACCAGAGAGTGGTTTCAGTTCAAATGGATCTTAAAGACCATCTTGTTTTCCACTCTCCCATCATGGGCAGGGTCACCTTCTGCTAGTTCAGGTTGCTCAAAGCCACATCCAGATTTGTAATTGGTGCTTAATAGCATGCAGGGAAAATGGTGCTAATGGCTGCCTTTTCCCTCTTTGTTCCCCTTCCTTTCCCCTCCTCTGTGAAACATGATGTTCTCACTAGTTCAGATTGTCCTTGCCCTCACCAGTTCAGGCTTTGATTTCCCTCTTTCCTATCTTTTCACCTTTACATATTTTCCACTTTTCAGCATCTGTTATTCTTCTTTCTCTGCTAAACCTATGCACAGTGTATAGGGGGGCAGACTCACAGATAAAATTAGTTCCTGACATTTTCTGTTTCTGAGGAGTTTTCTTTTGCAAGTTGTCTTCCTTCCATTTGAAAGGAAGGTGATTTTCTGATGGGACACCAGTTTTGTTTTCAGACTGGTATCTCAATGGTCTTGTCTTCCCACCTCCAAAATGTTATGAAGAGGATTTCATTATTCTTGTGGCCACAACATGTCTAGTCATAATCTGCTATTTTAAAGTGAAGCTGTAAATTATTAAACATGTGGCTGAATCTTTTTGGGGGGTAGTTGGGAGGAAGGTTATTGATTTATTGTTATTCTAATGGTGAGAATGAAATGGCTTCACAGCAGCAAGGCTGAGGAGATTTTGGTGTGTGGAAGAAGAAATTTTAGGTGTGTTGTATTTTTCCAGGGCAGCACATTATGCTTCATGCAAAGCAACAGGGAATACTGTATCTTCAAATCAGCTTCTGCAGACAAACCAGAATCAAAATAAATAACTTTTATTCATCACTGTAATAGAACTGTTGATGCATTCATTTATTTAAACCTAAAAATCTGCTGAAGTGCTATATCTCAGTGTGCTGCTTTTAACAAGCTGAATATCTGGCACCTTTTATCAAGCTTTTGGCTGTATTTTTCTCCCCATGTAGATAGCATAGTTCAGGTGAACACACTGTCGTGTTTGATTAGGAGATATGTTAGAGATAAGTCATATGCAGGCAAAAAAAGGTTTACAGTTTTTGTGTATAAAAATGAAATTTGTAGGACACATGAAATTTCATTCTTTTATGTTAAATGGCTTCTAAGAATGCATTAGAAGCAAAGGTAATTGAGTGCTGATTTTAAGTTTGTACCTTCTGAAACACAAAAGGATGTGGTACATATGGTCTTGGTGAATGACATGTGATAGATTATACCAAGAGCAGGCAGAGCAAATGAAATTGTAATGGAGTTCCTCTTCTGGCTGCAGGAAATAGCTGTTACTTATCCTGCTTCCAAAGATGCTGCATGCATACTGCTGTTCATTACATACTTAAAAATCCCTTGGCAAGTCAATAATGAATAAATGAACTTAAAGCCATTACAACAGCCGTAGCATGAGGAGTGTAAGCCGGGATATTTTTCAGTGTGCCTTTTTGTGGGTTTGGCTGAAGTGTTTCATGCTAACCTGGGCAGTTCAGCTGAAGAGTTTGGTTCTTTCTCCTGGCAGGTGCACGAGGCAGTCCCATGCTACAGCGAGTGCAATCAGTATTCCTGGGAAGTAGGACCGTGGTCTCCATGCAAAATCAACGGCGAACAAAATTCCCTCCACTGTGGAGAAGGAATACAAACGAGGGAAGTCAGGTGCGTGAAGACAAAAGCTCAGGCATTCCAGATCAAAAGGAGCTGATATGTTCGTGCATAAAGCTGCAATATTTGGCCATCTGACAGTGAGTGTGTTGCTGAGTCCAGGGTATTTCAAACACGTGTTTATGTGCCATGGTTTACAGGAAAAGCATTTCAGAGATGCAGCCTCGGTTTTTCAGGAACACAGCATGATATTTAAATTAGTATTCTTCAACCTAAATGTCATGTATACATAAAGCTCCCTGAAGTGCAAAGCCTCCATATTTTGATTTGCTAACATTTTCCCCCAGTAATAGCACTGCACACACCAGAGTGGCATTCATTATTACTGAATATTCATTCCCCAGGCACGGGGAAATGCTGAGTTATTTCCAAATGTTCAGATGTTGCTAGCAGGAGCACTAAGATTTGTTCTCTCTCGTTGTCATTTTCTGTTTGCTCCTTTGTCAGCCGATCAAAGTTAAAATCCCTCTGTATGAAGTAACAAAAGCAAGCTGATTTCCATTTGCATTAACATATTAATTCTACTTCTTGACCAGCCACACTGCTTGTAGCTATTGTCATGCCTGTGTCCTCTATGGGGTTGAGAAAACTTGCTGATATCCATCAACAGTGCTGTGATACTCTAATTAATTAAAGATGTGTGTTTTCTGTGCAGGTGTGTGAGCACTGCTGAGGACCAGGGCGTGGAGACCGTGCCCAGTGCTCTGTGTAATCAAGCTGAAGTGCCAGAGGCAGTGCAGAAGTGCAGCTTGTACTGTCCCAGTGAGTGTGCAGTGTCTGAGTGGGGACAGTGGAGCCCGTGCCCTCAGGTAGGCTCTCCTGCCTGGCAGCATTCCTCACGCAGCAGTCTTCGCTTGTCCTTCAACTATTTCATGGCCTAGTTATTTTCTAGGAAAGTAAATTATTTTCTGAGGGATGTCAGGCTTAATGGATCCTGCCAGCATGGTTGAATCTGGAGATATTTATGTCTCTGCAGAGACTGAGCTATAGAAAGTTGGTTAGTGAAACACATAGTTATTACTGTGACAGTTGATTCAACACATCCTTCCCCCTGGTCTGCTGTGGGAGAGAGCCCACACAGGCAGAGTAGGTGAAGGGACAGGATTCCAGCTGCAGCAAGGGCTGGATGCCTTAGGAAATGTTTGCAGAGGAGACCTCCTTCAGTGGTACATGACTGCTGTAACAACCAGGGGTAAACCCTGTGGGTGACACTCCTCTGGACAGGTGTTAGTCCTGAGGGACTGACAGCTCCCCCTCCCAATACAAACTATTTCTGTCCACTGTCTCCTCCTCCTCAAACCCTTGGGGGAAGATTTGAGGCAACAGCAGCAGAAGTGTATGACAGCAAGATGCCTGAACAATTTGTCATGTCATGAAATACTCAAAACTTTGTGAATTATGTAGGGATTCAAGCCACTGCGAAGGCTCTGTGTTTTCCTAAGTGTGCAAGATGGAAAAAAGTTGCAAATTCTGTATTATGAAAAGCCTCTGGCCTCAAACCACGTGATTTCAGATCTATTGTTTCTCCCTGATCAGTGTTGAAATAGGTGCCAGCTTTAATCTCAGAGGGGTTTTTTAATAGACTTGCTTGATGTATTTAAGTGACAAACGTATATTCATTGCCCCCATGTTAACAGGGCATTACTGAAAGTTGAGTGGTTATTGGACAGGTATTTATACCAGTGCTGACACAGGTAATTTCCTTCCATAATATTTTGTGTAGCGTATCAATATACTCAGTAAGAACATGTCAAATAAAATCTTGTGTTTCATTTCCTGTGTTCACCTCCTCCTGAGCAGCATGGCTTTGATGAAGTATAACACTCTTGCAACCCATACAAATGCTTGGATACCTTTCAGAGTCCCTCTGTGGTTGGGCTGTTTCTTTGCCATTGACTTTTTCAGGAATAGATTTTCTTCACTTTCACATGCAGTGAGCTAATGCAGAGATCCTTGTGACCATTGGGGGTTTCTCAGGTGCCTTGGTGCCAGTCAGTTATGAAGGACTGCTTGAAGCTTTAAGCACCCTCATATCCTTAAGACACACAGACTTTTTGCCTGAAGGCTCCTTTTTTTTGGCAGTAGTGAAGCCCCCGTAGCCCACAGAAGCAGGAAAGGGAAGCCCGGAGCTCGTGGGCTGCACTCCATCAGGCTGCACATCTCTTGGCAGGCACAGGGCCACATGCCACAGTCCCTGTGCCTCCTTGTACATCCCTTTGCCATGGTGGATGTTAATTCATAAAGATGAGGGTGTCTGCATGCCAATGCAATTAACTGAACAATATGTTTTCACAAGCTGTTCTGCAGTGCTTTGTTGTGAAACTGAGATGACTGTGTGCTGATGGAGCATGTGTTTCAATAGTTCTGTCCAGATACGAGGCAATAAACAGCTTGAAGTTTTATGGGCAGATAAAACCCTCCCTTTGATGAGTTTAGGCAGTGCTGTCTCCCTTTTACAGCTACTCTGGCTGTTTGTGTTGGGTTTTGAGAGAGAACCACACAGCACAGTCCCTCCCAGGCTGCACATGCTCCACGTCTCCAGGGCAAGCGCTGGGCTTGCTGTCAGTGCAGAATGGCTGTGCTGTGCCACTGGTGTGTCTTTGGGGTGTGTGGGGCAGGGACTGAGGTGGCCTGGAGTGAGGCACTGCCAGCACCAGGGTGATTAATGAACCCTCCCCCTCATGAGTTACCACTAGGACAGGTGGTCACTTAGGGGCAGCTATGAGTCAGTGGACTCAAAAATTACAAAAAATTTGAAAGATCACATCATATTGCAATGAATAAGCAAAACTGTGCTTCCTGGCTGCTCTGTTTCAAGCACATTTACATTTCATACCACAGTAGTTGGCACTCTTTTAGTGATAGCACTCTTGTGAGGCAGTTGCCAAAGACCATTCCAGGAAATCTTGCTGTAGCTCTGGTCATGTTTGGCTTGCTGGAGATAAAGAGGATTTATGAAACTTGACAAATTCTAGTTTGTAAGAAATGAACAATCACAATTCCAGCCTCATCTTTGCCTGAGGAGCTCTTTGATTTGAGATATTTACCTAAGATTTTGGTCAGGTGAGAATTCTTTCCCAGTCTCTTTGGTGTTCTGCTCATGTTTTACAGTGTTGATAATAAATTCATCCTGATAGCAGAATAACTAACTCTTATCAGCTGAATATAAAAAGGCCTTTTAGATTATCCGTTGTACCTTTTGTCAATATGTCATTGTACTCTGGATGCTTTCTAGAGTATTACTTGGTTTTATCTTGCAGCAATATTCCTCCCATGTGAATTTCCCACTTTCAGGATGGTAAATGATCTTGGATCGTGTTGAAATCAATGAGTCATAAAGGTGGTGACTGCTTTGTCAATGGAAAGTATTTTCTTCAATACTTTTTTCTGCTAAAACACTGTATTTGTTCTACCTTTTTTGGCTGCATTTCCCTTTTGCTTTTAAACACTTTCGTGGTCTTTTATAATTTCAGATGTTCCTACAATTCTTTTATGTGTGTTTTTCAACTGAATTACATATTTTGCATCTTGATTATGGTGCTGTTTAACACTGTTGCACAAAGGTAAATTTTAATATTTCATCTAATGGTCAGAAATGAAGCTGTCAGAAATATAATGCCTCAAGGTTGCTTTGAGGTTTTGTCTCCGTACTGGATTCAAGAAATGTATAGTTACTGATTTAAATCTTCCCTATTATTCTCACTTTTTCTATTGTGAGAAGTAAATTCAAAATTGTTTTCCCTGCGGTCAAAGACTGTTTTTTGCCTTATAATGTTTTGTTCTTTGTCACTAAGTAACATCCAAGTAACTTCAATATCAAGGCTTAAAGCCATTTAAAATAACAGTTTGAAGNCCTGACCTTTTAATTTAGTTCCGATACCTGATGGACCCAGTTCTTCTGAAGCACAGAAAAAAAAAAAACAAAAACCAAAGCAACAAAAACCCACGAGGAAATTAGGTTGACTTGCATTTTGCTTTAGAGATTTCATATTTGTTCCAGGGACAATAGCCTGTTCAGTCAGACATCATCATTTGATTGCTCAAAGACTCAGCTAAACAATCTGGGAACTGAAATCCTGTCATCTCTGTTACATATTCAGTGATGGAATAACACACGCTTCCTGCGGCGCCTCGACTTTGTATTCATCTGACTTGGAAATGTAATTAATTGACTTCAATTGAATTCATCAAAGCATTCTTAAAAAGAGTTAATATGTGAGTGGTGCTACAAGTCCCTGAAATAATTACCTCAAATCTATTTCGTTAGCTCTCTGTCGCTGGATGGCTGTCGCAGCCCCCGTTGTGGATTGGAGTGGCCTCCTTGCTTGCCTCAGCTGTTGGCATTTCTAGCAGCTAATTCCAAGAGGTCTGAAATTAGTTAATTATAGGAGGTTGCGTGTGTAGTGAGTGAGAACAGCTGTCTCCATTTCAGCGAGCATTTTCCTCCTGGATCAATGGTGCTGTGCTGCGCTCAGGACTCGCGACAATTGAGTTGTTATTCCCTGGAATCTGCGGGGGGAATGTGATCCTGCCACCTCTGAGCGGATTAAAAGTGTCACCAAATGAGGCAGCGAGCTCTCAGGTCTGCAGTGACTTTCTTTGTCGATGCAAGTTGGAGTTGTTACAGTTTGGAAATGCCAACTGGAAGAGAAAGTGTGGACTCCTGCAGATGCTGGGAGTCTCCGTGTGGATTACCCAAGTCTTCGTCACAACCGGTACCTGAACACAGAATGGGCAAGGTTGGAAGGGACCACTGGAGGTCTTTTGGTCCTTTCTTTGCAAGCAGGATTCCCCAGTGCATGTTCCTCAGAACTGTGTCCTCAGAGAGCTTTTGGATATCTCCAGAGGAAAGTCCCCAGCCTCTCTGGGTTTGGCACGTAAGTTTGGCAGAGGACCTGCAGTGTGAAGGCTGCACTGAAGAGTGAGGCTTGCACAGAGTTGTCTTTCTAGCCCAAGAGATAATTTACTCATGTTTTTGAGAATTATGCTGATCAAGGCTTTTTGGAAGAGCATGCACTGCTCCTTATGCATAGCTGTGACCTAGATTTTTTTGTATGACTTTGTCCAAAAAAGTTGGTAACTGCTGTATCTTTTAGATTTGTTGTTTTATTTTTATTAATCTTTGTTAACAATCATTTTTTAAAAGTAATGATTCTGTGTGGAGGCAGGCAAGGTTTCAGAAACTGGATGCATCTGAAAAAGAAAATTTATGCATAGGTATTTTCATTTCAAAAGACTGCTCGTGTTATTGTAAATGGCTTGTTAAATTGTTACAAAACATTCACACAGGCATGAACAATATAATGGTTCATTGCTCTGTTAAAAATAGTCAAATACTGTTGCTGCCTTTGCATTTACCTTATTTTGAGGTTGTATGTTTCCTTATGAAGAGCCAGTTAAAAATAATGCAGCCAGCTATTTATAGTGCAGGATGCATTATGCAAGCTGCTTGATAAATTAAACAGCTTAAAGGGCCCTGTAATGGGTTACAGCCTCTGTGCTGTACAATTATGATGCATATGAAAGCCTGGATCAATGGACAGCTCTTAAATTCCATCACAAAGAGGGCCTAATAGTATATTAATGTGTGATATGTTAACAGCTCTTACACTGGAACTTAGCTTCATAACCTTGCAGCTTTATTTTATTTAATACCCTTCTCTTCCAGAACAAACTTTCTGTGCTTTGTCAGTTCTGTGATTGTCTGAAGCAAAGGCTGGGTACATCCTTTGTGCATGTTTTTGTCCCTCACTTTTTATGATAGCTTTAAATAGTGACAAGTGGTCATGGTGAAAAAAATGGCTTTGGCTAAAAGAAATATTAAAAAATGCAGTAGTCAATAGTGCCAGGAATCCCCCCATAGAATCAACATGATGGCTGTTATAATTTCTAAATGGTCCTTTGAGAAAAACCTTGATTTATTCCTGCCTTAACATTTTATAGACCTCTCATTGCTTCAGACTATTTTGTTTCTGTAGTGGTTTATATAATCTGGCCTGTAGATCTGTGGCTCTAACTCAACTTTTTCAACTTTATGGAAAAGAATAATGGAAATGGTGAGATTTAATACTATAAAACAGGCTGGGACAGTACAGTTATGCCCATAAAGAAACCTACTGTGTCTGTGTATGTTATCCTATTGCTGTAGGCTATTAATGTGCCACCTGAGGTGGCACCCCATTATTATTTTCATCCAGAAATTAATTCTGTTCCTATCACAAGTTCCAAAGGATGCATATGCCAGAATTACACACACCACTGCTTACAGTCATCAGCAAGGAATCTGAACAAACAACACAGTCTGTAAAACTTAGCAGCCAAACTGATCTGCACCCAGTCTTGAAGGTACAGAGAGTTCTCCAGGCCTCTGAGCTTTTATCTCTGTGCACCACAGCTGCCCCATTTCTTAGGACTTGTTTCCTCTCCTATTAT
This sequence comes from Notiomystis cincta, assembly GCA_013398075.1. Taxonomy (NCBI): domain Eukaryota; kingdom Metazoa; phylum Chordata; class Aves; order Passeriformes; family Notiomystidae; genus Notiomystis; species Notiomystis cincta. Next base: position 41,312 of record VZRX01009159.1, on the reverse strand, counting down.
TTGTGGCCAGTGTGCACCCATAATCCTTTTCCTTCTTTGATCCATAAATCTTTATTTCTAGTCTGGGTGGTGTCAGAAGTGAGTTTCACTTTCCCAGAATAGGGAACCTTTGCTGTTACTCTCATTTCTGTCCCATGGTTACATTCCAAATTCTCCCAACTATGGAAACCAGTTAAGGGATTTATAACCATAGGCATAAAAACAAGTATCATGAGCATAAAGAGTTGCTCTCAGAAGTACAAGTCAAACTCCCACTCCTGAACACATCTGTTGTTGGCACCTGCCTTCCCTTTTGCTTCCACTGTGGAAATGTTGGCTGATGCTGAGCACAAACCAGTTGAAACAGCCTTGCAGGAGGTAATGGCTGACTTAATGTGAAAAATAATTAAAAAAGCTTCATCTGTCATCAGTGAAAGCACTAGTTACCAATAGAGCAGTAGGAAGTAAAAGAATGTCTTTGGAAGTTTAGCATCCACTCAGTGGGAAGAGAGGAGTTGTAAATGAAGATACTCAGTAAAGCATTGCTGAATCACAGTGGGCTTTATTTATTTAAAACCCCAGAAAGTGTAGATTCACATATGCTTGTGATTAGAAACCTGGATCCCTAGGGCAGATCCAGTCTTGATCCATTTATCTGAATAGCATCTTCACTATTTTGTATGGAATACTTGAACAGTCAGATTAATTTTGCCATTTTCACCATTTATGACAATATTCAGAATCAGCCTGTTATCTTGCCTAAATCTTAATTAATCCCATGGTAATTTCTTACTTTTAGTACTTAAGGAATATTTGGTTTTTGCTGGCTTTTCTGTGAATTGCTGACTGCCATTTCTGTCCTGCCTCCTAAACCTGTGATTTGCCACTGATGGTGACTGGTTTTGCTCTCAGTGTTTTTTAAGATCCACATTCAGGACCAGACATGCCCCCTGGCATTGCTTGTTAGTACCCTGAGCATCTCCCCACTGGAAACAATCCCTCTTCTTCACATTCACTGTTCACATCCCCTAATGACACCGAGTCTGCCAATCCATTCCCCAACCTTTGCCATGTCATAAATATTTGATTTTTTTTCCAGCCTGGGTTTTTGGAGGGCTTCTGCAGGAGCTGTGCACCCAAGCCCATTGAGATTTCAGGGTAGCTGGATACTCAGCTCCCTCTTGCTCCTTTGAAAATTCCAGCTTTCATCTTTTTCTTTGCAACTCATTCCCTCCTGCTGCTTACTCGGTTCCATATATATTTGGCTCAGTTTTTTAGGTGGTTAACTTGAAAGAGTAAGGGCAGAAAATCAATTATAAAACTAAATTGACTTCTCAATTGACGTTAAGAGAAATTCAACAAATAATATTACAGGATATTAGTTACAGTTTGCTGACTTTGAATTTTTGCATGTTTCCCATGTCCTCAGCTTGATTAAATGAATGCTTTTCCTACAGAGGTTCCTTATTATTCAAAACTAGTAAAAGTGAGGGGCTTATTGCATCAGCTCTGGCTTCTGAGCACCATGGCTCATCAGCTCAGGGAGAATTCTGGTTTAAGAGCATCAGTAAAGCAGTTGTTTGTCTGGATCCTGGCAAACACCAGGTAGATTTTGACCTGTTAGACTGGCCTGCTGCCTACCAGGAGGATATCTGAGAGGGAAAATGGTCCTGCCAGCCAGGAAGACTCTGGGGCTCTGTGACAGCACGGGGCTGCAGCAATGTCCTATAATCTAGCACAGCGGGAGCCGTGCTAGACAGGAAAAATACTATTTTATTAAAAGAAATTACTTATCTACAAATAATGCATATTTTCTGTCTGCAGGTTCTTATTTTAAAAGCTGGTATTTCTGAGCTGGCACAGACAACTTCTGTCACAGCATCCATTGATTGTTTTCCCCTTTGGTAACATAATTCAGAGAAACATTAATTAGGAGTAGCTACTGAGATACATGCTTTGATTTTTCTCCTTAGTCATTTTGCTTTATTGGCAAATCATTTAAGTTTTTAGTGTTAGTTGTGAGAATGAACAATCAGATTAGTTGTGAAAAAGGCAGTAAACTATTGGTAAACACTTAGCATAGGTTTAATTTTCAGATAATTAGAAACAATTGGGGATTTTAGCTGACCAAGGGTATTCAAATAAGATTACCATTTAAAATGATTTGACAAGAAGTGTGTCAGCAATAAAAGCATAATAGATTTTCCTTCATGTAATGTAAACATAAGGAAAATAGGCCCTGACAATTTATTTTAAGACCAGACCAGACTTTTTTCCCATTTGTCCTGATATTTGTTTTGTTCAGTTTTGCTATAATCTGTACAGCTAATCCAGTTTACAGCAATCTGAGATCCAGATTTATGCTGCCAGGCCATTACCTCTCCCTTTAATATTCAGAATACAGGAATTATCCACACTTCCACCCATGCAGGGTTCAGTGTTTGCAGGCTGTTTGTTGCATGGTAATAAGCTCTTGGTTTTAAACTGTTAGTTATTTTTTGTAATTATAGTACCCTATAGAAAAAAATCATGTTTTAAATCCCCAAGCATTTATGAAAATGTATTTCTACATGCATTGCTTTTTTTTTTTCCTTTACTGTTCCTGAGCAATCCTAATGAGAAACTGTTAGGAATTAAATGGGTCATCTTGTTCAATAAATGGCAGTGAACACCTTTAATAAGGGATTTATTTCCATTAGGTTTGCCATGACCACTTCCACTCACCCATTCCCGTTACTGGATTGTGGGAAAACAGCTCCATGCTGCAGTGCTATGAGAGTGAGGATCGAGGGCTGCTACAAACAGACAGTTTTCATGCCTGTGATGCACAAACAGAAATGAAAACCTGCCTCAGTTGGTTCATATTCCTGTGAAAATGTGAACAAGCAAATCCTGCTTTACAGGCAGCCAGGTGTCAGCATTGGTATCACTTACTCTGAAAAGTCACCTCGTCGTGTTGTCAGCATCATAACTGATATGCAATTACCAATGTCCTTCCTTGAAATGAGTGCTTTGCTGTAGCATCAGATATTACTTAAAAACGCATTAATTGTGCCAGAAATCCTGTCCCATTATTCAGCACTGTGGCATTTTACTGCAAGTCTTGGAAGGAGGTGCAAAGCAGGGCACAGCAAAGTGGTGCAGTCTTTATCCTGTTGGCTCCAAGGATCCTTACCAAAAAACATGGAAAAAATGGTATAGGAGGGCTAAAATAGCCAAATCAGGATGGATAAAAGATGACTTTTAGTAATACTGGATTCTTAACTTTGAACCACATTTCCTTCATATGCTTTTAAGTATTGTTAGAGCAGGAGAGGGATTGTATCCTACCTCCATGTGGCCGTGGATTGCATGAACAGCCCTGGTCTGTGGTGTGTGTGTGATTCTCTGGGGTCTGTGGTGTGTGTGTGTGATTTTCTGGGGTCTGTGGTGTGTGTGTGATTTACTGGGGTCTGTGGTGTGTGTGTGTGATTTTCTGGGGTCTGTGGTGTGTGTGATTTACTGGGCTCTCTGTACTGTCCCTCCCTTCTCTGCCCAGGTGTGTGACCCGAACATTATGCAAACCCGAACCCGACAAGTGCTGAGGTCTCCTGTCAGTTCAAAGCCCTGCCCTGAAGATTCACAGATGAAGCCATGTATTCTTAATCAAAATTGCTTCCAATACCAGTACAACCTAACAGGTAGGTACAAATATTCAATATATCCTCAGTATGTGTTTTTAGTTATGTTTGGCTTAAAGCCTTGACATGACTGGTTTCAATAAAATTAATTACACACCTACATTTTTACACATTAGTGGACAAATGCACAATTTTTGTATTTTAGTTGTTGTTGCAAGGAAATAAAGCATGCTAAATGGGATTTTCAATGGTTTATCAACAGAATTAATTACAAAATTCCAATTAAAAGAGTATCATCTGTGTGGTTCTGGTGAAGCCAGTAATACCAACAGAAGTCTGATTTGAAGGCAATATGAGTTACATGGGTGGGCATAGGATATTCAGAGCAAAATGCATTATTTAGGACCTTAGAAGCAATTGGTTCTGTTGCAAACAGATGAACAAAACAAAAACGAAAATTTCCTTTTGTTTTGACCAGCTGAAATAAATGGGAAAGGCATACAGAGGAGAGATCTAAGAGGAGTTTGGGGGTTGGGAAGGGAGAACAAAGCAAGATAAAATATATGAATATAAACTCAGCCTGTTTGTAATAAAAGCTCTAGAAACACAGGCAGCAGGATGATGCCTTTTTTATCATTACATTTCAGAAATGCAGAACATTTATGTGTTCATGTTTATCAGAGGTAGAAGACACAAAGTAATAGGTTTTCTTCTCATTCTTCTTATTTATTGGTTGTGTATGGAAATTTTAGTGGCTGCTGTTATGCTTTTTGTTTATTTTAAATGATGTTTTAAAGCTTATTTCAGTTTAGTTGTATTCTGACCAACATAATTTCAGACACGTAATAAGATATTAATTTTGTTCCGCTAGAAATACGGCTTTTATTTTATGAGTATTAGAGTTTAGTTTTAAATAATGGATAGCTTTGCCTTGAGACAAAAACAGGTTAAACCAGAGTTCCCCTTCAGAAACTTCCCCAGCTGCTTTATCAAAGTGGAATTTTACTTCAGACAATCCAGCCTTGTAGCTGTGCCAACTGGATTGAACTGATACCCTTTATCAGCGTTCAGCATTGCACTCTGCTGTACCGCTGTCATTAACGGGGTGCGGCGCCGGACTGCCAGGAGTCCGCGTCTCCTCGCACTCTCCTCTGCCTTTGAGAACGGCTTTCCTCTGTGGGGGCTGTTCTTGGGGGTGGCATGTCCTGAGGAGGGGAAGTGCTGCTGTAGGTGAAGGAAACACCCGTGTTCAAGGCTTCAGACCAGGCTGGATGGGGCTTTGAGCCACCTGGTGTAGGGGAAGGTGTCCCTGCCACAGCAGGGGATTGGAAATAGTCTTTGAGGTCCTTTCCAAGCATTCTGTGATTTATGATCGTGTGCTGAGTATAAAGGTGACCTGCAGCAGTGCACCCTCTGCTTTGTGTCTGCAGGCTGGAGCGGGTGCCAGCTGGGTGCCAATGCCACCTGCGGGCACGGGGAGCGGCGCCGCCTCCTGAGCTGCCGGCGCAGCGACGGGGCCACGGTCAGCATGCAGCTCTGCCAGCGGGTGAGGAGGGCTGGACACGCCCAGAGGTCCTTGTGGTGGCAGAAAGCGGGTGGTGCCTTCTGATCCAGGCTCACACATCCCCCAGAAAGGGTGGAAACGTTGTGTTTGGTGCTGGGGGCTTTGGGAGCCGGAGGCGTGGCAGTGGGTGGTGTCTCTCCTCGAATCAAACACACGGGGCATTGCTACCAAGCCTGCACCATCCCAAAGGACCAGGGAGATTGTATCCTGCTGTGAGAAATCGAGGATTATGCTTTTGGAATGACACCCAAACACTGAGGGATGCTTAGATATGAAACACTTCAACACCAAAACCCCGTTCAGCCATTGCACCCTGGGGAAAGCTCCTGTAAACACCGTGGTGGTGCCCTGCAGAGTAGCTGCCGGTTCTTGTCTGGGTGCTTGGCCTCAGCAGGAGGAGGCTGGGCCTGGGGAAGCTGATGCCTGTGTTTCCCTGTCACAGCTGCACCTGGAGAAGCCCGTGCCCACGAGCAGCAGGTGCGTGGTGGGGTGTGCCGTGGACTGCCAGCTCTCCCCGTGGTCAGCCTGGTCGCAGTGCTCGCACACGTGTGGCGCCGGCGGTGAGTCCCTGCTGCCCTCCTGACCCCCATACCTCAGCAATGCAGCACAGACAGCACCCTCAGTCCCAGGTGGGCTCAGACAGTCCCTGAGTACAGGTACAGAGCTCGGGGATAGCCTCGAGCCACATCCAAATCCTTTGGGACACTCTGGAGGTCCTGAGGTGGTGGGTATTTGGAGCAAAACAGGCTGTTTTCAAAGTGAAAAATGCAACCCAGGGAACAAGTAGTCAGATGTCTGGAGGATTATTTATTAATTAATTCAAACTCTCAGAATTCAGTCACAGCAAACATTAACCCCAGAGATGGGGAGTATGTAAAGCTGGCAAAAAGCTGGGGAGTGTTACCAGATTCTGAAGAGATTCATAAATAAACACAAATCCTCTGGTGAAGTAATTTTTAGTAACATAGTTGCATCCTATTGAAGAAAACACACAAAGACTATTTATCATCATTTAGTATATGCCTCTGTCTCCATCTTGCATCCACAGGTCCCTTATCGCTTACATGACCCTGGTAACTTCACAAGACTTTCTATAGCCAGTAGTGCTCACCAGCATGCAGAAAATGAAAGGATTAGGACCTTTTTCAAGTTATATAATTTAATATACCCTTTGAGTATTGACATGAGGAAATGCATTGAAGGTTTTATTCTCAATAAGCTTGGGACTTTATTTTCCAAGCTTCTGATGTGCATTAGATGTACAGCTAATGGTCTTTAAGATTCAAAGGCCATAATGTATATTTGAATCAAATTCACTTAAGGTCAAAAAGAAAAAAGCTCTTAACTTCCATAAAGTGATTCCTTCAGATGGATTCTAGAGATCAAAGCGTGTTACAGAAAAAGCTTAATATTTGGATTAGTGCTGTTCTTTCTTTGCTGAGCTTTTAGCCCGTTTGTGAAGTAGTGCTTTCTTAACAGAAATGAATAATTCATGGACAGTGTTTTAACAACAACTCACTGGGAGTACTATTAATTCCAAATTTTATTTTTTTTCTTCAAAATCCATTTTGGAGTGTTAATGCTTGTGTTGCTGAATAAACTTAATTTAATTTTAGCGTGTTCAATCACTTACTAAGTTAAACAGAGTACAGTGCAAAAGCAAGTTGTAACATTTTTATGGCTTTTAGCACGCTCAAGGAGCAGCTCACCCTATATAGCACCTGAAGGTTTTTCATCCTGAGCTCCTATGTTGCATAGTTTGGAAAAGGATGTACTTGAGTGAAGGTGTGTCTTGTATTCTGCCCTGATCCTGAAATGCTTGTGCAAATTCCAAAGACTGGTTAAAGAGCTACCAATGAGTACAAGGAGTTACTTCATGTCCTAAATCAGAGGAAAGCTGGAAACATTTGTGCCCTGCTGAAAGAGACTTTGCAGTGAGTGTCCTGGCTTTAGGTGCCAAACCTCATTGAGGCTGCTCAAACCACACAGTCACACCCAAGCTCAGCTGGGTTTATGGGTCATCCCTGATTCTCAAAGATCATGACTGTCATACTGCTGGCTGGAGAGCTGTCTTGTACAGGCCACTGTACTACTGCTGTGGTTTGACATGGATTTAAAAGCTGGAGATACTCTTCTGTGAACCCACGGCAGCAAAGCAGCTGGGAAAGCTGTCTTACAAACTGTCGTAAAGAAGCCAAGCTTTGCTCAGTCCTTCTCTACCACTTGAACAACCTTGCAGGGACCCAAGAATCTTCTGAACCTCCTGCCAAAGCAGCAGCATCAATACTCTGCATCCAGGTTATTCCAAGCACATGGTTTATTTTCCTGCAGCCTCGGTCCTGATCTGACTTCTGCTGTGTCCACTCAGAACCGTGGTACCAAACATCCCTGGTGGAGGGACCTTGGGGCCAGCCCTGTGGCTGTGGCCCTTGTGTGGTTCCAACAGCACAAACACTGTCACTTCAGCTGCTTCACTGGGTTCCAGTGAGCTGTAAATCCTCCTGGGTGGTGGCAGGAACAGAGAGGACTTCATTGTGCACTCATCTACACGTGGTGCTTCAGAGGAGCACAGCGAGGGTTTCCAGCTGAAGGGTCATGGACTGCGGCACCTTTGGAGTCACCCTGAGTTTCTCACAGGCATTCATGGGAGCAGGATGAAGCCTCAGATTAGACAGGATAAAACAAAGGATGACAGTAAACAAGCTGTGGGAGTTGGTTGTAGTAAACACTCATAACTGCTTCCCTTTGCCAGTAATTGCCCAGTGTTTGGTACAGCTGAAATGCAGGGCTTAGGTGCTCGGTGTTCAGAAATAATTCACAGCAAGCAGCATTGCTGGATCAGCTCACAACAACATTCTGCTTTTCTGGGTTGTTTTGGAGAGCATGTGAAGGGCCTGCAGAAGCACCATAAAAGACTTCAAAGAGACATATAATTTAACTATAACTCAGGTCAAAATTTAGTGTTGCTGGATGTGTGTTTTCACATGGTTTTTTACTCGAGCATTGTTGCTAACAATTTTATTCTGTCCTTCTCTTCCAGTAACAGTTTGATGTGATATATTTTAATGGGTGGTACGTTTACTCAGATTTTATTTTATGGAATAATGCATTTAAACATGAAGTGGTGCTGCTGTGCATGTGGCACTGGCATCTAATACAGTTCTGGTACACAGCAGCCAAAGGTGAATATATTGATTTTTATGAATGATGATGAATAAAGCAGATCTCTCTTTCCTGCCTGTGCTGAGGCTGTGGAGATGTGTAACTGATGTTTGCCTGTTGCAGCTGTAGTTCTGGGCTGCATCTGCTCAGGATGCTGAATAGGGCTTTAGGCTGACACTGGGTTATATATAAGGGTTCCTTATATCAGTTGCTGTACTGCTATGAAAAGATGATGATGCTTCTGTGGCCTGAATCAAAGCTACTGGAAAGGTGTTTGATAAGGATAATCCCCAGCAAATTGAATTTCCTTTGTGAAGGCAAATGAATACATGAGGATGCTGAATTTTTCTACATAAACATTTTCCAATCCCACATGGCTCCTCCCAAGTTCTCTAACAGGACTGCTAAATTGTATAAAACCACTTGCAGCTGTGCTTTGCCAACTTACAAAGCTGACTAGAGGATTTGCCTGAGTTACCCAGGGCTGGACCTGTTGCTGTGCCTTACTCAGTCCTCAGACCCCCAACGGGACCGTCGTGGGCTGCGGAGACGTCAATCCCAACCCCAGAGTGACATGTGGGGATGGAAGGGAAGGGGCACAAGGATGCACACAACAGAAAAATTCTGTGGTTATATTCTTTCCTGGATCATCACCAATTTGGGAAAACATTTTTGGTGTTGCCTTCTGAAGAACTTCTCATAATGCTTTCTCACCTGCTATTCCAGCTTAGCACACTCCAGTCTGGCAGGGGGAGATGTGCTGGGGATGCTCCAGTGCCTGCTGGAGGGACTGGCAGTGGGAAGGGGATAAAAAGCCCTATTTATCACCTGTCCCCCTTGCTTGTGACTGGACCTAACCTGACCTCTAGGTCTTATTTAAGTAACTTGATCCCTGCTCTGGTCGTGTGGTTCCTTGATAGAGCTGTTTTTTCTGTGCTCTGCTCAAACCCACTAAACTGGTTACAACATGTTGGTCATCCTGACTGGGATGAACAGCAGGAATTTGAGTCTTCTTGGTTTCAGCTGTGACACATCCCTTTCTGGGAATTAAGTGCAAGTAATAGCAAGAATCTTCTGGGGGTAAAACAAATCTTACTCTTCTGACTTGAAAATATAATCCTATGTTCCTGAGATTCAATTCTTGCTGCTGGCACAAAACAGAATTTTAAGTGACCAGCATTAACAAGACTGGCCTCTTTTGGTTTTTTCCCTTTCAAAACTTATTTGATGATTTGAAGAAATGTTTATTTTCAATTCCAGCACACTTTCTGTCCTAAGTTTTGTATCATATAACATTGCAGAGCAGAGGAATCCGAGATATGTCCAATTCATTGGGAAATTAGAGAATAGTTCAAAGGAAAATTAAAGAAATAACTAGGATTGCTTCAACTCTTCTAGAGTTTATATTGGAAACAAATTAATTTCAGATGCAGTGAGATTCTGTTCTGCATAGGCAGCAAAAGATAAGGTATTTAAAAAGAAAAAATGGAGTTTTTCTGCTACTTGAGTGGTAATTGAGCACCTAGATAATGTTTTTTGAGTAAAAAAAGTTAGAGCCTTAAGAAACTGACTGCAGTTATGCAAAGAAAGGTTTCAATGAAATTTCTTTTTTCAGTGATTCATTCAGAGTGTTAATAGAAAGTGGTAGACTGAGTCAAGCCCCAGCTGACCACTGGGACTAGCGAGTTTCAGTAGTTTGGATAACCAACTGTAGGAAACCAAAATGGAAAGAAAGGATATTAATTCCTCTTTCTGTTCAATGATCTTGCCATTTACATATTGCTAGAAACATGTTAAACAGAGTGTACAAAAAGAAATTATTTAGTTAATTAAAATAGCTTGATGAATGCTTCAGGCTTTCAAGTCCCTCCTAATGAATTTGGATCTTTTAACCTTAGGAGATCTCCTTTTCCTTTTAGCTCCATGCAGGGAGCTGGTGCCTGGCAGGTGCCCCAGAGCCCTGCAGCCACAGGCTTCCCACTGTTTCCCAAAGAGCCTTTTCCAGTGCTTACCAATACTCAGCATTCAGCACTGAGATGGATTTGGCAAATTTGGTCTGTGGCTGGAGAGGAAGGAACAGCTGATTTTGGCCACTTGGGCCAGAGGGGGCTGTTATGGTGATCATCCAACAGCAGGCTGGAGGTTTCTTTTCCTTGCTCTGACATCCCAGTGAGCCACAGGAGTTTTCCTTTCCTTTTTTTTTTCTTTTTGTGCTTTTCCTGCCTCTCCTCTCCTGTCCTTCTCCTCTTTCTTCTTTCCTTTTTCCTTTCCTCTCAGCTGGTAGGGTTTTTTCCACCTCCAGTGTAGCTGATTCCGTGATGGCTGAATGCACAGTTATGTGGATAACAGCTTTTATCATCACTTCTCTTACAAACTCCCCAGGTCTAGGGGATTAAAACTGGAAATGGAAGAAGTTTTAAAGTTGGTTTAAATGGGTTTGAAAATGGGTCAGAGCAAGGGAATAAATGCAAGAGAGCTTGCTAAGGTATTCATCAGTACCTTTTCCAAGTGTGTTTGCTTTTAATTTTTATTTGCTAAAATGTTTTTGGAAGCTCTGTGGATGGTCATGATGACAGATATCAGAGATGTGCCTTACACCTGCAGTATCCTTAATTAAAAAGTGTGTGCATAAACAGCTGGGAGAAGGATCTGGCTGGGTATTGCAGCCTCCCTGTTTTGCAGGGTGTTTGCATCAACAGTATCCCTGTTTTGCAGGGTGTTTGCATCAACAGTATCCCTGTTTTGCAGGGTGTTTGCATCAACAGTATCCCTGTTTTGCAGGGTGTTTGCATCAACAGTATCCCTGTTTTGCAGGGTGTTTGCTCCCCCACCAGACTCCCCTCTGCTCACAAAAGCAGCTGAAGGGTGGTGATCCAAAAGGGAGAGCTCCACCACAGCACCTTATCTCTTCCTTTGCACTGGGTTAGCAATTACCACTCACCTCTGCCTTGTTGTATTTGTCTGCCCTTACTGGCCAGACCTTTTAGTTTTTAACTCCAATTCACACCTATTGAAAGACAGGGCAGAAATTTTATCCCTTGCACAATCTTCTGCATCCCACTGCATAAGGGCTTTTTCTTTTCCACTTTTCTTTTTAATTGGAGATGGAATTCTAATTGAAACATTTTGAGTGAAAACATTCCTGGACATAAATGGACAGCAAAAGAGGAGGAAATGGAATTGCTGTAACTTTAATGAATATATTCAGTTTTATTAGTTCAAAAGTAGTAACATAATTGCTTTTTCCATTCAGTGGCTGAAGAAGTTTTCACCAATAATAAATAGGATTTTAATGGAAATGGTAGAAGTGGTTATGGACGGTAATAGCCACTACAGTGTTTGCAGTTTTCAAATTAGGTCCACATAATTGCTCATAAAAAGAAAATTTCATTTGTTAAAAATCTCTGGAAACATATTGAATGTGTAGTGGTAGAAATGCTGCTGCCATAGGAATTGTTTTCCTGTCATATTTAATAATCAGGATCTAGTCAAGTATTTAAATGTGTTGCATAAACAATGTGTTGTATATATTTGGAAAACAGACAAAACCACGTTTAAAAAGTGTGCTTGAAAATATCAGTGACTGCATTTCTCAGCCTTAGCAACCGCATCCCTATTATCCAAACAGTCTTCCCAATTAATTGCTTTTTTAGCAGATTTTAGTTGTGGGCAATGAGCTGGGAATGCTGCTGAATTACAAAATGTCCCTTTCTGTCTGTCTTTGTCTGTTTCCTCCCCTGCCTCTCGCTGCCGGGCCGTGCGCTGTCCGTCCCCCGCCTAGGCCAGATGGTGCGTGGGCGCTCCGTGGTGCTGCGGGCAGCGGGCGAGGGCCGGCCGTGCCCGGAGCAGCTCAGCCAGCACAGGAGCTGCCCGGTGAAGCCCTGCTACAGCTGGCTCCTGGGGCCCTGGTCCCCCTGCACCGTCCAGGTAGGGCTTTCTGCAGCGCTCCGCGGCGTGCCCGCCGTCAGAGCAAGATCCGCCGCCGCGCCGTGGGGGCAGTGGCTGCTCACGGGCTCGAGGTGTCTCTGTGGCTGGTGGAGGTCTCCAGGGAAGAGGGGGAGTTCAGGAGGGCTGAACCCCTGCCCCTCATCTTCCAGGCATCAGCAGCCATTTGTTAGAAGTGATATGGGTTCAAGTACTGTGGGCTCACGGAATTTCTGTAGGGGATTTATGGAGTGAATGTGTTTGACTGGGCCATAGTCATGGTGACCTATAATTTAATTACATAAAATATCTCTAACAAGAAAATTGCTGCACTAGATGTCAAGACAGCTTAGCCTTTTTTATCTTTTTTTATTTCCTTTTTATTTTTTGGAAGGATGGTATAGCAGGTCTTCCCCCACCAGTCCCCAGTACAATAGTGTGAGTTACTGTGTGAAAGGCTGGTTTCTACTTTCTCCTTACCCTGGCTATCTTTTTAATGATCTGAAAATGTCTGGATTCAGTTCTGATGTGCTGTCCCTATGCCCACCACCTCTGCTCAGTGCTGGGGCCATGATTTTTTCACTGGTAGTGACTTCCATCAAGATTGAATTGACTTTTTCTTCCTCTCTGTGCTTTTTCTTCTCTCCTTATCTGTTAGATCACATTTCCAATATTAAAACGTATTAGTTGGTAACCCAGTTTAAGCAGAGGTGAATCTTTCACAGTGAGGTTTATCAGGCTGCTTAAATCTGGCTTTGGTGAGATGGAGGTAGGAGAAGTGTGGTGGAAATGAGCCCTGTCTGGTCCCAGGGGACAGGACCTGTGCCAGATCTGTGGCTGCTTCTCCACATTATATCATGTAGGAGATTGAAGCCAATATTGCACATAAAGACACACATCCCTTGTGATTTCTGCTCTGCCAATGCCTTGAATACCCACGTGGTTTCTCAGTGTGCTGGACGGACGTGTAGTGAATATGTGAGTGGCACAATAAATACCCAGAATTTTCCCAGGTTTTCACAAATGAAATCTGGATTGTGACAATCCAAGATCAGAGAAACAGAAATAAATTTGTATTTCCTATAGTCAACAACTCATTGCAATTAGTATGTGAAGGTGGTCCTTAGGTCCTTATAAGTGCTGTACTCAGCATGTATAAAGTGTATATAACATATGTATAACATAAATAGAACAAAATGATAGCATCAGCTGCTATTTTGTCCAGCTAACATAAGCAGATTGTGTTAAACATCAGGGAAGAGACCTTCAACCATAGGAGCTAACATAGCTGATAAAAAAATTAGTAGGGAAGCTGAATTAAGGCCCCAGCTTACTCCAGATAAATAACACATTGTGCAGATTAAAGTCTGCCCATCCCAAACCCAGCTAAATTTCAGCTCAGAGCCAGTAATCACAGCATTCCATAACCCAGATACCACCCTGCACTCAGTGAGTTAGAGCCTGCTTCTCTCCTTCAATTACCACAGAGCAGTTTCTCTGTCCTTTGCTTTGTTTTGGAGAAAAGCCATTCTATTCATGTTCACTTCTCTTTAATGAGGTGCTTAGGAATTAAATGTAGTTCATAAATACAGAGTGATTTATTCCTGTGCTTTACTGGAAAAGAAGCTTAAGCCTGTGTTCTAAAGAAAGCTTTCAGAAGTCCTGTTTTCAAGGGTGCTTTGTGAAATAAGGTAAAGCATCCTATGCTAGGGCCAAAATGCATAGTGTGAAAGTTTCTTGCAAGAATAGAAACAGGATGATTAATTATAAGGCTAAAATATTTTTTCATTGTATTATAACTGAGACTGCAATTCCTAGTTGTAGGAGGACTATTTTATGCTAAATTGACTTCATGTGAATAATTAGAGGTGTCTTCATGGTTAGGAATAGAGCCTGCTAAGTGTTCTGTGTTACTGATTGTCACAGTATGGAAATCAGTGTGCTGCTCCCAAGTAATTGCACACATCCCAGGCACACCTGTGGCAGCATGGAGCATTTCCCCTGCACTCACAGGGATGCAGAACTTGGGAACTGGTCAGCACATCCAATTTTAAAGGGTTACAGGACATTAATCATTTTCCTCCTAGAGATGAAGTGGTTTACCCTGATTAGCTTTAAAAAAAATTTAAAAATTAGCAGTGTCTGACACTGTTCATCATTTTTTCCATTAAGGGAATGTAAGTGGAGTAGCCAGGCATTATCAAACACGAGCTGGCTGACGTTCCTAACGACTAAAAACCTTTCCTTTCTAACAGTTTTAAAAGCACTCCCTTAAATGTGATCACACAACACTCTCTCATTAGAGAGACTTTTACCTGATGAAATGCTCATCAACCTGTGAAAGCATTGCCCAATCAACTCTTTACCTAAAATAATTGTGAACACATGAACCCCAGTAAAAGCCAAAAAGGGAAAACCTTTCTTGAAGGCACATCTGGGTGAAGCATCTCATTAGGGCTGTTACCTCCTGTCTTATTAGAGTGTTATATGTGGGAAGTATCAGATGGGATGGGAGAGAAGACTCGTGGAGATGCTGCCTTACATTAGTGTGTTCCTGAATTCCAGAGATTCCTGGCTGTCCAACAGAGGAGGCATAAACCTTCTCCTTATTTTCCCATCAGGGTGAGCAGGGTGAGAGGTGGAGGCTCATGCCAGTGCTGGTGGAGGGGCACATACACCCTATATTTAGGAAACCCAGCATGGGTTCTGCATTCTCAGTAGGGTCAGCATAGGAGTTTTTGCAGATGAATGGCAGGAATCCCCTGTGGAAGTCAAATCCCCATATATTTCCAGCAAGGAGGTCATGACTCAAGAGGTAAATCCTGGTTCTAGGCAAACCTCAGAGGATCACCCCTTCCAAAGAGGAGCATTTACAATAAAGAATTGAACCCCTGAGTTTCAAATACGTGATGGTTTCCTTGGCAGTCCTTCTCTGATTATTCCCTGCATCCTCAGTGTGCCATTGCTGCCAGACTTCCTCTGGTTCCACACCTATTAATTAGATCTTCAGATGTATAATTTTGGGGACATGAATAATTTTGAAGATGATAAGGAAGTTAGTGCAGTGCTCCTGCATTGCTTAAGACCTTTTCAAATATACCAAAAATCATCTCCTACTGTCAGTGACAGGATGACATTTTATCTTTTAAGTGTGTTCAATTGATTGTAAAAACCCATTGCTAGTCTTGAAAGAATGAAGGCAAGTGGAAGCCACTGTTAAAAAGCAAATCTTTATCTTTGGGATTGTTTTGAGAATTCATAGGTTTGGATTGGGGTTTTTTGTTCTAGATATTAGAAAATATGCATGTGGCTCCAATAAAGTGTGATAGAAAAATGAAAAGTGTTGCCTGTGGCCTTTTATAGTGGAAACTGGTGTACTGAAAAAACTCATTGTTTTGACCTGTTTATTTCTCAATATTCTTCTTACTATTTATATATTGATAAGTATATAAATAATTATATACTGTTTGTATAAGGTGAAGAATATTTTTGAAAATGCTTTTTGTCTTCTCAAGTCATTTAGTCATTCTTTCAGTCACTTTGAACTGGAAATACTGCAGTTTGATTAGTGCCCACTTCCCCTAAGAATACTGTCCCATCATCTTCCATTTCCACCAGCCATTTCTAAGCACTCTAACCCAATGGACAGCTGCATGAGTTTTTCACACCCCATTAATCTCAGACCCCAACAGAAGTTTCAGCAGTGAAACAGTAATTTAGAACAGTAAGTTACACGCTGAGTAAAGTGAAACACGGTGTTAAAAACTTGGAGTCTGGCTGCATGTAGTAAATCTACACTAATACTTCTTTAAGATGCTTTAGATTAGGAGCTGCTCTAAATTCAGCTAGTTATGCTCTTACTTCCATTTTATTGTGGATCTGCAGGAGAGAATGCAAAAGCTGCCAGGTGTGTGCAGGAGAGGCGTTCTCGAGATTCCTGCTAGCAAACCTGCTGCTGGATGAATGCACTCAGTAGGAGCCATTCTGTTCTGCAGATGAAGTCCATTATTTTAAAAGAATCCACTGCCAAGAAATCCAAAGGAGTGTTTCCTTTGGTTATATAAAGGCAATGTTTCTTCCTTCTTCTTGAGTTTTGTTTACTGAATTTTGTAAAGTGCCGTTTTTGCGAGGCTTCAGGCGCGCATTCCTGAAGGCAACACACAGACACGAGGCACCTCAACAGCATCACAGCTCTTTATCTGATGAGAATGAAACAATTCCAGCCTCTAGAAATAGCCTCAGTGCTTCAGCTCTCAGAGCATCCTCAGCCCTTGATCAGAACTTTAGCCAAGGAATATTGATTTTCCACTAAAGGAAGTCATCTTCAATAGTCTGGTGTATGCCTGAGTATTTCAGAAGTGGGATGATGAGCATGGAGTGGTTCAGATGGAGCTTCCTTTTTCTTCTTCAAATGAGATTTAGTTCTGACAGGTGATGGCTGGCTTGGGTTGGTGTTTTGGTAGAGTGTGTGACATGAGTTGGTGATCTCTGTCTGCTCCAGATCTGGTCACTCCCTTTAGAACATGACACAGCCCACAGTGCCGTAAGGATTTTGCTGTTGCAGGGTTTAAATCATGTGAGTGCTCTTCTTGGGCTGTACCATCAAAGGAGGGTAGAGGAAATGTCTGTTCCTTATGGGCAGGCCCTCCTTTGGCTTCTTCAGAGAAGCTAAAACTGACTGTCTTCATTTAACTTGGCATTAATTAAGAAATGGTAAATTCATTAATTTGAGGAAAAGGCATGAAGGGCAGACCTCAAAGATGGTATTAATCCTTTGTGAATGTATCTTCTTCCACACCTTTGATAATGACACACTTTGATATGTGGCCCTGCCCCTGCCTCCAAACTTCTGTAGAGATCTCCATCTGTCTTCTCATAACTGGGGATACTGTTGCAGACCAAAATTGTAATATTTGAAGACTTTTAATGTAGAATCAACTGTTTCTTCTGTCATCTGCTAATGTAATTGATGTGTGCCTCTGTTCCCTTTAGGGTGGGCAGTGTGGAGATGGATTGCAAGTCCGCAACCTCACGTGTGTAGTGCACGATGCATCAGTTTCTGCTTCATCCAAACCAGTAGAAAATGCATTATGTGGTGAACTGCCATCAAAGGAAAGTGTGCTGCAGTTACCCTGCTCTGTGCCTTGCCCAGGTAAAGGCTTTGGAAGGTCACAGTGTATTTTCTGCCTGTGGCAGCTATCTGGGGTGGACATGCTCCCATAGCTCTGAGTACTGTCAGCCCGTGTAGTACAAATCTGTGCTTCAGCAGATCAGGTGAATGCTCAGTCTGCTGTTTCTAGATCACCTGAGAAAGTCTTCCTTTGTTTTTTGAGAAAATGAGATACCCCATGAAGCAGAAAATCCAAATACTGTGTACTACTAAAAGATATCCTAGAGATACCTCACTATTAAAGCTGTTGTACTCTAGATTGTCCTTATCCTTCAGGGCTAATTCTTTTTGAAAACCTGTGATTTCTTCTTTCAATGTGCAGGCGACTGCCACCTGACAGAGTGGTCAGAGTGGAGCTCCTGTGAGCTCACCTGCATCAACGGCAGGAGCTTCGAGACAACGGGGCGCCAGTCTCGCTCCAGGGCCTTCATCGTCCAGTCCCCGGAGAACCGGGAGGGCTGCTCCGGGCAGGAGATGGAAACACGGCCTTGCTCAGGTAGCTGGGCCACAGCCCTGCTTCCTCCTGCCTGGAGGAATTTGTGCTGGGTCTGTTGCAAGGTGGAGAGTAACTGGTGTTGGTGTTGCAGGAGGGAAGTGTTACGACTACGTGTGGCAGACAAGCCTTTGGCGAGACAACGTGCGCACGGTGTGGTGTCAGCGCTCCGACGGAGTGAATGTCACAGGTATGGCCCCAGAGGGCCCTGCACAGTGCTGAATGAAAGGCCTCCACACAGGCTTTGCTGCTTCTGCAACTGGTGCTCAGGAGGAGCTGGGCATCCTTCCTCGCTCTTCCAGCATTTCAGTTTGGATTTGTGCGCAGGAAGGACAGGTGGGAGCTCACCAGCCTTGCTGTCAGCTCGACATCACACGTGTATTACACAGGAGTATTTGGGCTAATTGCCCTTGCTGTCAGGCTGGTCATGGGAAGAAATGAGTGTACACATACTAAAGGGCTGCCTGGGCTGGCTTACACAGCCCTCAGTGCAACCTTCCTGTGGCTGTGAAGAGCAGAAGGAACATCACACACGTGGTAGAGACCCCGTCTTCTATACCTCTTCAAAACACAGGAGTCTCAAAATCACTCAAACTGAGATTCCTGCTATTGCCATGACCTACAAATTCTGCCTGTGCAGGATGAAAAGGGAAATTCATGGCCAGAACTTTAAAGCTCCATGAGAGATTGACAAAGACTGTAGGGCTGCATATCCATGGGATCTCTTTCAATATGCACAGGGTAAATGAGGAGAGAGTAGAAACGAAAATGCAGATGTTCATGTCTAGTTCTATTTATAATGACTAGTTAGGATAATAACAAAAGTCTTATGTGCAAAGGTTGCCAAGTATTTAAGAACTCATTAACATGTTTTTTTTTCCTATAGAAGCACAGGCTTTCCCAAGTGAGTATGGGCAAGGGCGTTATGTGGATTATGTCTTTTATGTAGATAAGACATTAATGAGGACACAGAAGATCTGCATCTAATTCCCAATTCTGTCCCCAACTTCCTATGTGGCCAGTGGCAAATTGCTTAAATCTGTATATCTCTGCTCTCCATTAACAAGATGGGTATGATAATAATTCCCTGCCTTGTTAAGGCAAATTAATTAATGTGATGCCTACAGATATTATGCTAATGTGCTTAATAGACTAGTATTTAACTATATAAAATAAGCAGGCACACACGTCTTTCACTGTGGTGATCCCAGACAAAAACATTTTGGAAGATGCCCTTGAAGGCACTCAGGATTTTCTTTTCCAGGAGGGTGTCCTCTTCGGATGAAACCTGCCGAAGTCCGGCACTGCAGCCCAGCGTGCAGAAAACCCTTCTCCTACTGCACACAGGTAACTGCTCTCTGCAGAACAGGGCTGGGGAATTAACACTGCGAGATCCAATCAATTAGATGGGATCTTAGATTGCATTCCAGGACTTAGAAAATGGTTTAGTGTGTCCGTGGTACCACCTCGAGGAAGTTGTGGGAATTTCATCCTGAAAGGAAACCATGAACCTGCACAAGTGAGTGGGTATTTACGTGGTGTTGCAAGTTTGGGTTGTTGTGTGGAGGGGTTTTGGGACCTCTTGGTTTAATTTTCATTGAATGCTGTTTTACTGTCCTGAAGAAAATGGGCTGTTTAAACTTCTGTAAAAGAGGTGATAAAGGAGCATCAGTCACCTGTTTGGATCAAGAGGATCAGACCCTCAGACAGACATTATAGATATAAGACAATTAGCAAAGGAAAACATTATAAAAAAGCCATTTTAAAATAGAAATCCAGAAAACTGAGTATCTGCTTAGCAAATCACAGACTTCTAAAAAACCTCTTGAAGAAATTGCTTAGTCTTATCCAGGGTAAGGGATGTTTGGTCATAAGAAAGTTTCATTTTAGATAGCCCTGTGAAATACCAGAGTGGAAACATGTGAGGAGGGTTTGGGTCTGAAGAGGGATTGTCTGGTTTGTCTGTTCAGTGGGGAAATTGTTACTGACAAGAGGAGTTTGCCACAGATTCCTGTTATTAATCCTGTTGGGATGAAAATGTTTCTGTGTTGGACTTCTCTGTAATTACTCACTCTTTTTTCGACCAATTCCCCAAACACATTTGGGCTTTTTTGAACTGCAATGGGCTTGCAGGCACCAGTTCCTGGCTGGTTTGGTTTGATGGTGGTGAATTTGTCTGTGCAGGTTATACCTTGCAGTTTGTTCATGCTTTCCCTTCAGTGTGCACTGTTCTGTGAGAGGGCACTCTTTGGTTTAATGCTGAATTCCCTTTTATCTCCCAGAGAGGAGTCTGTGGCTGTGAGCGGGGATACACAGAAGTAGTGAGATCAAATGGTTTCCTGGATTACTGCGTGAAGGTACCAGGTTTGGAAGATAAGAAAGCTGATGTTAAGACCATTGCCGGAAAAAATAAACCTGTCAACTCCAAAATGCATGACATTTTCAAAGGATGGTCTATTCAACCTTTTAATCCAGGTGAAAAACTTAAATATGAATGGAATAGATTGTCTTTAGAAGGTTTCTGTGGAAGAAGGGTACAAGCTTTGTAGATGATAACATCAGAGATGGTGTCTGGGAGCTGCAGTGACCTCCCAGTTTCCAGCTCACGTGCTGTCTTTCATGCCTTTGTGCCTGTACAGAGGAATCACAATCTCTTATGTTGAGAGATAGCAAAGACAGGATGAAGCAGTAATATTTTGCAAAAGTATTCTCATATGTGATTTGGGGGGATGTTTAGAACTGTTATCTGATGTGTTTCTCAAAGTAATATGTTTGGAGTAGGAAAGATACTGATCACTGGTGCTTCAGAAGCTTCAGAGCAGAAAGTGCCTAAGGTTTCAGTAACAAAAACATTGGTTGTTTCTTGCCATATTTCAGAAATATATGAAAAGAACAGGGTAGAAAGTGTAGAGTTTAGTCTTGAGGGTTGAAGTTACAACATTAAAAGCATCCCACAAAGGCAGACAAGCTGCTGTGCCCAGCAGCTCATCCCAGGTGGATCTTTGACATCCACAGCATGAAATCCTCCCCAGTTGGAACCATGGACTGGATGTGCACAGACTGGTCTCTTGCTGTAAGAGCTGATTCCCATTTTGACTGTTGTTTTGAAGATTAATTAATTCAAAACAAATTTCTGAAATGCAAATAGGACTTTAAAAATGGCAAGCAAATGTGTCAGGCACATCAGGTTTTACTGAAATGCATCTGTTCTCCTTGAATTACCAAATACTGGCAGTGCAGTTCTTCCTCCTCTTCAGGTACCTGACACTGCATTTGTTTGCAATTAGTTCCTAATGAACACGAGACTTTAGAAAACAAGTAGCAAAAGGTTCTGTTAGGGGATTCAGGGAGCCATAATTCTGTCTGATATATGTGATCACACTTTGAATGTTACATTTACATATTTGATTTGCAGACAGTGGTTAACCTTTGCGTTGACAGTCTCTGGGCTCACAGAGCTCAGAGCCTTTAAAGCCTTTTAAAGTTGGCTGCTTTTCCATCAAACCCTTCATCCAGTTTACCCACGCAGTTCACCAGCAGTTTGAGTCACAGGTTTGGGGTTAATTGTCTTTTTGTCAACATCCCTGGCCTTCTGTTGATTGTCTGACTTGGGTGTCATCTCTTTGGCTGGTACCTTCATGGGGTTAGAAAAAGGCAGGGAGGTGTAGGTGGATGCTGCAGTCCTCGCTTTTTAAATCAGCATTTCAGTCTGCAGCACTAAAAGCTTCTGGAGGGCTTTACCTCAGTGCAGCACCTTTGAGCCAACTTTCACCCAAGGTCTGCAACAGGAATAGTGACTGAGGAGCTTTTACAGAACATGGTGTTGCTTAATTTTAGGGCAGAAATGTATAGAAACACTACATGGGAAAGGAATAAAGGTGCTCCACGTGTGCTAAGTGTATCACCAACCCTGTGGCATCCTGCAGTCAACTCTTCAGTCTGTGTGTGCTCTTCAGACCCCAGCTCAAGGCTGGTGCTCTTCAAATCACTCCCATTTGTCTAACTTCAGGACAAAATGTGCAGTTACTCCCCTCAAAGAGGCTCTCAAGTTCACTGGTCTGGGGGTTTGTGTTGGTTTTTTTATTTTTCACCTGTTACCTACCTCTTCTGCTCTTGATAGCAGGTTTGTGGTGAGAGCTGCCTGTGTGGATGGCATTTAACCCTGCAGCACCACAGTCCTTGACATTGTGTTGGTCAATGAAAGTATGCCTGCCTTCTCCAGCTAATCTGTGATTTCCCTTCCCCTTTACTGTTTAGAACATTCATTTTATTTTGATTTAATGAGGCTGATGTTTTTGTTCTTCTAAACGCTCTACAGGAGTGCACAGAACTGATTTCAAATCAGGCTGTGTTTTTCCTCTCTTAACCACACTCTGAGAGGCCAGAGTTCAGGTACAGAAACTTCTCCTCAACCTGAGAGGCAATTTACATAGCACTGTTTAAATTGTCAGATGACATGGTCCAGTGCCTTTCTGCTGGGGATGGAGAGCAGAGCTGCCTTCATAGCAGACATTCTGTGGGGCTTTATGGGGCTGTGACAGTCCCTTTGCAGGATTCCTAAATATTTCTTGGCCATCTCCAGTTGAGAGGGCAACAAATTCCATAGATTTCAGCTAAATAACCCAAACAAACCAACCCAGACCTGATGAACAGAGCTCTTCTCACATGGGATATAATCTGCAAGTGTTTTGAGGAGCAGAAAAAAATCTGTGAGAGGTACTCAGCCTTTCCACAAAGCCTGGAAGAAAAATGAGAAAGAATGGGATCTGATTAAATGTGTTTCCCTTTGAAAAAAATTGTCATTCAAACATAAAATGAAAACCAGGCTCAGTGATTGTCCCTCTCACTTGACTGAATTTGAAATGGCCTCTGTCAAACAGTGTCTGTGGGCATGGCACAGGTTCCTGTTCCTGCCTCCAGTGTGTATTTGCAGCTCTGTTGATGTGAATCAGCTCAGACTGCTGCTGCATGGAAAAGTACCAACCCTGCTCCCCAGGAGGAGAGCTGGCCAGCCAGAACAGAGTGAGGAACAGAAATATTGATCTCTCAAAAATTCCTCCTATTATTAATGCAAAGCTTGTAATTAAGGACCTGTCCAAGTGAAGTGTTCTGAGACAAGGGAAGGTTTGAACAGGCTCAAGCCCACATGGAGGGGTTCCTGCAGGGGCCCTGGGTCACTGCAGCCCAAGCAGCCCAATCCACAGCCTCACCTTGCCTCAAAGCCAGTTTTGTCTCTTCCTCCTGTGGGCCAACCAGAAACCCCTTTCCCAGCTTTATCCCTCTTACTGTTACAAAGCCTATTCTTGTTTTTATTCTGAGCTGAATTTATTCCCATTTGTTGCCCAAGTGTTCTCCAGTTCTAAGCAGCTTTTCCACTCGTGCTTGCTGGTGTTTACCCCAACTGACCCCCAAGTATTTATGGAGAACAATCCCATCCTTCTCAGCCCTCAGCTAAACACATCAGGTGTTGCCTGTGTCTGCCTGGGTCAGCTCAGCACTGAACTGCCTCTGCCAGAGCAGCCACTGGGCTCTGGAGGGATGTACCCCAATTATCCTGTGCCTCTGCCTCTTCCCATTAAAATTTTGTCTTTAAAATTAGGGATTTTTCCAGAAATCTGCTTTGCTATCAAAAATATGGGGTTTATGGATTACTCCCAGCCAGTCCTTGCTGTGTTCCCCATCAATGACACTACTAATTTCTCTTTAACTGATTCCTTAAAACTTTGTGTATTTTAGAATAAAGTTATTTCTTCTCTCCTCTTGTACCTCTGTCCTTTTTCCTTGTCTTCCAACAGATGGTAAACTGAAGATATGGGTATATGGAGTATCAGCTGGAGGGTTCTTCATCATTGTTTTCCTGATTTTTACATCCTACCTGATGTGGTGAGTATGGCAGGTATTTTGTCATGAAATAAAAGTTAGCTTGCTTTTATTTAAACAATCCAAAATGCATCACAACACTGCATTGCAGGCATTTAATGCTCAAGGCTTCAGGAAAGGATGGAGGTTGGACTGCATTTGGCCCCTACCTCGGAGCAATTAAAACTCTCCAAATTGTAAATGTTAAGAGCCATTATTGTGAAGAAGTTTGTTGGCCATGCAGGAAAAGAATTATTTTTGGTTATCAATAAGCCCTTATATTTATTCAGACTTCTGCTGGGATTGGAAAGGGGGTTTATTGTATTCTTCAAAAAAAAAAAAAAAAGAAAAACTGAAGAAAGGCAAGGAGAGTGATTGAAACAAGGAGCTGGCTTCTGCTCAAGGAAGGACTAAATAGAACAGGGACATTCAGTTGAAAAATGATGTTTGATGTGGGAATACAATAGAGATCTATGAAATCAAGAATGGGGGAGAAAAGAGTGCAATGGAATTTTTATTTCCCACAATAAAAGAAGTAGGAGGCATCTGATCAAATGGTCGTTTAAAATAAACAAAAGATATTATTTTTCACACGGTGCATTATTACCTTGTGAGCTTGCTGCTGCCAGGGCTGTGCATGCCAGGAAGATAAATGGATTCAGAGATGGCATAAGAGTTCATGGGAGATTGGGTCTCTTGGTGTTAATTGTGGTTTTTTGGGTGTTCGCTACAGCTCAGAAAATCCCTAAATAGGTTTTTGCAGTGAATACATCAGGTGAAAACATGTCCTGTGTCTCAAGCTGCTCTCACCAGCCATTGTTAAGGACAGAGTACCTGGTCTACACCTTCAGTCCAGGGGGTCTGGGGTTTTACTGGGGGTGAGGGGGATGTGCCCCCTCCAGCACAGCCGTCCTTGGGCAGGGGAGCTGAGCCCGGCTTGACAGAGCTCGTGTTGCTCTCCCTGCTTTGAGTATTTGGAAAGTACTGCCACTGATGCCTCTTGGAGGACAGAAAGGGAGAAGTGGGAAGTATCCAGGTGTCCTGCAATTCCCAAGGATTTGGCCTGAACTTACAAACATTCCTGATGCAAGCTGGCCCAAGCCCTGTCAGGTCAGGGCAGGCAACCAGGGAGTCAGAGCTGTGGCCTGACAGCATCACTGCCCACAGCTTTCATCCAAATGTTCATTCCCTTTCTCTCTCTTAGTCTTTCTCATTCTCTCTCCTGGGCTAAAAGCTCAAATAACAACTTAGGAGCTGCAGCTCCCTTATTTTCCAAGCCATGTAGCTCCATTTCTGTGTGGCTTCACAGCAGAGGATACAGAGGATTTTTTAAATAACATTACACACTTCTCCATCACTTGGAGGCTGCTGAGGAAATGCATTTCTCAATAATAATTATTGTTGCTTCAATACTGTGCCAAAGAAAAATGAGAATATCCCACTCCCAGACAGCTCATGTTCCAATTTTTCTGCAAGGTGTTCCTTGTTTTGTCAGCTGTGAGAAGAGAGGGGAGACGAATGTGCTTTATTTCCTGTGCAGATGGGGAGCACAGCTGGCTGCCTGTGTCTGGCAGGCTGTGTGTCCATGCCACACACATGAGAGCACACCAGAGGGGCCATGTGGTGCCCCCCAGTTGCAGCATTCAGTAGCCACTGTGGAAAGTTGAATTTTTTTAATTGAAGTTTGGGGGTTGATGATGTTTCTGAGCTTGTTACAATTTGTAATTTTGCCTTCTGGAATTCTTTTCTTTGCAGCAAAAAAACGAAGCAGCATCAAAGCCCTCCACCACAGCAGAAGCCTCTAACCCTGGCCTATGATGGAGACATTGATATGTAACATAAACAAGAAATCCAAATGTAGACATCGACTGCCTTAACTGCTTTCTTTTTTGGAACTCTCCGACTTCTCAGTTTTTTGAGGAATCTCCTGATGTATAATATCCTGGGCAGAACAGAAGTATTGCAAGCTGAAAATTTTGCCACTTCTTTATTGAAAAAAAAAAAAAATTGAGTCAAAAACTTGGATCTTGTGAAACTTTTCTGAAGAGACCAGAAACTACATCCCTTCCTGTTGAACAATGGGAATAACAAAAAAAAAGAGGGAATCTACAGACATCAAAGGGAATTAGTTAAAAAAAAGGCATGACAATCCCAAGGAAATTGTGACATTTACTGTAAATGACAAGTTTGACACAGCATCATTATGCACTATATTAGTGCAGGGTTCTTTATTCTTCACATACTTCAACAATGAGTTTTCTAGTGTTTACATTTCGTTCAAAGACTTTAAAACCAGATCATGTATTTTGAGAAATGCAAGGAAGAATGAGTTGAAGTGTCTGAAGTTATCAGGTTTTTTAAAGTTTCTTCCTTCTTATCCTGTTTTCTAGTCTGGAATATGATTTTGCTTCATTTCCACCTACAGGACAGAATAAGGATTGTTATGAAAAAGCATAGGTGGTTTCTTAACCAAGAATATTTTTTAAAGAGTTGAGTAGATAGGTGTTTTGATGAATGGCTAGAGGATTCGATTGTTTAAAAAGGATTTTAAATTAAATTAAACCATGTAGATACATTATGGCCAGTTTAAATTGTTATTCAGTTTAATTAAAACAAACTCTGCTTTTGTATTTAAATTTTCTTATCTGAATATTTATAAATTCCTTTTCTTGAATTTAATTACCTGACCTCATTTAATATACATCAAACACAAATGCAGTTTGTAGAAGGTCTTGCTTTTTTAAATGTTTCAGAACCACTGAGAAGTTACATGTTGTAAAATTCTGGGAACATTTGAAGAGGGTAAGTGTTTATAATAGTGTGTGTTGCAAGTAAGAAAGTGCCATCTTGTGGTATTGACTTGTATTTATAAGCAAATAAAATGCTAAAGAGAGTGAGAAAATTGCTTCTGGTATGTTGAATTAAATGTGTGTAAACAACTGGTGTTATTAGTCATTTGCTGGGTCTGAGATTGGCCTTGGATTCCAGACTCCTCTGGCATTATTTTGTGCTGCAGTGATCAGTGAGAGAAAGAGTACAGACAAGTACAAGTCGAGAGAATAATTGCAGGTCTGGAGAATACTTGGTCTTATTTTTAACTCCATGCTGCTGTTTATTCCAATAATGAGAAGAGAAAAAGAAGAATGGTTGCCAGCCCAGCACCTGTGTGCTCCTTCCCAGTCTGCAGTTACCTGGGTCATCATGACAGAGGGGTATGGCTGGGGAAGAAGGCATTGCTCCTCTTGTCAATTCCTCTTGTTGCTATTCACAGCTTTGAAAAGTGGTTTGAATGTTATGGTTTTATTGGAAAAAATGATGGAATTGTAGATAGGTTTCATTCCCTAGGTCGGGATCCCACCCATCCAGCATTGCTCCTGCAGCATCAAATTGAGATGGTATTGTGCCACTAAGGCAGGGTCAGGAATGTGCTCTTCTCTTCCCTCATTACAGAGAAAGGCTGATGGAATTGTGAGAGGAAATTGTCTCACCTGTTTCTGGCCCTGAAGATGTTCTGCTGGCCCTGATTTCCACCTTAGAGCTATAACTGTTTATGGAATATAAAGCTGGATCTGGTGTTTCCCAGTAACATTGGGGTCCTAAATGTTTTTTTTATCAGTGCCCTGTGGTGAACCATTGAGTAACATCTACAGAGGAAGGGGAATAATGATCTGGTGCCATTAGGAACAGTACTGACAGATCTTAATATATTTTGTCTGTGGGATACCATGTCAGCAGAGTGGTACTCTGAATAATGAAGGAATAAGCTCAATTAAGCATGCTGTTCAGGAAGGCATTGGAGTGGGAAAGTTGGTGTAATAATAACAGAAATGACAGCTGCAACATGTGGTCATTGCCCTCAGCATCAGGGTAAATTACAGTCCAAACTATGATGATGAGAAGGCTCTGGGGTGACCCCAGAGCACCTGCCAGTGTCTAAAGAGAGTACCAAGAGAGCTGGAGAGGGACTTTGGGCAGAGGCACAGAGTGACAGGACAAGGGGGAGTGGCTTCAAACAGAGGGCAGGGTTGGATGAGATATCAGGAAGAAAATCTTCGTGTGAGGAGAGCAAGGACCCGGCACAGGTTGTCCAGAGAAGCTGTGGCTGCCCCTGGAAGTGTTCAAGGCCAGGCTGGATGAGGTTTGGAGCAACCTGAGATAGTGGAAGGTGTCCCTGCCCTCAGCAGGGAGGGTTGGACCTTTAATTTCCCTCATGACTCAAAGTGTTCTGTGACTCAGTGATTCTGTGTCCAGTGCAGGAGATGTTGGATCCTGGGGGAGGAGCTCCAGGTGCAACACTGCAAAGTGTGTTCATACTGAGATGGATCTGGGGATGTGGTTCAGTTTGGAGCCTTCTGCCCCTCTGTATCCCCACTTGGGCACCTTCTGGCCAAGAGGGACTGGCCACGGTTCCTGCTGGGTCTGAGTGCTGCTCGTGGAGCTGCGGGCACGGGGTTCGTGGATGAGGATGAGAGACAACATCTGCTGCAGAGCTGTTGCAGTTCAGTAGTGCCCTTCAGGGAGTTGTTGAGAAATGCCCAGGCAGTGAATGCAGCTGTTTGACTTGGTGAAGTAAAATAAAACAAAACAGCAGGGAAGGCTCGTGGGGCTGCTGCTGGAGGCAGCGGCTGCTGGCTTCCACTGTCTGCTGGCACCCAGGGGAATCCGTGCCTGCTCCCCGTCCAGCTTGGACAGCATGGTGATTCAAATGTCACGAGGTAATTGCATGTATTTGATAATCTGGGATTGAATTAGGCTGTGAAATGGAATAGTGGCCCTGCAGGCTCCATGAGGCTGACAGTGCAGCGTAGTGCAAATCCCGGAATCTGTCGCTTAGACAGATACCAAGGCTATTGCTCTTTGTAAGAGCCCTGGATATCCTGCTAGGGGGGGATTCCCAGCCTCCTGTGGGAGCACTGGAGTCAATTCCTGCCTGTCATTGTCCAAACTGAGTCATGACATGGAAAAGGAATTACTCCCAGTTCCTGCCTACTTGGGATTTCAAAACTTTTTGCTGAAGTAGCTGGGGCTGGGGCTGTCCCCTGCTGAAGACAGGAGGGAGGCGTTGGTCCTGTTCAGGAAGGCAATTCCTCTGCTCCCAGCTGGGGCATCCCATCAGCACACCAACGTGTTGGGTGATTGTGAGCGAAAGCATCTGTGGGGGAAGAATTTCTTCCTGATATCTAACTGAAATTTACCTTCTTCAAAGCCATTCTCCCTTGTCCTATCATTCCATCCCTTGTCCCCAGTCCCTCTCCAGCTCCCTTGGAACCCCTTTAGGCACTGAACGGGACTCTAAAGTCTCCATGGAGCCTTCTCTTCTCCAGCATGAACAACCCCAACTCTTTCAGCCTTTCTCCATAGCAGAGGTTCTCCAGCCCTCTGATTGTATTTTTTCTAAATGTATAATGTAATTTGCACTTGTGAGTGGAAGGAGAAACATAGTTCAAATATAATTTTAAGGCTTGTTTTCAATTGGGAGGTCATAATGCAGAAAAAAATTACCTCGCTCGGCACCCTCTGAAAGATGGATCAGGCTACTTGATGTATTAACGTGCCTCAGGACAGATTATGGTTCTGTCTGGTTTAAAATGTAATTTAAATGAATGAACTTCCACATCTTACAGCTGTGACATGCACCTGTCCTGTACAGGAGCTTGATTTATATCACCTTTGTGAAGATCTATCTGAGCCCGGGCTGTTACGTGCCATCCATATGGATGCGCTCCTTGATTCCCGGAGCCACGACCTGGCAGGTGACTCTGTTACTGTCACTTAGCTGCTGACATGACTTGTGCCACCAGCCATGCCATTAAGCTATTGAGATGTCACACGACCTGATCCCTAATGCTGTGCCTCCTGCTTCTGTCAGGCGTGGAAGATTAAGGAAGTCCCAGGTAATTCCTCCTGGCTTCTTCTGCCAGCGCTGCCCCGTGCAGCTGCACGGAGGGGGTGGGACGTGTCAGGGAGTTGTTACTGCTTGAGGAAGTTGTACAGCTCTGAGGTCGCCTTAGAGAAATCTGTTTGACCCATCAGGATAACCAGGATTAGAAACATGAGTGTAAAAATCCTGAGGCATTTGCACGAGCTGCCCCTGGATAAATGGAACTGTGCACGGCCGCTCCTTGTTCCTGCCTGCTGGAGATGAAAGGAGTCTTGTGGTGAAATCTGATAGCAAGGGACCCCACTCTGCCTTGGAACAGGTTATCACATGCTTTTTGATCTGGTTATATTTACATTTGGGCAGAGGAGAGTGGATTTGAATGAACAGTTATAACAGCAATCACGGCGACAGGATGCTCTCTGTGAGAATTTTTAATAGGAGCCCTCTCATCCAAGGATCTAATAGAGCTTATTCATATTTTTAAATGTAAACCAGTGGTAAAATGGTCACATATGAAATGTCTGAGAAAATAACCTACACCCCCATATTTGCAGACATTGATAATTGTGCTCATTTTCTTTGATTACATGTTTTGTTACAATCATGATGGGCTGCAGGCAGATACGTGGGTTAAAGCAATTTATGGGATTTATGCTGTCTGTGAAGAGATGTTTTGATGGAATGAAAAATCAGATTCAGTTTCCTCCAATAAGGAAAAGTGTTACTGTTCTCCTCTGCTCCATGAAAGTTCACCTGCATGTTAGGAATATTGGGATTGTCACATGCCAGCATGACATTTGGAAAAAAACTCCTCAGGCACAATAACAGGGAAGAACCTTTCAACAGCCCATGGGTGAAGTGGAGCACCCAGCATTCATTTTGCAGATGAGGAAGATGGCATTCCTAATTTTATATTTTTTAGGTGCAATCTGGCTCCTACCCCATGTGAGCAGGCTTCAGGTAGCTTTTCTTACAGAAGTGTCCAAGCAGATGAGTGCAGCCCAGAAAAGGTGTTTCCAGGATGCTGCCATTGCCCAGTGGTCACAACACTGGGCAGCAGCAGGACTGGGCCAAGGAATGATGTGACATTTCCTCTGTCCATTGCAAATAGCCTTTGGTAACTGTTCTGGAGCTCAGGTTTAGCAGGAATTCCTACACAGTTAATACTGCTCCTCTGTCACTGTTTGTAGCATCAGGCAAACCCATAATTGAGGTGGCAAAGGAGGGGTGTATCTGATCTAAAGTCAGTAAACGATTCTTATTGACTTCATTTAGAGATGATCAGACCCTTCACAGGTTGTTATCTGCTGCTTCCTTAGAGGTTTCCACCTTCACTGAGCTTTGTGAATATGAGTGCATTGATCCTGAAACACCTCATGTGGCAAATTAAGTGATTTAATTACACAATTTGCGTTTGCCTTCTACATTACAAGTCAATTTAGCTCAGTGACTGGATTAGAGAGGAACATGCCAGAAATTGACAGGTCAGACCAGTGAAAGATGCAAATGTTCCCTGAGAAACATGGTCTGTGGCTGCCTTTCTGTAGTGGAAGGGTTGAGCTTCTTGGCTTGTGTGCCCTGAGTAGACCAAGTATATCCAAAATTTATCTAAGTGAAGTACTTGGGGTGCAGCTGAGGATGGAAATCCAGGGTTATTTCAAAAATGGGATAAAACAGAGATTCAATTTATGGTCATCCATGCTTTGAGAAAAGCATTTGTGTCAGTCAACATCTGGGTTTTTCCTGTTGGTAGTGGATGTTTTAAATCTTTCCTCTGATGAAACAGAAGCCTTGTCCTGGGAGCAATTGAAAGGAGGAGTTTGGAGAAGGGATTCCGCTGTGACAGAGGGTTTTTCTTCCAACATACTACACAGAACTTGTGGGTGTTGTAGCACAGCTGAAGCACCATGAAGTGTTTGTTTTGAGAGATGTAAGAAGGGCACTTGCTGAAACCTTGACAGTGTATGAGCCATCCCTCCCAGTGACAGACAGGCTGAGGGAGTGCCAGGGAGGGTCACAGCAGAGCTGGGTCATACCAGAGCAATGCAATGTTTTCTCTAATGGCCCCACACCACCTTTTTAACTGGGGAAACCACTTCATCTCCCAGTGTCTGACAGTCCTGGAGCAGAGAAAATGGGCTTTTATAACTCAGTCCAGTCCTAGCTCTGGTTTCTATTGCAAGGGGCTGTGCCTGATGGGCTCAGCAGAGGAGCATCAGACACATACATCTCTATAAGCCGTGCCCCGTGCCTGATGGTGACAGCAGTGACATTCAGGCAGGTTTCTTATTGCTGGGAAGCATCAGGAGATTGCTGCTTCTCCAGCAGAGATGGGCTGAAAATATCACTTCATATACCAAATTCAAGCAGCTGATGGAGCCTGTTGAAGACAGAATTGAGATGAAAAGCTGTAATGCAGATGTGTCACATCACAGTTGTGTTGTCACTCCGTTTCTTTTTATGATACGGCAGATCCACAGCAATTAATTTTAAATGCAGTCTCCATTACTGCAGAGTGGTAACTTGAAATATTTACTACTTTATTTGCTTCATGCCAAGTGAGATTTCACTCAATTTGTCATTAGAAACACTGTTCTCTTCTGAGGAGAGAGTATATTTACATAAACTGCTCTCCAGTAATTCTGTGCTTTCTGCAGGAGTAGATTATGTGCACAAGGTCTGCTGATGAGCCTGTGGGACTGAAGACAGATGTTGGGGAAAGAAGGGATCTGTTCACTGCCCTCAGTGGGCTGTAGAAAAGCCAAAGAGATCAAACTCCCATTCCTTTGTCACTCCTCTGCATGCAACATGAATCATCATTGACCAAAAAGGCCTCTAAAACCAACAAAACCCCCATCTCTTCTATATTGCAAAATTCTGCAGTATTTTTGATGTACCAGCAGAGCATGATTTAGAGATGAAGAGCTGCCATCTGCAATGATTTTCCTGGATCCCTTCTAAAGCCTCTGAAAACCAAAAACCAGAAAACTGCCTGTCTCACCTAATCATGTGAGCCTAGGAAGTGGATTTTGGGGGAGGGAGGGTGGTGAAAGCCAAATGCTGTGAAATTTGACATGAAATGGGAGTGTTGCAGCCCAGAGCATGGGGAATGCAGTGCTGGCTGTAGGACCAGCTCCCTCCTGAGTCTGAGCTGAACCATGTGGGAATGACTTGAAACTTGTTTGTCCTGTTGTTTTACAGAGAAAAATGTGTCAATATATCAAGTCTGTAGAAATGAAAAATACACACAGGGGAGTCCTTCTCACTCCCTACAACTCCCTGACAGGAGGCTGGAGCCAGGTGAGGACCAGGCAGCAAGTAACAAGAGGAAACAGCCCCAGGAGAGGTTTGGGTTGGATGCCAGAGAAAATCGATTTACCAAAAGGGTGGTCAAGCATATGAACAGGCTGCCCAGGGCAGTGCTTGGGTCCCATCCCTGGAGGTGTTTAAAAACCACGTAGATGTGGCACCTGGGGACCTGGCTTAAGTGGGCTTGACAGTGCTGGGGGAATGGTTGGAGCTCATAATCTTAAAGGATTTTCCAGTCTATTCTATTCTGTCTCTGGTCCTCTTCTCCCTTAAACTTCTGCTGTTCAAGGCATGAGCTGTTTCCTAACCTGGAATCAGTCTGGATTTATTTC
This sequence comes from Notiomystis cincta, assembly GCA_013398075.1. NCBI lineage: Eukaryota > Metazoa > Chordata > Aves > Passeriformes > Notiomystidae > Notiomystis > Notiomystis cincta. The sequence continues at coordinate 8,019 of VZRX01009159.1, read as the reverse complement.
ATGGATGAAACAGTTCCATGGGTGTGACTGTGCCTTCAGGGCTGTGTTAAAACCTAATTTAAACAGGGAAGAAAAACCCTATTGTGTTTGGAGATAAGCCCTGCTGCCAGCCATGGGCCAGGGACAGCAGTGATGCTGGGCCAGTGCTGGGAGCTTTGGGAAAGAAATCCCTATTAAGATGCTGTCAGTGCCTGGATCTGTGGCTTGGTGCAGTCAAGCATGTTCTGTGTTTCACATTTTGTTTAATATTAGACACTGTCTGCTGCTTGCTTTGTTTCTATTAATTATCTTCCATTTTCTTATCAGCTTTGCTTACCTTTTCTTAATGTAAAACTTTGGATTGGCTTTCTGAGGAAAAAAAAAAGAAAAAAAAAATTAAAGTGGAGGTTTTCTCCCTTGCTGACACTGAAACAATGAATATGGATCAGAATTTTCATTTCCTTTTTTTTACCATATCCATTTGCTTGATAGAGCAAGCTTACCAGCCTAGTTTCACTTTGATAAACCTAATAAGGAAAAAGCACTTTCCACCTCCATATTATTTTATGCCTTGTTTGTGACTTCAGCATCCCTTATACAGGTTTAAAGACAATTTATTCTTTATTGCCCTTGAGTCATTTTGGGAGAGCATTTGTGTTTTTCCCAACATAAAAATGTCCCCCTGTAACATGATGAATATTAAACAGGTGCTTGAATGAGAATGGATTGGTGTGCTCTGACCTGACAGCTCCACTTTTCGCAGCGAGATGGGAGAGCTGAAGTGCCAGTGTTGTCTGGCCGTGGATGTGGGGCCAGGCACCCAAATTACTTCACCAAATGACCAATTTTGTGATGGTGGTGGTGTGAAGTCCCTTCTGCTCTGCTTTCCTGAGGAGTCATTTGCTGCCCAGCTGGAAGCAAACCTTGGCTGCAAAAATACGGAGCTGATTTCAGTTTCTCCACTGGCCCAGGGTGGCTCTGCCAGCAGGAGCCAGGGGAATCCTCTGGGTTCCCTTGTGAAGGTGATGTGTAGTTCCTGGTGAGACACTGTGTCAGCAGCTCCTCACATCTCTCCTTTCTCCATGTGAGGGGCCCAGCAATGAGCACCAGCTTGGGAGCAGAAAATACCCTGGGGAGACTGAAAGGCCAAGGCAGGGGAGGGGGGAATCTGCAGATGAGCAGAGGAGGAACTGGTGGGTCCCTTGCAGAGCCTGGGCCGGGCCCCTCAGCCCCTTCCTTGGCTTTGCAAGTGAGGATGGGCTGTGGGGGCTGTTTGGGGAGTGTTTGGTGATGAGGTGGCTGCAGGCAGGGCTGGAGCCAGCAGCCCTGGCTGAGCCCTGGGCAGGACAGGGACGCCTCAGCTGCCATGGCTCGTGTCTCCCCTCGTGAATCACCCCCTGAGACAGAAAAATGCCTGGCTGTCATATTTCCTCCTGCTACCAAGACAACAAACTGACACCCTCCTACTATAAAGAAGAATTATGGGGAGGTGAAATCCTTTCTCATTCCTGTAGTCCAAGGACAAGGAATGTCCAAGGAATGTGAGGTTTAGATTAGATATTAGGAAAAATATCTTCAGGGAAATAGGGGTCAGGCATTGGAACAGGCTGCACAGGGAAGTGGTGGAGTCACTGTGTCTGGAAGTGTTCAGAGGAGTGAGGATGTGGCACTGGGGTTCATGGTTTAGTGTGAGCACGGTGGGGCTGGGTTAGCAGCAGGACTGGATGATCCTGCAGATCTTTTCCAAGCTCGGTGATTCTGTTCTGGGACAGTCCTGCAAGCACTGCTCCCCTATCCTCTCACGTGCCCAATCACTCCTCATGCACAGGGCTGTTGCTGACATGTGAACTCTCCCATTCCTTGTGGGTACATCCAGCTGCTCTCCAAGCAGGGGGTGAAGCAGAGAAACCCTCCCTGCACTCACAGGGCAGCACTTCATGTTAGTGCTGGCTGGAGCAGCCTTTCTGTGCTGCAGCTGGTGATGAGGGCCATGGGGTGGATCGTGTGGCTGGATTTATTGTTATTTTCTCACTAGGTTTTTTCTGAATGCTGCATTCCATGAATTCATGTTCTTTTGCTTCTGTTCCATTTGGGAACTGGTGGAAGGGTGGCTATGCTAATAGGGTGCAGCACAAGTGCCCTTGCTGAGTCAAACACACTCATGTTATGAAAACTGCTTTTCCATGTGGGAAGTATTCATTTTTAAGGAACAGAAAAATGACTGTATCTGCACCACCTACAAATACAAGGGGGATGACCAGGTTAATTATCACTTGCTTTAGCAGAAATGGCTGTGTAATGGCACAGAACAAATAGCATAAATCTGCCCAAGATTATTTTAACTAACACATTCCCTCAACTGAAATTAAAAACTGTCACATAGAGAAGATCCTTGGCCACCCACAGTAGCAAATGTGACTCCCCCAGCCACACTGTCCTAATGTGCTCTGAGACCTCCCTGTGCTTGTCCCTGCCTATTACCTCACTCACCTGGCAGTTCTGCATTCCATTTCATGGGAACGAGAGAATTGGCAGCTTTATTACTGTTCCCCATTAATAAATAATTATATTATGTAAAAGCATTAAGCAATAATAGATCTGACAGAGCTAATGTATAAAGATCTTGAGGATCATTAGCCAAAATAGTGCCTATTTCATAGAACCACAGAATCACAGAAAGGTTTGTGTTGGAAGGGACCTTAACGATCCTCCAGTTCCAACCCCCCACTGTGGAGATTTAGTATTAAGAATTTAAGCCCAGTGTGAATGCAGCAAAGCAAATGAAGATTCATGGTGATTCCCTGTGCCAGTCAAGACTACAAGAAAAAGCAGTGGGGAAATATCCACATTCAATAGAGACACATCCTATTCCAATTTGTCAGGGCTGTTAAAGGTAAGAGCGGCTTTGCTTTGCCTCAAGGCCAGGCCGGACGTCACACAGGGCCTGCGTGCCTGAGCTTGTTTGTGTGCCCTGATGAATGGCTCAGTTATTTGCTTTTTCTTTTTTTTGATTGACTTCCCACATCTTCCAGAGACCCTTGAAGAATCAAGCCCTGGCACCATGGAAAGTCTCGTCACTACGTGGCCACGGGATGAGGTGAGTGAGAGCAGCTTCCTGGGGCTCTCAAGCACAGAGGTGCCACAAAGCAGCCAGTGGGCACAGGCCACTGTGGGGTCACCCCAAGCAGCTGTGGAGGAGCCCCAGTGCCTCGAGGAGCTGTACTGAGAGCAGCAAAAGGGGATGTCTCAGGAGCAGGCAGGGAAGGCAGCCCTGCTGTTATCAGCAGCACCAGAACGGTGGCAGAGCTCAGTGTCTGCACATTTGTGGTGCTGTTGGGTTTTAACACCTTTTCCAACCTCCTGTTTCTTTCTGAAGCATCAGTCCTGACACATGGCAAGACCCACAGCTGCTGCTGCTGAATTCTGGCTGCTTTATCCTGACCTTGTCATGAAAGTGGGACCTGCCCTGACCTAAAATGCATTTCCTCTCCTCACTCTGACTTTTTGGTGCATGCAATGACATGGCAAAGCCCAAACCACAGCATTAATTGCATCCAAGTCTGTACAGCCTATCACAGCACTGTAGGGTAGCAGTGAAGCTGGTCCCTCCTCTATCTGGCCACCTATAAGGGCTTGTAAAGGTGTTTTGCCCCCTTGCCGTGATGGCAATAAGCCTTTAACTGAGCAAATTGGTTTTGAGGCACTGGAGTTTGTACCTTGTTTGCTGCCGCCTTTCCTGCTGTTTCCATCCTGGCTCTGGGCAGGTACAAATAATGAATTAACTGCTGGATAAGCCCCATGCTCCCCTGAGCAATTATTCTGGCTTCTGCCAGAGCAGACTCAATTTGTCCTGCAATAAGTACAATTTTCTGAGAAGTTAGTTCTGGTTCAGGCGCTAATCATCCACATCTGTGCAGCACAGGTATTTTTGGGGAGGAGGAGCCAGTTTTGAGTCCAGCTGCCAGACTGGCACATCTTCAGAGCATTGTGGTGTTTTTGGGGATGCAAAATGCCCTCCCAGCTGTGTGTGGCATTAGCTCAAACAGTGGAGGGAGGAACAGTATAAAACATGCAGCGATCTGGAGCACTTCACAACGCCTGCTTCCCCATCTCAGGGAGATCACACTGGCCATCCAACACGCATTTAAATCTCCAGTACCTAAAATTTATTTGCAGAAGGGGCTGGAGGCTGGGAGGTGCTGGTTAGAAAGGTGATTTCCTACATCTGCTAATTAGTTCTGGGCAAGAAGTGTCATTAGACAGAAAGCAAATCATGGCAAGCAGAGTATTTGAGCAGCAGTGGGCACGTGGTGGACAGGCACCTGTAAGCCTCACACACACCTGAACACCAGCTGAAAGAGAAAATCATGGTGGTGACTGGGACACCCCAGGCTGGACCTGCTCAAGGCTTTTCTCGCTGTGTTTTAGCTTCAGGATGCTCAAACACAGCATAAAATGGGGCAGGGTTGGACCCAAGCTTTTCATGTTGCTGTGCATCAGGTTTATGGACCAGGATTGTGCACAACAGTGCACAGGCTTTGCCCATTTTTCTGGGAGCCCTGGGCCCGGGGAAGGGCAGCTGGGGATGGGTGCTAAGGGAGGTTTGGCTGCTGGTCTGAGGAGCTGCTCACCTGCTGTGTCCTCAAACATCACCTGCACATCAGGGACAAAGTGGGCCCTGACTGCTAACAGCCTTTTGGGGAAAAAGAGGAGAAAATGGCTGTTTTGTGTGCTCCCTCAGAGTGTTTTTGATTGCACAGCAACAGGAAGAGCTCCTTAGGGCCTCCCCTGGACAGGGATCCACAGCAGGTGTAATAATCCCACTGTTTTCATGCCCTGGACTGGGTAAGAAACTTGGCAAATTGCCTCTTTGCTGGCTCTGGTGAGGTCTGTGAGAGCTTCTGCACCAGTTCTATCATTGTAATCAGCCTCCTTCTTTGCATAATGTTTTGATGAGTCAAAATTGCCTGGTGTGTTAAAACAAATGATCTCTGCACACAGTGATAACTATCTGCATAATTGGTGTTAATCACTGCTGAATCCTCTATGAATCTCTGTAATACAACCCCTGTCTTGGCCATACACACCAATGGCTTGGGTGCACACACCCTGTACAGAATGATGTCCCTACTGTCCAAAAAGCAAAGTCAAATGCTAAAAGGCTTTGAAAGTGAGATTTTATGGTCTCATGCCCCATATTTAAATAGATGCAGAATCACAGTCAATGTTATATCCTGTTTACTCACTTTGAATATATTATTAAGTGTTTATTGGTACCAAAGGAGCATCATTAAATAGCATGTCAACTGCAGATCAACACTATATTGATGAGGGTCTGTGGCACAGGAGATGTGTGAATTTTATTAACGTTGTCATTTCCAGTCCCTAGCATCATAAAGGACTTGGACATTTCCTATTACAGTTGCAGATCTACCTTAACATTGCTAAAGCAATCACAGTATGGGAAATTAGATATAAACTGAAAAATAATTAAAGGTCTGGTGACAACTTGATAACACTGAATAATTGAAGTGTTGGTAACAAATCCTGAATTCTAATTTTCTCCCTGTAGCTGATGCTAGTAATCAAGATCAAAAGTATCTTTGTTGCTTTTAGGAAAGCTCTCTCACATTTGTACCATATAAGGAGGAGAAGGAAAAGAGATGAAAACCTTAGGTCTGGGTTAGGTTTGCTATCAGCTCAGAATCCCACTAAATCCTGCAGATGGGAATGTGCCACACAAGAACTGCAGGGGCTGGGCAAGGATGAGCCTGGTGGCACGAGCCACGAGCCACAGAGTGTGGCTCAGTTCAGAGAGGTCCAGCTTTCCCCAGAGGTGTTTCATTTGCTTTTGTTTCCTGGGATTTTTGAAGCAGCTGTGGTCTTGACACATTGAGGACAATGAAATGCTTGGTGCTGGTCCTTTGTAACTCCTCACATCTGCCTGGACCTGTGGGTCACACCCCAGCTCAGCAATCAGACCCTTCCAGGAGTAAGTGGTTAAAGTATGGCTGGGGGGAAAAGAAATGAGATTCTGTAGCCACACAAGAGAGGACAGATGGGGGAGCTGGGACCATCAGGACCTGTCATCACCTGGGTGGCCATGAAGGACTTTGTGCAATAAAAATTACAGTTGCTGTAATGGTGACTTAAATAGCATCCTTGTCTGAAAAGATGTTAAGTCCCTTAATGTTGTCCAGGGTTCATGCTGCCCACTTTACCTGCAGGCAGCTGGAGGTGCCTCCAAGGGGCGCTGGGGCTGATCCTGCACCCCTCTATTGCCAAGGTCACCCCACGACAGCGACAGGGAGCCTGCAGTGGTGGCTCTGCTCTGTGCTGCAGATGTGGTGTCCACCCCAGCTGGATCGGTGCAGACTGCAGGACACAGGGAGAAGCCCATCAGAAACTGGTCATAGCTGGAGGGAATGGTATGGGAGCAAACAGCACTGAGAAGACCCTTTTATTTTTGTCAGCATTCAGGTAAACATGAATAAACTGCTGAGGAGTGTTACAAGAGCACACAGCTTAGAAACTGGACAACATCCAGCACTTTGCAAGGTGACAGAAGGTTGCCTGTGCTTGATGCTTGCAGTAAAATAACCCCATTTTTTCCCTTGAACATCCTGTATATCTATCCACATGAACACTGACAATTTCAAAATTACCTCTTTGCTCCCTATGCTGAAACTAGTCACTACTGTATGTCAAAAATGACAAAGCCAATTAAAAACAAATTCAAGAGCTTTATTAAAAAAACCCCACACCTTTCTAATTAACAATCCAGGACCCAAAGATGGTGCTCTGCCAGGCTGCAGAGCAAAGGGGAATGATGCCAGGTGCTCAGCCATCAAAGTTTGGGGCCAGATGCCCCCAAAAGGGAGGGTTTCGACTGCTCATTGCTAAAGGGCAGGCTCAAATGGCATTCTTTAAATCAATCACACTATACTAGATGTGAGTGGGAGGTAGTTGGCCTAAGAGGGTGTAGGGGTTGGGCACCACTGAATATCTGGCCAGGGTTCTTTTACTTACTGCTTGAAGGTCCTGCACCAGTCTGTAAATCCCATCTGGCTTCTTGACTGAGAGTATGGGAGTCTTGTGGAAGGACTTGCAAGGTTCCAAAATTGCTTCCTCTAGGAGTTCCTTTATGACTGGTTGCAGTCCTTTCCTCCCTTCTATGGAGATGGGATATTGTCTGATCCCAATCGGAGAGTGCTCGTCCTTGATGTTAATTTTAATAGGTGAGATGTTAAGTTCCCAGTGATTGCCTGGCTTGGCCCAAACTTTCTCTCTAATTCGTCTCTCATCTTGGGGTTTCAAGCATAACATGTTGTCGACGGTTTTAGAGAAATTTTTTCCTCTTTAGAAATGCAAATGACCCGGTACTTAAGGAAGACAATGGCTGAGCCCTGCAGCCATGTGGGTGTGGCACCTCCCTGTCTGGGGGTTCCTCAGGAGGGACAGAGACCCCGCGGGGGGTGGAGCTGGTGGGGGCTGGGACACGGCCTGGTCCCGGCTCACCGGCTCGGCCTTCCGGAACCCCGCCCTTGCCCTGCTGCTGCTGTTTTTTCTGCTGGTGCTGCGGTCTTCTGCTCTCGGTTTTCGGAGGGGGACGCGTGGAGCTGCGACCGGAGGAGAGGAGCTCGCTCATCGCTGCAGTTCCAGCCCAGCCTGTCTTTCTCCTGCCGCCGCAGAGGTTCGTGTCCCGTTGGTGTCTCGCTGAGAGGGGAACTCTNGGGAGGCTCCCGCCTTTCTTGGGAAATACCTGTCCAAACCGGGACACATGTGGACCACCATTCTTCCTTCCTGGGGAATTACTCCCAGATTTAATTGTACCTGAGAGTCTCTTCCTAATAGGTGACATCCAGCCTCTGGTAAAAACAGGATGGTTCCTGTTGCAACCTGGTTATTTCCCTTGATGGTTATGGTTCTTATTTCAGGGACCAGAAAGGGTTCTCTACTGGCCTCTGTCACCTCTACTGTAGATTTTTTTTATAATACAGTTTTTAAGGAGCTTATTTACACTCCTTCTTTCCGCCCCAG
>VZRX01009158.1:558154-577870 GCA_013398075.1 Notiomystis cincta | reverse complement strand
TAGGGTTAGGGTTAGGGTTAGATAGTATTGCTGGCTTTGGTTCAGCTCTTGAATAAGCCAGGGTAATTTTCAGAAATTCAGAAATCAGTTTGTTTCTCCATCAGAAAGACTTAACACTACTGACAGTATTTATAGCAGAGTTGCCAGATTGAACAGAAATGTAAAACTGGTGCTGGGATACACTTGGTGTTTATATTGGTAAACCTTACCTGGTGACAGTGAGTCATAAAAAGGTACAAACTTCATGTTTAAGATGTGATGTTTTAAACTAACTAGAGTTATTCTGAAATATTTGTCAGAATACATTTGAAACTAATACAAAGCAGATGAAAAATGCTTCAAAAATAGTTACTGTACTGTTACTGAGAGTTTGTTGTCTAAAGCATGGATGATTAGGCTATCAGCTTGGAACAAATCATTAGTTCTTCAGTGAAAATCTATTTTTAAATATAAATATGGAACAAACAAATTTTGTTTAAACCTGAATCTGTGTCTAAAGTGATATACATGGCATGGAACATCATATGAGAGGTAGTAGAATATCTTTCAAGACAACAATTAAAATTATATGTAGTACCAAAATGTTATATCCTTTGTCAATAACAATTTGTTTATAGTACTAAATAATGGAAAAAAAGAACTTTGGCTGTAAAAGGGTATAAGAAGAATAAGGCAAGCTTTTCAATTAATAAGGGGTTATCAAACACTTGATGACCAAAAGTTTCTGGAACTTAAACAGTTATTAAAAGAAACAATAATGGTAGAATTTGGTTTTCCTCAGAGAAATAACAGTGTCTAACATTATGATATAATGGGAGTACAGGGAAAATGTTTAGGGGGAGAAATGGTATTATGCAGTCAGAAAGTAGTCTCATTATTTCTCCTATGAGACCACATTTCTGGAGTGTTGTTATCTGAATAGAAAGATTCTAAACAAGGAATTAAGCAAGATAAGTAATAACTTCATGCTGCACAAGTTGTGATTTCTGCTACAGAGAAGCACAATATAAAAATCAGTTGATGGAAATTTTGTTTTAAAAATTGTTTGTGGCAGATTAGCAGATTAATATAATTTAAAGTTGCATTAAGCCATATAAAGCAGTCCAAAATCCATTGCATGTGCACTTCTATATAGAGTTTTGTATTTTGACTAGATACCAGGTTTCTCAGTCTCTGTGCAAAGTAATCTATGTAAGTTCCATTTAGTTAGTTAACATACAAATTGGCTGGGTTAAAGTCAGAATTAAGAGTACAGCCCCACTTATAATGTGATTTCCCAGATATCTGGCGAAATACTAAAGTACATGAGCAAGAAAATCAGGTTTAATTGAGGATGATCTATTTTATTTTGTTTAATATGATAATATCAGGTGTAAGGAAAGCTTTTTCATCAGAAACAGCTGTTCTAGATTAAGCCAAAGGGCCATCCATGTAAATTAGCATTTTGAAATTTGGAGACAAAATTCTCTATCACTTGAGCAGTAGTACACATTTTGCGCAGTTAAAATCTTTTTATTAAGAAAACAAACCTCAATACCTGGTAGCACAAGTATCATATTCCTTCTAGTATCAAGTTGCTCACAACTTTAAATTAATATCTACCAATTTGCCCAAGCCTCAAATTTACAACTTGTAAATCCTTCACCCCAAACCACCCCTGAAACCACTTCATTAAAGACCTGCCATGCTGGTTACCTTCCACTTTTCAGGCACAAAGCAGGAGGATACAGATCATCACCTGATCTTGTGACTTGACAAAATAGACATTAAGAGTTTGTCCTATAATCTCCTTTAATGAGTTTTCAGTTTGCATCAGATAAGTTGATGTGCCTGCCATATAAAAGCCATGCAGCATAAGGATCTTACTTCAGCTCCTCTATAATAAACTCAGAAGCAAAATTTACCTTTTTTTTGTTTGTTTGCTTCAATGCTTTTATTTTCTTTCAGTACTTTAAGAAGCTTTATAAAAAGTGATTTTTTAAAAAAAATGGTTATCTCTTACAAGTTGGTTTTCAAACTGCTTTTTCACTTGATTATCTCTCAGCTGAATTACATAGTTGCTCCCAAAAGTATACAGGTATGTAGTCTCTTCAACAAATAGTATGTTTATCTAAATTTACTTAGACCTTTATTAACATATGGCATTTAAACATTACTTTAATACCTGCTAACAGTTTCATGCATTATCAACAAGAGGAAATTTTTCCAGTATATATGCCCATTTATAAAACTTCAGAAAAATTTTTTAAAGTTAATTTGGATGGTATAAAGAACAATTATATGGCTCTTGATATTTCAGTATCTTCAGAAAATAATACCTGGATGAAAAAAACTATTAATTTATAAGGTAGAGCACTTGAGTTTCAGTAGAATTTCTGACTGCTTGAGGCTGGCTTTTTTCTGTGCAGGCAGAATATTATTCAGAAACACTTTCCTAACCAGTGGCAGGATGCATCTTGTCTGACTGTGTGTCACAGCATGGCTGGGGACAAGTATGAGGCCAGTGACAATTCTCATCATCAAAAACCTGTCAGGGAGACAAGACTTTCCTTTTCTTGGTTATTCTTTTATTTTGTGATTTAGGTTTTTGGTCTTTAAGAACAAAGCCAAGCTAATTGCTCTCCCTAGAACTTTTCCATTGTTACTTTCCCAAAGAATAAGGATGGGCCATGTTTGAGGTCATTTGCCTTACCAAATGAGTTATACTTTAATCACTCTTGTGTGTAAGAAAATATCAGTTTTCCTCTGTTCAAAATCCCAGTAATTTGTGGCACAGGAAGTATGTGTATATACAGACAATGAGATAGCACATCTGTAGGACTTTGGGACATTTGAAGTTTGGGAAGAGGAGCACCACTAATGTTCACCCAATTTTAAGTCCCACATAAAGACTTCTTAAATAATGCAAGGCTAGGAAATGTTAACCTTGCAATAATAGTCAATGCTATATCACTTCAAACACTTCAAAACAGGCATAAAGTTTGAACACAGTTTCTTAATCTTTGGTCTTCTCTACAGATGGAGAACCTCTTCTTTTTTTCAGAACAACATCTTACCAGAGATATTAAATTTTAACTGTAAAGAAGGAAATAAATATTTTCTTCCTGAAATCATAGTCTGGTTATTTACCAGGACAGGGAAGGGGGAGATGCTGTGATGGCTGCCCTCAGCAGAGGGTTGCCTCTGTTGGCTTTGCTCAAGGCACAAGCATATTGCTAGCCTGGGGCCTTGATCTCAAACCAGGATCTTTGTGTTGAATGCAAAGGTGGATCATCAATCAGAGTTACATTTCAGCACTGTGCTCATGACTTAATAAGAACTGCTGCACATCAGGACAACAGAAGTTTAAGTAGCACTTGTCCATCTCTTCTCTCTGACCTATTTGAGACCTGGAATAACTGTTGTAGAATTATTCTGAATTATTTTCTCTTTATGAGCCTTTCATTCCAGTTAAAAGCTGAAAGCCTTTGCGTAATGCAGCACAAAAAGACAATCATTGAACGGTTTGGGTTAGAAGGGGCCTCAAAGACCATCTGTTTCCAACCCCAGTTTGCTCTAAGCTCCTCAAATATTTGTGGCTCTTCAGTTTCATCTGGTGGTCTAGAACCTGCTCTTTATTCTGGTCCAAGAGATTAAATGTAATTTCAGAATATTTGAGTAAATCAGAGTGCTTTGAACAATATATACTTCAATCAGTAAAAGCAATTTAAATTCCTATTTCATTGACTGATGCTATTGATGAAATTGTTGAAAATTGATAAATTTTCTTTTATTTCACTTCAAGTTTTTCCCCAGTCTCCCCACAGATTCTCACTTAATACAGCATTTATACTGTATTTAGGAATTAGCCTTGTGCTCAGATATTTTGGGGGGGTGGTGGTGTTAATTTTCACTTGTTTTGGCTTTGTAGCAGTACTTCACAGACAGATGGATTTCTGTAATTGTTTGTGAAATGTGTCACTTGTGTGAAATGTGCCTCTGTGTGGCTAACAACATGATTTCCTGAACAGGGCACACATCTCTATGTCTCACCTTGCCCACTGTCTCAGACAAATCCCTGGAGTGCTGTGCCTCTTTCTCACTCTGTAAATCACACAGGCAATAAGAGACATAGGGTTCATATACAAGCACCTCTGAATGGCTCCAAATAAAAGCTGTATATAAAAGCTAGATGCAATGTGTGTTGGGGAAAACAGCACAGACACATAAAAACAGGGATCTAAAACAGGACTATGGTAGTCAAAATACAGCGGAGCATCTCAAATTTAGGTGTTATCTATGAACATCCATGAGTTGCTACTAGAAATGGCTTTCTTCCTGTAGCAAAGTTACAACTGGTGCTTTCAACTTAAGAATGCATCCTTGTGTAGCTCTCTCTCAAATATTCTAGTTGTTTTTCACTAGGAGCTTTGCTGATTTAATCAAAATGGATTAAGTAGTTCTCATTGCAAAGATCAGCTCGGTTCAGCATCTGATAAATCTAATTTCTACATAAGAGCATGTCTCATCACTGTGAGCCATAACCTGATGAATTACAGGCTTACTAGGTGGCTTAGGCTGTGAGATAAAGAAAGGAAATTTTTTCCTCATGATTTTCCTTAGAGACAGGATAAAATCACAAGGTTTGCAGCTGTATTCTACAAGCTATGTTCAGAGCTGCTAATTACAAGGCAGGATTCTTCTGGTGCTGTGGGGATATTCACAAATGCAACTCTAAATTAAAAACACTTGTATAAAAAACTCCAGTGGTGATCCAGGGGTGATTGCTGTATGTTGGTGCAGGCTGGTGCATTAGATACAAATGGAAGAGTTTATTCACTTTGCCCTGAGTGGGAGTGGGTGGCATTGTTTTACTCCCAGAGTTTTTTTCAGTTTTACTGAGTCTTTGGCTTAGTTATGCATTTTACCTCTTGGCCAGCACTTAAGCAATGCCAGTCTGCTCTGCCTGGTGAGTGCTATGTAGGGTTTGGTGTTCAGAGGGAGTGTTACAGCAAAGGCAGCAAGCTTGCTGCTGCCACATTAGAGAAAAAAAATGTGATTTAAATTCTCAGCTATGGTCTTGCTTCATTGCAAAGGACTACCAGGGGTGTTCATAGAAAGCATCTTTCTTATCAGTGTCATGATGGCTGCCTGAGGAATGAGGTTTATGAGAAGACCACTCTGTGCTCTCTGCATTGTTCACCTCTGCAAGGGAGAAATTGGTTTTGTGCAGGTGCAGTTATTAAATCTAATCAGATACATCAAAAGGAAGCAACAGAAAGAAAATTTGTGGTTATCTGGTTTATTGATTGATCTACTTGAAGTTGTATTCCTGATGTGTGACATGTACTTTTGTTAATGAAGGCACCTGATTCAGCCACGAATCAGTGAGAAAAAATATGTTTCTAGCTAGATTGAAAATCTTACCTTTATTGTAGTATATAGTAAAAAAAAAGGAGTTTAGGGTATATATGTGCAAGTCCATCTCAGAAATTTGACTGCATTTCTTGGACAAAAACAGCTGATCTAATCAGATAGTGTGGGGTAAAAAAAAGAAAATCAAATAAAACCAATCAAAAAAATCAGCAGGAAGGAAGGTAGGTTGTCTGTATGCCTCTTCTTCCTTGGTCTATAGCCTGCCAAGTGTGAATCATGGTGCCCATGAAGTTGGGTGCATTGCAGTTCAAAATTAAGGTGCTGTTGGGCAAACCAAGTACTTGCTTGGTACTGACAAACTGCTGCTAAGCATTCATTTAATACTTAATTTAAAACTGGAATGTCTTTCAACACATAACAGTACAGAAGGTGTAAAATGAGCATTTGATGGGAGCTCTGCAGTCCCACACAGAAAAGGGAGCAAGAAAGGACACCATTCCACTATCTGTGTTTCTTCCCTTACAAAACATGTTTGGCATCTGCATCTTGCAGTTTCCCCTGGCAACTCTCTACTATCACAGAATAGAATGTCCCAAGGCTACACTCCATTACACTGCACCATCTTTTCCCTTTTTTCTTGCTCCACAAGCTTTAATGAAGCCCATCAAATTTGCACAAGTGCCCTATTTACTGTACAGAGATTACGTCAAAAGAAGCGATGTTGGCTTCCTATTAATGCTTGAAGATTGGCAAACGATCACGAAAGTCGATTGCTGCTCAGTTTGCTGAGTGATGGCATGTATTGCTGCCTTGCCTAATTACAGCAAATCAGATGTTTCCTGTGGTGGAAAACAATACCAACAAATTACCAACTCTCTGTGTTTTAAGGGGAGTAGTATATCTCAAGAATCAATTGAGGCAGAGCATCGGGACATGAAATTCTGTAGATGTTTTATCATCAGTTTATTTTAATATGTATTTATGGATAGGTAAACTAGAATTCAGGAGAAATGTGAAACCTTTAAATATACATGACTGATCAACTGCACAGTAGTAGCTTTTCTCAGCTGATTCAGGGCCAAATTTTTACTGTTGTTTTTTTTTTCATAAGGTTTCCCCCACAAATCTTTTGTAGAATTAGAATAGAGGAACATGTGGTAAGCAGTGAGGTAAGCATTAGCATGCAGAATAACCCACAAATAATTTTCAGGGTGCAAAAAGATTAAAGGAACTGGCATTACCACAGGAAAAACAACACGAATTTACCTCTGAGATTTTCAGTTCTCACATCGAAGGCAGTGAAGATACAGCTGGCTTTGTGCATGTGCATATTCTCTCTATTTTTCACTCAGTAGTTCCCCAGGACGTGTTTTTACACTGAGGGATTATTAGAACATCATGATAACTCCTACACACAGTCTTAGCCTAACTTCTGCATGTAATTTCAATGCCTGAAGCTTTACATCGAACAAAACCAGTTGGTGTGACAGCCTTTGCTCTTTGTAAAGGATGACACTGATTTCCTTCACTTTTCACTTAACTAAGAGGAAGGCTGGATCAATCAATCAAATCTTTGCAGTGTAATATCAAAGAAAGCAATTGTTATTTAAGACTTACTTACAGTATAGAATTCAGCCTGAAGAAATATCTCCTGACAAAATTTTAACTAGAAAACTTAATGCTTTTTATTTTCTCGAGGCTGAGCTGAATTAAGTAAAATAAAAATCATATTTGTGACTTCTTGCTTGAGAAATTGCCTGTTAAGTCATGACATTGCCCACCCACCTCTGATTATGCTCTTGCAGCTCAGGGAAGGAAAAAGAATTCCACAAAGAAAGCTTCAAGGAAGTTTTTTTGAGACAAATGCCAGCAGCACATCATTGCTACACATGAATGTAGAGAATAATGTCTCCAGGGTTTATCAAAACACACATCGACTCCTGTTGGAGGTTTCTAGGCAGATGCCTCCCCAGCCTCTCTGGAAATTTCCAGTTGGATGCAGGGGCACATGGGCTGAGGAGAATCTCAGTACCTTGGGATCAGCACTGCACTGAGTTTCTGTTGTGCTCTGCTGATGGGAAACTGTTGAGGAGCTGCAGGAGGAGGGGGACCTTCAGGCTTGATTGGAAGAAATGGAAAAGAATTATTTTTGAGCCTAGGACAAGGATCAAGTAACATTTTGTTGGAGCATGTGAAGGAAGATCCCTCCAACAGCTAAGCACCTTCATTTATAGCCAGATTGATGCCAAGTCCCTGGAAGGACTGAGAGATATAATATTCATATTCATTCAGAGGAATTTGTAGTAACAAAATCAGCTCTCTTCAATTTATTTTGCTCCCGTCAGTTTCCCTTTTTGCATTTTGCTCATGATCAAGTTCTCTGTGTTTGAATTCAAACATCTGTGCTTTACTCTAAAACCAAATTATTACGGTTCTCTATAATTTTCATACATAAATAATTCCAGTGCTACCGAAATGGAAAAATTCTGAAGCATCTTCCTGGCTGCTCTTGTTTAAGGCAGTTGTGACGTAAATGACACAGACTTGCTGTCTTTTCACTCTGTCTCACGTTTCCTTCCTTTGCACTCCCCTTTAACATTTTCTCCCAACTCTTTCCCTGCCCTCCGTCCACAGAAGTCAGTGTCTCATATCCTGTTCTCTGAATGTTGTTCATTTGCATGACCTTTACTATTCTTGATTACTATAATGAGTGTTTTTAGTAATTATCATCATCCTGTTCTATTTTTCCACAGCAATACCCACTTTAATGGGTTTCAGATTTATAAAACATATGTTATATTAGCAAAAGCTTAAATACTCCTTCCCTTTCCCAGTAATGCTTGCACACATCTAATAAATAGTAGTTTTCTCCAGTCCTGAATAAATTTACAGTTGGTCTTATGGAAGTGTCTCAGCTGAACTGAGGGTATCAGCCAAAGCTAAATGTGTCTTGCCATCAGAGTAGTTCACACTCCTATTGATGTGCAAGGAATTTTTCTGTGCCTTGCACACTTTCATGAGCACCTCTTCTTTACTTAATAGGTATTGTTAGTAAAATCCTCAGCAGCAAAAAAATTAGTACTGTTGAATGTGGATGCCTATCACACTTCCAAATGCTTTCTACCTAGTAACAGTCAAAGAAATCCCTGCCCTCTCAGATCACATTGCAATAAGAGAATGCAGCAGGGAAGTGCACGAAGAAAATTCTGTTTGTTACTGGTGCTTTGTGAGTCATGGACCAGGATTTTACAGTGATAGGTGCTGAGCAAACACAAGCAAAATATGTGACCCACTTTTTGAGACAGGAAACATTTTCTTGTTATTGCTGGTAGTGCTAATGGGATATACTTCTTGATTTTAAACTATTTTTCAGTATTTTAGTACAATATAAGCAAAAAATTTTATCTCAATTACAGCCATTTGCTATTACTAGTACTACTGAGTGTAGTTACTGCTGGGTTCAAATGTTCTTTCTGGAATGCAATGTGAATGTTAATTCACAGCAATACAAATGCATTGTTTGCAAGAACTTCAAACCAATTCCCCAGCTGAATTCTGCCTCTGGGGAACACAACGGCTCCTGATGAGCTGCAGCTTGTGCCATCATTCAGAAAAAACCAGCCAGGGACTCTATAGGTAGCTATGTGGTGCTGTTCGAAGTTCTAGGTGGCTTTTTTTTAACCACAGTAAGGTGTAATGTCCCACTTCAAGGGTTTGATATAGCTCTTGTCCACCTGGATGCATTTCTGTGGTGCTGGTGTCTAGCAAAATGTATGGGCAAAGCCATCGTGGGCAGCGTGGCTCTGCCTGGGTTGGCATGGCCTAGCACACACCACAGCATTTCCTTTCCAAACTTGTGGGGAAACTTACAAATTCCTCTAGATTTGTAGTCAGGGAGAACCAGAAAACATTGTTGCTGTTGGAGAGGGAGACGGCAAACATCATGTTTGGCAAATTTCTGATTTGGAAACCTTGCCTTTGGTTCTTCAGACACCTTCAGAAAATATTTGTATTTCAGATAGGGGAGGATGACTCTACTTTCAGATCTATACAGAGACCAGAGAGACCTGACTGCCCACATTTTTCTCACAATACTTTCTTTTTTCTCCTATAATTCTTTTCTATCCAAACTCATTTCCCATGGAGCTCCGGATGTGAAGGTAGAAATGCAAAGTGGTGCAGACAAGTGCAATCAGCAGGCTCCTAAGGCTTGGGAGGTGTCCCACCATTTGTTCTACAATTCCTGGGAAAGCACCCCAGCATCCAAAGAGAGAAGCAAGCCATGTTGTGATTTGCTATATCTGGCAAGAGAAAGGGAAAAGCCGCGTGGTGGGATCTTCCTGTAGCCATGTAATGGGCAAATTCAAGTTCCAGGCAGAACCCTACCCAAGCCAGATTTTTCTTTCTCTGCTTACTGCTTGCTCTTATTTCTCATCTCCTTTGTCCATTTACTACAAAAACTTTTAACCTCCTGCAGCAGCAACTATATAGGAGTTCCACTGCACAGTGGAATTAAAGAGCTCAAGTACAATCAATACATGAGCACAAGTTCTGATACAGGGATGGTGGCAAAGCTTGGATGAGCCCTTTTGCTCCTGTAACTCTTTAGTGGGGTAGAGATGAATGACATGCAAAACCCCTCACAATCCAGAGCTCTTTCCCAGACACATGCTCTTTATTTATAGTGCTGTATCGAAGTTCATCCAGCAAGTCTCTTGGGCTTTTCATGTTTGGGCAGAAGATGCTTTCTCAGGAGATTTCTAGTGCTTCTACACCCAGACACAGTGGAAAATCTGTCTCATAACTTTACAGTCCCAACAAATAATAAAAAACCTGTGTCTGGTTTTGCTTCATGCTGTGAATAAAATGTAAGTCCCTGAGTCCAAATTCCCATTTTTTATATCCATCAAATCTTCATCTGTCTTCTCTAATGTCAGTGTTTAATCCAGTACTATTTCTACTCCTTAATACTACTTCAGATAATAATCATAATTGCTTGTTGCCTCTCTCTGTCTTCACATGGCAATTACAAATGTGTCTAATCCAGACAGCAGTGAAAACAGAAGATGCAGATAAAAACATTCTCATACAAGTATAACAGCATCTTTTGTTAAAGAATTGTTGCTTCATTTGATTTCCAATGTTTTTAAAGAAAGTTTAATTTTTAATGAGCTCTCTTTAAAGCTTTACTAACTTTTCAATAAATTATTCTGTTGTCCTCTGATCTTGGAATTCCAGGGATAGGATGGTGTAGCTGACTGAAAGAAAGTCATAAAGTTCACAAAGTCTCCTTGAGAAAGGAGATTTTTACAAAAAAATGTTTTCACAGGGTGACTAACTAATGTAAAAAGTAATAGATTCTTTCATCCACACTTAAAACATTGACCTTTCTCTGGAATATGATAAAGATCATCTGAGCTTTGTAATGGTAAATAATGACATTTTATCAAAGACTAAGATTTCTTAGTATTTTTACTTTGCTGTATGTATGTGTTTGTGTGTCTGTGAGAATAGAGAGCTGCAGTCCAAAGAGTGTAGGCAGGGAAGTCTAAATTGGGATTTCAAAAATAAAAATCATTGTTCATGTTAAGAGATCAAGCAGCCTGATTAGAGCAGTGTGTGTCCACAGTCCTGATCAGACAACTGGTATCTCAGTTTGTGAAAGTGGTCCACAATGCTGCTGCTGTTTTAACAAGGCATTGCCTGTCAAATCTCTCCTGATCCTCAATGTGCAGCTGAGTTAATCTCTGAGCATCACTGAGCTCATCTTCTGTGTCAATGTAGGCCCATGTCTGCTTTTGTCCTTAATCTGGGTCATGTTTCATCTGTTTATGTATCCCATGGGCAAAAAAATTTTGCCTTTAGGATTAAAAACTAAGCACCCTGTAAAGATTTAGGACCAGGTAAAAATAGGTTTCTCTTCTCACAATGCTTGTTGTTGATAATATTTTCTCTCTTGTCTGCTCATTTTTGTTCTTTAGTGGTTTCTATTGATGTCATGTTTGCTCTTACTAAAGATTGGTTTCTTTCATGGTACTTAATGGTCTTAGTTATCATAGAAAAATATCTTAGAGGGCAATTGCACTTCAGTGTGAGTGGTTGGGCTCCTCTGAGCCTCACAGCTGCAATTCCTTGTATTTTGTTTCTGTGTTATCTCTTTACTACACAACAACCTGGAGTTTCAGGTATGAACTAAACTGTAGAAGCATATGTTATGTAGCCATACCTGACCACTGCATGAATAGAAATTAATTTTTAAACTCTTTATTTAGTTATTATCTTAATATTTTTTGAGTTTGGAAAGATGGGTTACATTCCCTAATTTGCCTTGACCTTGATTCCTGGTAGTTACTGCTGGAAATAGTTGTAAAAACACATTTCCATGTGTTTAGCAAACCTTGTGACTCTGAAAGTGACACTCAGACAGAAGGACCATAAAAGACAGCTATACTTTATGTACTTTGGCATTGCAAGCATCTGGGAATGGGATTGCATATTTTAAGAGTGGAAAGCAGGGGCACCAAGTGCCTGGTTTACAGGCTGAATCTAGAGAGTTTACAGGGAAAGAGTCTTGCTCATAAAACAAAAGTGTGTGCTGCAGATGCAGCAACAGGGAGCATTAATTGAAGTCCTGTTTGACGCCATTAAAAGGTCAGCTCAAATTGCTCTAAAGGAGAAACCTGAACTCCAAAATCTAGGGGACCTTGGTAGCTATGTCCTATCTTTAATGTAGTCAGGTGGCTGAATGCCAGAACAGCTTTGTAATTACTGCTGTGTAAATACAGGCCTCAGATGCAAGTAAACAAATATTCATATTGTCAGATCCCTGTGTTACTCTTGTAATTGTTATTCTCCCCATTTGGGACCACATTTTTGTCCTCAAAACTTTTTCCTGAATGCATAATGAGTCCTTCAAAAAGTGTATTAGTAGTTTCTTAAAGTTCAGTGGCATTAAGTATAAGTCACTGGACTTTACTTTTCCAATGTCCTACAAGAATTATCAACTCATACCATTTCTACATTAAAAAAAATGGAAAAGATGGATCCTAATATTTACAACATTTCATAGGAAAGGACCCATCTTTTCAAATAATCATTTACATTTGTTTGCAAGTCTGGAGTAGATGTATAAATAGGATAGAATAAAACAAAATTAAAATCTAAGATTTGGGTAAAATAATCTGTGCCTACAAATGACACATTGAAACAATTTATCTAGGTTGACACATTTTTGGTAACCTAGGTTCTTATCCACCCTGAGTTTTAAATCGACACAATATATTGATGGATGGAATAGATGAAGTCAGATTGCCAGAGGAGATGCTTCTCCTGGAAGTCACTGTCCTCTCAGCAAGGGAAACTGCACTGTACATGAAGCAGCTCCAGAAAGCACATCAGTGCAGAGGAGGGATCCTTCAAGAGATGTGTAGGTGGAGGAATGCAGGGAATAATGGCTTCCATTGCCCAGAGCCATCTATTGCCTGGAAACCCAGTGGAAAGCCATGGTCTTGGGTAAGGTCTGTGAAGATGTGGATTGGGGATGTTTGGAATTAGAGAACTGAAAAAGGAGGAAGAAAGCAGCTGACAGAAAATCGATGGTTTGTCATCTGTCAATGTCGTTGCCAAGGCAAGTTGTCTCAAAATGTTAGTGTATTCTGTAATTTACAAAATTACAGATGCTTGGCTCAACATCAAAGCAACCTGTATTTGTCCTTAATGAGTCTGCCTTCACAAGAGGACCTGAAAATTTACATGCTTTGTGTCTTACTTAACTATTTAGCCCATTCATCCAGATACTGAGTATACATGAAAATGTGAAGATTAGCATCTTGAAGTATCTGTGTACTGTTAACAGTCAATATATCCTCCCTAAATATATAATTATAAAGTATATCAGGTGTAATCCATTGAAGTAAATGGTGAAATTCCATTGACTTCATTCAAAGATTTTATCCATTATGTCTCACTGATTGATGTACCAGCCTTTCTGGCACTGCTTGTAACCCTTTGATGCAGAATTGTATCTGGTTTGTTTTTCTATTGTTTTAACGTCTTCTGTGGCATGTAAAAACATTGCTTTTGGTTTATTTCTTCTTTTTCAACTGTTTTAACACCAAGAGTCTCATGGAAACAATCCACTGACTGAAAAGGAGATCAAAAAATTGCTTGCAGAGATTAGAGCTGGATGAACTGGATGGTGGAGAAGTATCAGTAACAGTGGTATTAAAAAGAAAGTTTTGGATTTTCTGATCTTGCTACTCTTTATGACTTCAGATTTTCTCTGAATATGTTTGTTTTTCAGAGGGAAGTTTTGCCACCCACCTATGAGTGATAGAGTGAAGACAAAAGTACTTGGCATTGGCCAAAATAAAAGCTTGTTCTCTTTCAGGTAAGGAAAAATACTTAAAATTTTCACCTGTCTGTTCTCAGTTTTCCTGGGTTTGAAATTAAATGTCAAATATTATTGTATTGAGTCTGACAAAACAAAATGTGTTTGCATATGGCCTGATCTCTAAAACAAATAGGAGTCATTCATAGTAATGTTTTCTCACCGTTCTCTTTCAATGCCTGGGAACTGTGTGTCAGCTGCTTTGTCCCAGGTGATGATGAAGGCCTTTTTTTCCTGTATACTGCATTTGTGGTGGCTCTGTGAACTACACCTTTGCTGGGGTGGCTTAGCTGACTTTGGGGGCTTTACACTGCTCTGTGGCCAGGAGACCTGACTCTGAGGGCAGACTCTGCTGCTGCCCCCTTCACTAGCAATCCACCTGACACCCTTTGGAAGTCATTTAAATGCTGCAAAACAGAAACCAGACTATGACTGGATTCAAAATAAGTTTATAACATTCATGTATGCAGTGATTTTTTTATTAGTTCAAGGGTCACATCTGCTGAAAATCAAGGTCCACACAATATTCTAGATCACTGCCTCAAGGTAATGGGCATTTGAAATTCTCTTCCTGATGCATCCATCATCCTATATAATGCTTGTTGAGCTCATCCAGTGCTGTTTACATGAACTGTCTAGTCCATAGATGAGAAATTATTTGTATTCTCTTTTGATAAAATAAATGGCCATTTTATTAGGGATATTTCCCATCACTTACATCTATGAATAAGTGTATAGAACTAAGTGGAGACATTTTCTGAAAATCTACTCATATTAGGTTAAACCAAACCAAGTTAAAGTTCTGGAAGTTTTCTCCTTTTCTACAGATATTAATATACTGAATAATATAAATTTTACAGAACATTAATGTGATATGCTAATCTTTCATAGACCACAGGAGTAACCTTCTGTCTAATTGCTTCCTCCCTAGCCTTGATAGAAAAATTATTGCCAGAGGTACACAGATAGCTCATACCTAATTCACCTACTGCAGCTTAGGGTCTTTCATGCCTACCGTGTAAATTTCCTTTCTTCAGTGCTCCAACTGCCTAAATCCTGAGGGTACCAGGGCATGCACACCCAAAGCTCTCTATGTGCCTAGATTTTCTTCCCTGCCAAAGAGGAGGCTGTTCACAAATCCACAGTGTTTCTGCTCAAATGTCCCTGTTCTCCCTGTTGCCAGGGAAATGTATAAAGTCCCACAAATGGCCTGGGAACCCACTCAGAAAGCTGGGCTCAGATCACAGCTGTTGTGATCCCCACTTCCAGACTGGGATACCTGAACTATATTTGAGATTGAGAATTGTTATGAGGGAGGGACTTTTCTCCTATACGTGTATCCTTGTCTTTGCACTGTCCAAGCAGAAAGCTGGAAGAAACAGAATGACATAAAGAAAAACTGTTTTCTTAAACTCGGCAGTTCATGGGAAGAAGATTGGGAACTCTGATAGGGCATAGGGGACAGTTAGTGGGAAATTTTTTGCCTGAAAAAAGCTGAATTTCTAGCTTATATTGGAAAAGAAGTCTGACAAGAGGTAGGTGGCACAAGGCTGGCACACCAGACAAAATATTGCATGGATAAGCTTGAGAAAGCTGGAGAGCATTCCCTTTTGGAGATACCTTTCTTGGGAGCAGAGTAATCATCTTGTGACAGCACTTGGAAGCCCAGAAGTCCAAACCATGTACCAAGACAGCAGCATTTAGGTCAAATACATGAGGACTGAAGTCATGTCAGCAACCTGTGTCCTCCTTTGGGGACCACCTCACCCTGAACAACATCCTGCCCTTACCAACCTCCAGACTTGTCTGAGTCACATGGCCCTGGCTCATTTCAAACAACCCTGAACCTCAACAGGTATCAGCCAACAGCAGCTTCTGACAGTCCACACAGGCTCTCTGTAAACACACTAAAAACATCACACAGATCCCAGGAGGAGAAAAGAACTGTAAAGGTGTTTGTTCCACAAACTGTGCATCAAGGATGCTTCCAGCCATTCACTGCAACTATAACAGGACTGAAATGAAGGCACAGAACATTCACATCCAGAAACTCTAAGTAATTTCACATAATTCAGCCTAGAGAAATTTGCCTTTAGATGTTTCCCAACAGCAATTACAGTGAAACATATGAACTCACCTCCAAGAGTATTGTATTTGTATTTATGGGGTGGGATAAGCATAAACTTCCTTGAAACTATACTTTGACTGTGGCTGTCAACCCTTTCCTTCCTTTCTTTTCATGAATGCAGCCCACTGTCACTCTGCACTACTTGTCCACCTTTATTGTACCCTGACAAAGAACAACTTTCATCACAGAGTTTTCAAGTATCCTCAGATTTACATGTTTACACCCTAAGGAAAAATAGAAATACTTTAGGGAATCACTGTAACATCTACAGCTTTGCAATTCAGAGCAGTGCTGAGGGGAGTGGAGGAAAGTGGAAAGGAAGAGTCAGGCATGAACTCATTCATTTGTGGTAGCAGCATGAAAAGGATGCCTCATTTTCCACTCCATATTCCCAGCTCCCATTCAGATATCATTGAGAGCAATAGGAAGAGCAGTATGTGGTCTGGTTCTGCATCTCTTAAAGATGGTCAGGGTAGAAATAAAGCAATGGGAAGAAAGTGGAAGGTGTCTTAGGAAGGAGCCATCTTTTTGCCTCTCCATGCACAGTGCCTGCCATTCTATCATGTGCAAACAAATTTTACTGGCACTGAGATGAATTTTTTTTAAGTTTCAGGGATTATATCTGGGTATAAGGAGTGTGGTTTGGGTGAGGCCAATTAAGCAGCCTCTCTAATATCCAACTTCCTTTCCAAAGACCACAATGGAAGGATTGCAGATTTGTGAAGAGGAAAGCCATGGTAAGAGAGAACTTGTCTCGGAGTGCTGCCTATACTGAGAAAGGAGAATAGCTGAAAACAAATGTTAAAGCATCTCCAATGCTGAACCAGGACTGTAAAAACAAGTCAAATTTCAGGGATTCCCATATATACTTTGATGCTTATTCTAAAGAGAAGGAACCACAGTGTCTTAGTCCAGCTCAGCTCTTTTTTCCAGAGCTGCATGATTAAAATCTCCCATTATGGCCAAGTTCTGTGCTTTGGACAATCCTGCTAATTGCTAACAAAAGGGTTATCTACTTTATCAGCCTGGATCTGCAGCAGATTCCCCAACAATGCCTATATTCTTGCCCTTGGTACTGTTGCTCAAACTTTCAATGCATCTTTCCTGCTGCATTCTGAACATCTCGGTGAGATATGAGGCATAATCTCCTTTACTTTTTCTCCTCTTGTTGATTCCTCCTCTTGCTCCTGAACAAGCTGTACTCTTTGGCATTAGTATTCCAGTCACATACTCACATGACTCTACCCTACCAAGTTTCTGTTATGTCAATTAAGTTGTAATTTTGATCTTGCTTTAAGTGTTCTGGCTCCATTACATTTATTTAGATACAGTTCACATCAGTCTAGACTGAGTATCAGTTGTTTTGTTTTCTTTTTTCTTTCTCCAATGACCTTTTTTTAAAGAATCAGAGTTTTCCTTTTTACAGCTTTTTTGTTTAGGCTGGTATGGGTCACATTTATCTGGACACACATGTCACCAGCCTGACAGGATATTTTAGCATGTATCAAATCAGATTAGCAAATCTACGCTGATTTTTTTTTTCTTTGCTAGGTGGAATCCATTTTTTCTCACCAGTTCTTCCCACCCTATCATGGAAATGCTGAGATAACCAAGATCTTCCTTCCCATTCCCATTCTTACCTGCATCTCCTCATGCAGGCATTAAGATTCTTTGTCAAAGAACAAACGGCAATCAGAAGTCTTCCAGGCTTCTCTATCTTTTCACCAAAGAAGCCTCTACATCACGGTGACCACTCACTCTCATAGGGCCACTTGGTTGCAGGAGGCTGAAGTAACCTCTCATTTATTTAGGAGAGAGACAAGACCTAAGACCTTGTGAAAAACTGAAATGCACCTGGACCCTAATTTATGGAATGCAATGTAGTGTTATTAATGAGATTGATCCTCAAATGAAAATAATTGGGCTGAAATAGGCATTTGAAAAGCTCCTACTCTCAGATCTATACTCCACAGTAGGATCACCTATATCAAAACTGTTCATGAATGGTAGTTAACTAACCATAATTTTAAAAATAGCCAGTAACAAGACACTGCAGACTATCACAGCCCATCTGTTTCAGTACTTCACTCTCTTTAGTTTTTCCTAAGTCAAAGGACTTTCCTCTGCTGCAGTTTACTTGTTCTAATCACAATTCATATAGAGAAAAATTTAATCCCTCCTTTGCAAATTTTCTGGATTTATTCTAGTAAAATAAAAAGAACCAGAAGGAGTCTCAAAATAGTGGACCTTGATTATCTACTATGTCATGTTTCTAGAACAGACCTTCACAGATTTTGGACACTGCCCTGATTGCTTTCCAAACACAGCCTGAGACTTATAATCAGCTTAGATGCAGCTATGATGCCATAAAGGGTGAAAAAGTTTAAAGGCCAGATAATGTCTCCAGACCAAGGAATAAACTCTAACTAGCATGGTTTATTTTCTTTCAGAGAAATATACCCTTTATATAGTTAAGAATACTTATCAACTCTTCTTTCTTTGAACTAAACAATATGAATCTCAGTCTTTCTTCACAGACTGCAGATCACTCCCACTGAAATCAATCTAACTTTCAGCTGACATTCCCAAAACTGGTTCCTGAAGTGCAACTCCCAAAGTGCATGACTCAGTTGCCTGCTCACCAATGCTGAGTGAAAATGAACACGATTTTCTGTGCACTACAAATAATGTTTATATTTCTGCATTTCAAATTGCTTGGTTCTCTAAGTACAGTCAGTGAACTTATTGTGCTCTAATTGATTTTGTAAATCTCTAACTTATTTAATACTTATTGGTATGTTATTCTAGCATTTACATCCCCATAACTCTTAGCATTTGTTTGTGAAGATGATTGCATTAGCAATGACAGCATAGGCAGAGGGTTCAGTAAGCAAAAGTCATTAAATATTTTGGCCTCTCTAGAGCTACATTTTGGTAGAATAAATTGATGGTCATGGGGAAGCTCCTACGACTTCTACTGTATTTGTACGTGTTCTGTGGAGCACTGAGAAATTTCTTTCTCAGGAGCTTTCTGCCTACCCATTTTTAAAAGCACTTCTCCGTGCTTTAAAATTACACGTGAGACTGTTAAAACTTTTTAGAAATGAGCTGTGCCTCGTAGACCGAGGTCTTTGAATGGATTCCCTAGAAGGAAAAATCAATAAAATTAGAATGATGCAGATAACAAAACTGTTGTCAACTGACCTCTTATCAATTATTTTGTGCTGTTTTGGCCTTTTCTGCCCGTGCTAATTGACCCTGATGAATGTTATTTGTTTTCTGAAGTTTCAGCAGCACGATTTCTCCGCTGGCGATGGTGTGGTTATACTGAAAGCCAGGCTCTGCCTTCCTCTTGCCTTTGATGTGGACTTTGGTAGGAAATAAAAGGCTCTGTGGTGGCTCACGGCAGAGCTTGGAGGCGAGCACAGCTGGGCTGAGATCTGCTGGTGGAAGGCACAGTTGTTTGCCCGGATCAGCTCTCCAGGGTGACTGCATCCGTGGCTCGGCTGGGGCAGCGAAAGCAGTTCGGTAATCTGCAGTGCAGCTCCTGCCGACTGATAAAAGGATGTGTACAGTAGTCTCAGTCTTATCTCTTTAGCCAGGTTTACACGGGTGTGACACTGCTGAATTTAGACAGGCAGTTCCTGATTTACTGTAGGGCAAGGGCAGAATCAGGTCTGATTTTGCACCACAACCCAGAGAGATAACCGCGCTCTACCCGGAAAACATCTCGTGTATATTTAAGAACACTTCAATATTTGTAAGCATATTTATAGCCTTTCCCCATGTCGTGGGGATATTTTGGATCTTTCTGGTACCTCTGGATATAACATCTTTCTGAACT
>VZRX01009158.1:471865-557975 GCA_013398075.1 Notiomystis cincta | reverse complement strand
TTAATTATTATTTTTGTTTGCTGTCGTTACTTATTTCTATTCCCAACCCTGGATGCAGTTACTGGATTCTGCAGTACAAGTCTTCATGAACAAGCTGCACCGCTTAGAGATTTCACGGCATTCAAAGGTCACAGAACTGCCACTATGGTTAAATGTCTTGTTTAATGGTTGAGGTATGTACAGCAAATCTAAAAGAGGCAGCATGATTCTTTTTTGAAGGGGGAACTAAAACTGTTTTAGGGGGGAGAGGGAGATAATACTGTTATTTAGTGGAAAAGATTTTTACTGGTGATTGTTACTACAGCAACCGTTTTTTGAATTTCCTCCCTTTTTCTCTTTATTCAAACTAGATGAAAATTTTAACTTATGTTGATTTAACCATTTGATGGTTACAGAAGATTGCAAAAAGAATCTCTTGTGGTAATCCTTTCTGACCCCACTGGGGAAAGTGTGATTGATTTTTCTATTTGTTTTCCTATTGCTCTGTGGCAGGACAGGAGACCTGAGACTTGGCTGGCTTAGATGAAGGGAGAAGAAAACAGAAACTTGTTCCTATCTAGAGGGGGCTGTCAGTTTTTCTGAGAGTTAGAGCAGAGGGAGGAAGAATTGGAAATAAACAGGTCAAGCAGAAAAGAATATCGGCCTCATTTTTAGGAGTACATGTGCTGGGGGTTTTTTTGTTTTTGTTTTTGTTTTGATTTTTTGTTTTGGTTTGGTTTTATTTAACTACATGCTTAGATTACTTTGCTTGGTTTGGGTTCAGAAGTTCAAAATTAAGAAGCAGCCTGATCCTTGGCTAAGAAACAGATCCTTGCTGGGTGGGGAGAGAGGTGGTCATCCTATATCAACACCAGTTTTCATACAGCTTTTGCTACTCAAACCGAGAAAAGTGGAAATTCACTCGGGAGTTGAAGTGATGTAGCCTGGCATCTGTTTGATGGCATATAGCTTCAATTCATATTTGAGCCAGGGATCTGCCTTGAATGGGTATTGCAGCATCACAGTGGGCAGTGTGTGCTGCAGTAAATGAAAGCAACTGCTACCATCAAACTAACATTGTTTTCAAGAGTGTGATTCTAAATTATGAGAGGAAGTACCACTTGTCAGAGCTTGTGTGTGTGTGTCTGCATGTGTGTGTGTGAGAGAGGTCTTAAAAATAACTCCAGCCAGCACAGGAGATTTCTGTTGTTAATTGGATTAATATACAGGTATGTTCAATGACCAGCAGTCTTCATATTTTTCCGATTTGTGGAATTAGACTTTTTATAGCTGTGTTTGAAATGTTGCTGTAGATATAAATCCNATCTTTCTGAACTGAATCCAGGACAGATAAATCATGACTCCTATTTCTTTCGCGTAGGGTAGCCTGCCTAAATCGCTGCCACATTCCTCCCATAGCAGCCGTTTAAAATTAATAGCACATGCAGAGGAAAAGCTAAACCCTTTGACGTCACTCCCGAAACGAGGAAACACAAACAGAAAAGGCTTCTCTCCGGCGCTGGCAGCAGGCTGGGATTGGTCTGCGCCCCGCGCCCCGGCCCCGGCCGCGCCTCCCCGCCCGCCCGGCCTGCGCGGGCTGACCGCGNTTTCTGACCCCACTGGGGAAAGTGTGATTGATTTTTCTATTTGTTTTCCTATTGCTCTGTGGCAGGACAGGAGACCTGAGACTTGGCTGGCTTAGATGAAGGGAGAAGAAAACAGAAACTTGTTCCTATCTAGAGGGGGCTGTCAGTTTTTCTGAGAGTTAGAGCAGAGGGAGGAAGAATTGGAAATAAACAGGTCAAGCAGAAAAGAATATCGGCCTCATTTTTAGGAGTACATGTGCTGGGGGTTTTTTTGTTTTTGTTTTTGTTTTGATTTTTTGTTTTGGTTTGGTTTTATTTAACTACATGCTTAGATTACTTTGCTTGGTTTGGGTTCAGAAGTTCAAAATTAAGAAGCAGCCTGATCCTTGGCTAAGAAACAGATCCTTGCTGGGTGGGGAGAGAGGTGGTCATCCTATATCAACACCAGTTTTCATACAGCTTTTGCTACTCAAACCGAGAAAAGTGGAAATTCACTCGGGAGTTGAAGTGATGTAGCCTGGCATCTGTTTGATGGCATATAGCTTCAATTCATATTTGAGCCAGGGATCTGCCTTGAATGGGTATTGCAGCATCACAGTGGGCAGTGTGTGCTGCAGTAAATGAAAGCAACTGCTACCATCAAACTAACATTGTTTTCAAGAGTGTGATTCTAAATTATGAGAGGAAGTACCACTTGTCAGAGCTTGTGTGTGTGTGTCTGCATGTGTGTGTGTGAGAGAGGTCTTAAAAATAACTCCAGCCAGCACAGGAGATTTCTGTTGTTAATTGGATTAATATACAGGTATGTTCAATGACCAGCAGTCTTCATATTTTTCCGATTTGTGGAATTAGACTTTTTATAGCTGTGTTTGAAATGTTGCTGTAGATATAAATCCTCTGCAATTTGAAAATATTTCAGTTTAACTTTAAAAATTATACCTGAAAAAAACAATTCCTCTAACAAGGAACAGAACATGAGCACACCTAGCTCCTGCAGTGCACCCCATAGGGTTAAAAAAATTAACTACACTAGGCTGAAGCATGCTAGCTTAAGGACTGCAAAAATATTAGCTCTGAAATGCAGAGGATGTGCTATGTGCTGTGAATGGACAATTGCTATTCTGCAGTGCCTAGTGGGAAAACAAGGACTTTGTGTATTGCAAATGCATAACTGCAGCTCCTCCATTTCCTTTGCTGTATCTTCACTGATGACTGCAGAAACAAAGAGGTTTGTCACAGATAAGCTCTTTAGTGCCCCATCTCTTTGGAGATGCTGGAAGATATTTTCTCATACCATCCAACAGCCCAAAGTCAAGCTTAGCTGAGTGAACTGTTATTCTGTAATCTCCTTGTCATTCTCTCCTCCTCGGCCCTCCCCAAATCCTTGCTATGTGAACTGCCAGCTGTTTTCAAAAACTAAAGTACTACTTCTCCAGTCTCAAGTTTAGAAAGACTGGTTAGATGATTAATTTGTAAATTTGACTAATAGTGAGTCTCAGCCTATAGAGACTATAACCTGTCATGTATGGGAAAACTCTGTAATTATACGAAGGTATTCAAGTTTCCAAAAGACAATATGTGAGATATTTGCCCATAATAATTTCTGAGAATTAAATTATTCACTTCTTTTGATAAACAGTTTTTAGAGAAGCTTTGTTTTTTAGCTCTGTATCTACATGTTGGTCCATCTGTGTTCCGTAGCAACTACTAGTGGTGGTAACAATAGAAAACATGGTAAGTGGACTTCAGCTGAGAAAATGAGTTTTGCTGGTTTAGTAAGAAAAGTTTATCTGCAATGTTTCCTCTCAACAATCTCAATTCAGCATCTAGAAAAAATACAATATAAGATTGGTCTCTCTGCAGTGGATGAAACACTTACTGATATGGACACTCACATTTGTCTCCAAAAAATTGTGTATTGCAGAAGTTTCATGGGCTATGAATGGCTGCTTCTTCTGAGTTTATTTCCATAGGGTGGACAGGAGTTGCCACCAGTGAAGTTCCAGTGATTCCATCAGAGCAAGGCACACTCTGTTGAGCCTTATCCAGTATACTGCAGATCACTTCAAAAGTGTAAAATATTCAATTGTGTAAAATAGTATATAAATATATAATTATAATGGCAGCTCCCCTTCCTCCCTGTTTATGTCACTTTCCCTTCTGAGACTGAGCCCTCTGCCTGCCCTTACCAGACCTGTAGGTAAGTCATTGTAGCAGACTGATTTTCCAGTGTCTTCGTTGCAAGGATGATGTATATTTGAGACATTCAATCATATGTAATTCCTTTTCACTCATCATACGGTTCTTCTACTAGTAGCTAAAGCATATTTTAATGAGAAATAGTCTGAAAATTGGTGTTCTATGACATATAACTGGTTTTCTTGTAATTTCTCAATCTCAGGCAAAAAACTGCTCTTGGACTGGTAATTTCCTCTATAGGAGCTGTAGGAAGCCAAAATGCCAGCTACTAACCAAGCCATTATTGTCAATAGAGTAACACCTGACACATCTCTAATCATAAGAAATAATTAAGACTTAATCTCTCCTCAAATCAAGGCAGATATATGTCCTAAAGCTCTTGAAGAGATTGGTTCTGGTTTCTGGGCTAACAGAAGAACAAGTCATTTGGTGCAGCCAGGAAGAGATCCCATGCAAATAGGAGTCCTTAGCTGCTCAGTATTGTTCATCATCACATTGTTACTCCATTTTCATGCCTGAAATTATTACAGCATTCCATGAACTTGTCACAGGGAGAAAGTGAAAGGGACAGCTGGAGTCCTAGTAGCTGCCAGAACAAAATTAAGTCTTTTGTAATGAAATGATGGTTCAGTATTCCTCCTCTCACATCCATTTTGGGTAGAAGATGTTGGAACTATGAAATTCATCTTTCTTGTTCCTCAGCCAGCAAACTGGCTTACCCTTGCAGGGACATCAGTTCTTACACTTCCAGTGAAACTTTGGCTTTACCTCCAGTGTGAAATTTGCACTTTTCAGTCACAAGCTTGAGGGTGTAGAACTGATGTTATTTAGAGTTTACACCCTGACAACACTGGGACACAAATGCAGCCTAAGTGTACAAAAGTAGTTCAGAATTTCTGATGCTTTTTCTTTCTCTGGCCACCAGAAGGTGTATCAATTTTGGCTCCTAAAGATGAATAATGCTGAGAAGATGGATCACAATGCCAGGACCACATATGCAATGAGGATTGTGTTTCACAACAAATGAGTGGAAACCAAATAACATGCCTTCTGACAGTAGTAGCAGCTTTTCAGATCTGAAGTATTAGCTTTGTATAAGTACTAGAGAGATAGAATGCCTCTGTTGTATTTAAGACAATTTGTTTAACTAATTCATAGAATTTAAAAATGCAAAGTCAACTTCTGCAAGGATTTTTTTGCAAAAAGAATTCTTCTGTATCATCCTAGAAACTCTGGAGTACTGTTAAATTTATTTTTTACTGTTATTCTTATTACAGTGCCATTCCAAAGAAATTGCATTAGAAAATAATATTTGAAGCTCTGAAGCCTGGCATTTCTGTTATCCTGTAGCAGACTGTGGGATTCAGAAGATATATTGCAAAGCTTCACAGTGGTCAGGTCTGGACTAGTGATAACTATCACTAAAGCCTGAAGTTTTAAAGTTGAAAATTAGCAAGTCAGAGCCCGATCAGATAGAAGAGAGTCTATTCCCAGAGGCCAAACTTCTGTGACAAATCTGTAAGGGAAAAGTCTGTGACAGAGACAATTCTCAAAATGCAGCAGTCGAGTGAATTAAGCATAGTGTGATACCATCAGTCCATTGATGCAGTAATTTTGATATACATTTGTCACTTGTTCTTTTCTTTGAGAAGTGAAAAGTCTAGGGTTATCATATACTTGTCAAATGTATCATATATAGTGTCAAATGAGATAAACCAAACTAATGAAAGGGTCCTACTGAGTTGTATTTTTTAATTCTGTTCTTCTTCCCAGTAGGAGCTGTGAGTGAGGATGGATAAGGACTCAGTTTAGCTTCTTATTTAAGTCACATAGTCTTGTGGTGGCATATGATATTCTTCTGCTAGCTTGCTGTCCAGCTAAATAAGACATCCAGGTTGCCTGGATGGATAAACATAGCTGATGACCTCTTCCTCTCAAGAGGTGGGCATGAACAGTTAGGATTCTTCCAGTCACACACTGAGACAAATTTGTTACATTTTAGCTAAAGAAGAATTGCCCTCAGACACAAAGCAGCAAGATTTACTTCTCTTTGAGCAGGTTATTTTTTAAAAAAGTAGAAACAAATATTTAGAAGGAAACAGTTGCAGAGGCATTTTTTCTGTAGCTGGTAGGTTTGTGCTAGTCACCCACAAAAATTTCTGGTATGAGAAAACTCACCAACTAATATCTCACTACAGCATGTGTTAATGCTGGCAGCGTAAGGTTTTGAAAAGAAGAGCAGAGAATCTCCTGTCAAATTAAGTTTAGCTAATTGCTGTGGTGACATAAAAACACACTTTAGGGGCAACTGCTCTCAGGACCTGTATACAATTTTCTGCATGGTTGTTCACAGCAGAGTCTGTGATACCAACCCATCTGTATGTAGGAAAGCTGCTTTGAAAAGGGTGGTCATTACCTTTCAAAGAACAAAGTGGGAGGTAGGCATGCTTTGACTGAATATACAGCAACTCAAGCATGGCTTAGAGAAGTATACATCTGTAAAAATGAAATTAGGAGACATCAACTTAACTAGAAAACTCCCAGAGGATGCTGTTGATCTACTGTGTGATCGATTCTGCCCCCGTTGGCAATTGCCCTTTATTACTTCTGAAAGGAAGGCTATGAATGTTCATGTTCTTATTCCTTCCCTTTCTCCCTACCCAGCAAACTACCTAGCAAACTTCCTACAGGGCATGTAAAGACTGGCTAGGATCTGGGGCTTGTCCTAATACAAGGTGGCAGAGTTAGCATCCAGAGTGCAAGGTTTCATCCCCAGCTCAGAGAGGTGTGGATGCCCAGGTGGTTGCTCTGTTGTGCAAACGAACACATATTGGCATGAAACACCTCAGTACCTTCTCAAAAGTTCAGCTGTCATCCAAAGGGTGTAGCTATTTTCCCCTTTATGTACAGTGGTCTGGGTATAGAGTGACAAGTGGGACCTCTGCACAGCCCCAGAGGATATAATCTGCTTCAGTTTCTGTAGAGGAGCACGTATGCAGCTGCACACTGAAGTACACTAAAGTTGGGCAACACCTGACATTTGGGTTTGCCTTTTCCTCAGCTTACCACTTGGCTTTAAACCTCTGAGAAGCTTAGACAGAATGGAGGTTTGGTGCATAGCAGGCTGCTGGGATGGAGGAGAAGACCTCACATAGACACTCAGAGAGAGGGAAAAACAGATGCATGAGACCTTCGTGGAGAAAGCACACTTCTGGCTTCATGTTCACTGAAAACCATATTGAAACAGGCAATTTTCTAGGGCCCTTTCTGTCTCAAATGTTGGAATATGACTTGGCTCTGTGTTGCCCAGTATGCAGAGTCATTTTTGTTTTACACGTTGCCATAATATCTGAGTATCTATTAATAACAATGTTCAAGTAGCATCAGAATGGCCATCATAGAAGTAATTAGGCAGTGTATCACCAGTTTAATCAATCTGGTCATTAGAAGACTGTAGGACAGCCAGGAAAACAATAATTAGTCCTGATTAATAAAGAAGAACTTGCACACATCAGTGAAGGAGAGAGAGGAGCTTTGCCTGTTCAAGGCTTGGGAGGACAGCGAGTTGCTTTTTGTTTTAGCAGATCTGAGAACAATTATTTGAAAATGCTCTTACTAAATAAAGTTCATTAAAAATTTTTTTTGAACAAACTGTAAGTATCAGCTAGAAAGATACAACTGGAATATGTTTCTACACCAAGGAACTTCCTCCTGTGCACAATTGGTTTGTTTTTCTAGGACAGCTCTGAAAAGCAGAACAACCAAAACATAAAAACAAGACTCAAATTGAAGTGCTGTATGAGAGTGTAAAATGTTATGATTCCACTGAGTTTAATAGGACTCCATCAGTTTATATCTGTGAAAGATCAGACACACTGAGCTCTCAGGACTAAAATGCATTCCTTCTTTTCAATGGTTAGATCAAATTTTAGGTTCATTAACCTTGTGTCATACCTGTTTCATACCAGTTTTCCACAACTTCCTCAGCACTGTGGTACCACAGGGCTGCTTTTGTGGTTCCACAGAAGCTGTGATACATTCTTTTCCTTCCATCACACTCTAACCTCCCTTTCTCTCCTTCTCTTTCTCACGGAAAATAAATGTTTACCAGATTTTATTTGAAATCAGATCCCTACAGTTAATTTTTAGCTTATGTGCTAGCATCTGCAAAACTGTATATATTTGTAATACAGAAGGGGCTGATGTTGCTCCTTTTCAGCACAGAACATGATCTGTTTTAAGGACACAGCTATTTAAATAATATTTTTTAAAGTTGATGAATAACAGGAAAATAGTAATTTTGTTTAGGAACCAACATGTACTCTCCTGTATCACAAGAAATTTTCATGTAGTAGGATTGTAATATCCTGTCTCTTTGAACCATGAAACTGTAACAATCCTATCCACTACCCAAGTATAACCTCTGTAATAGTATGGTAACAAACACCAGTGCGACATGAAAACATATGTGAAGTTCATCCTATATATCATCATCAAAGCTGATAGAAATGGCCAGGCTTTCTAAAAAGCTAAAATTTCCTTTAGTCTCTAAATGAAATGGCTGGATCTGAACAATTGCTGTGTGTTAGAGGTTGCCTGGGAAATGTTTTCCCATTCTACCTCAGACAGAAGTAGCCAGCAGCCTGTTGTTAGCGCTTTCCAGAAGGC
The DNA here is from genome assembly GCA_013398075.1 of Notiomystis cincta. Classification (NCBI taxonomy): domain Eukaryota; kingdom Metazoa; phylum Chordata; class Aves; order Passeriformes; family Notiomystidae; genus Notiomystis; species Notiomystis cincta. The sequence goes on along the minus strand of VZRX01009158.1, from coordinate 549,543 downwards.
GTGGGAGAAAAAGATCCCAGTTCCTTCTCTGCCCCATCAGCTTTCCTGAGGTGGATTACCACTGCAGTGTCCCCCAAGGGTTGAGCTCTGTGTCCACAGGTCCTGGCAGAGGCAGCACACACACACAGAGTCCTCTGCCCCAGCGTGGAACTCGAGCTTCTGTGCTGCTGAAGGGGCAGCGAAGGTGGGTGGGCTCGGGCACATCTTCACTGCAGCTCCAGGAGTTCTGTCCTGAGCCCAAGAAAACTTTTGATGGGTGTTTTCTTCAAATGAGCACCTCCTTCTGGACAACTTTTGTACCAATGAACAGTTGTTTTTAAAAAGAAAGCTCAGATGTGTTTTGAAGGGGGGCAAGGGGGGAAGAAATCTCACCGCTGCTGCAGAATGTCCACCTTGCTTGTGAGAACTGAGGGCTACAGAGACCTTGTTTGGTTTGGGTGCCTGCTGGTGGGCAGAGGTGAGTGATGGATGGTTGGAATACATCATCTACAAGGTCTCTTCCAACTTTGATGATTCTGTAAAGTTCTGGTTCCTATCCAGTCACCATTTTGAAATGTCTGTTTAGTTTTTATTTTATAGCAGCTGAATTGAAAGCTCAGAGGTCACTGAAACCTTTCATTTCCAAATCTTTCAGCATTCCTTTTCTCACTCTCCTACCAATAGACTTAGTTGTACTTCTGCTTCTTATTTTCAAAATAAGTGGGGGAAAAGAATCAGCAATCCATGCTTTATTTATAGGATACCTAGAGTGCTGAATAGATTATTTCTGCATGAAGATTTTCTTGTAGAGTTCACTTTATTTATTTTTTTTTCTGTGAAACACATTTCCTTTAAAAAGAGGTTTTCACATGCACTAGAAGTGTATTATTATTATTATTATTGTCATCCCTCCCCCAAATTCAGCCATTTAGGGCTTCTCTACCACAGCAAAGGAGTGTGGGATTCTGCTTGGGTTTTTATTTTTTGCTTAAACATCATAGCAAACATTGTTTCAATTCCAATAATATGACAAATGGAGGATTATAATGTTTTAATATGTCAGCTGATCAGAAAGCCTCTTGGGGGGCAACTTCACAGTTATGTGGACTGCCTAATATGCCACTGCAACTTGGTCTCACTACCTTAGAATTTTTAAATTAGTATTCATGGTTTTAGAGCATCAGTTGGGTAATCATTTTTTAAAATTTTTATCATGTTTGCTACTAATGTGAACAAGCTGGAGCTGACTTCTTTTATTTTCTAAGTATTAGAGAAAACTCTTTCCCATTTCACAAAAGAATAAAGCTTAGAAACATTTAATGTCAATTCATGCTTGGCATTGCACCTTTTTATGATAGCTGATGAAAATTAGTTTGCCAATAAGCAAACCAATTTCTAAAGTGTCTCAAAAGATCCACATGTTTAAGAAGTAGAAAATAATCAGCAGAGAGGTTTCAGTTTTCTAGCCACCCTTTAATGTGTTGACAATACTTGGACAGTTGAACATCTTCAGCTCTGATTTTATGAGAATTTCAGAAGCCTCTGAGCTAATTCCTCAATTTCTAGGGACATTTTCTGAAATAGTATATTAAAAGGGCATTTCTCCTTTGTGAATCTGCTACCCTTATTTTCTCCTGAGAACACTTGTTTTAAAATGATGTTTTCACCACAATGATTTATAGGTTCTGGTATGGGAAATAATGCTCTTTCTCCTAGTAGCAGACAGAAAATTAGTCACAATCTGATGTTAACAACTTCTTCATTACCTAAACTGCTTTACACTTTATTAAGTTCAACACAAGCAAACCTAATGCCTTTGAACCAGGGAGTTCTTGCCCGTGTTGCAAGTATACGAGACATTAATTAATTTATAAAGTAACACTAGTAGTCAGTCTCTGTGGCAAACTGGGATCTGAATTGTGATACCACTGAGTTCTGCAGGGAAGTGCCACTTGAGTGCAGCAGAGAGAAAAAATTGGTTTAGCTAATTTACATTAAAACATCAAATATGAATAACAGTGTCAAGAGCGTTGCTCTTCTGCTTCTTCTTGGGACATGAGATTCAACATATTTTACCCTCATATTTGACACACTGCATATTTGTCTCTGGTGGCAAGAAATGAAGTGCAATGTAAAGAAAGATAGGGTGCCTCTGAGATATAGGGTACTGTAGATTTCAGCGACAAGGAGAACAGAAAGGCTTTTACGAAGAGTCAGTCCACCACCAGATGTTTCTACTAAGTCACCAGTGGTGCTGTAATTTTCAGCTGGTCCCTTAAACTGCCCTCACTGCTTTTCAGAGTCAAGTGCTTGCTGAGCACACAGGTTGTTTACTAATTAATCTGCATCTTGCCCGTGAACTTTCAGCAGTCCCCGCAGTCCCTCGCAGCTGGAAGAGGAGCTCATGGAGTCATGGATTGGGTCAGGTTGGAAGGGACACACTGGGTCACCTCAACCTCCTGGCTCGAGCAGGGTCATCCTAGAGCACATGGCACAGGATTGCATCCAGATAGTTCTTGAATATCTCCAGTGTGGGAGGCTCCACAACCTCTCTGGGCAATCTGTTCTGGTGTGCATTGGAAAGTCAGTCACGCAAAGGAAATGGCCTTAGTTTTAGCCCAGGCAGATAGGAAACTGTGTCAGCCTAAGTTGTGACATTACTCTGTATGGTATAAGAAATTTTAAGGTATTTTTCATGTTTCATGCACACAATGGCATTCACTGCTCCCAGGATCTAGTATAAAAATCTGTGTTAATGAAAACCTTCATTTAGACAGAGGATGTTTCTGAACACACTGATGAGTAAAGAAAAAGTGGGGTGTTTTTAAGAGAGTCTTTACCATTATTAGTTTTACAAATAGAGGCATAGAAACAGTTTTAGTTTGACTTGGTCACTCCAACACTTTTCCTTTAAATGAAAATTCTTTTAAGGGCCAGACTCAGAATTTTCAAACTTATCCACTTCTTTAAAATGTTTTGGGGACTCATTTTGAAAACCGTGACCCTTCTGTCCATCTTTTATATTACATTCACAGCAGCTGCTCGCTACTTCTAAAAAATTATCTTATTACTACATTTAGGGACAAAGAATCTTTAACTGGTTTTAAAAAATTGAAAATCAAAGGAAAAATAATCTTTTTCCCTCTGACTGTGTACCATTGCAAGTCCACTGCCCTTCTGATCTGTGAGCAGAGGTGCAGGCAGTGGATGCGCCGTGCTGTGCGCAGGCTTCAGAGGAAGGTATGGCCTCATCTATCAGAAGATGTCAGAGGCATTTCTGATTGTGACTGATAAGAGAGGGAAGGAGAGAATGGCAAGCAGATATGGTCTCAGAGGCTCTGTATCCCAAATAGGAACATGATATCATGTTCAGACTCATACCACATGAAATGCTAGCCTAGGAAAAATTGCGTTGAGCTAAGAGATTATTTAAGGCTCTTGCTCTACGTTGCAAAGTGTGTTGCAGTAGCATCAGAGTATGAAAATGCTGTATATAAAATGTAAATCTGATCAGTAACACTCATTTAAGTAAGTCACCTGTATTCCCCACAGGTAGAAATGCAGATGTATTAAAGGCTACTTTCTGGAAATGGCTTCTCTATCTGTGCATAAATCTTTTAAAAGCTGGAGATTCAAGCTTTTGTCATTCTATATTTTCTAACTCAGAAAATATTTTTTTTTATTAACTCAGAGATCATTTAGTGTTTAAATAAAATGCTTAGGCTTTCTATTCTTTGTCTGTGAATCTAGGTATCTGACTGCAGAACAACCAAACGTTTATTTAAGCAGTTTGCGTTGACAGTTTTCTACTATGGAAATCTGCCATTTCATAAAATAAATAATTTGTTATGGCAAATTGCTCTGTGTAGTAGGGATTGGGAGTTCTTGAACTGAGGATAGAGTGAATTCATGTATCTATCTGATTTTTACTATTTAAAAAAATAAAAATGAAGCATTCAGTTCACCTACCTGAGTACAAACTGTACCCATCTCCCTCTAACCCAAAGCACAGACTTGTTTCAGCAGGCAGGGTGGAAACCTCATATACCCTGGGGCTCTGTTTCCTATAGGCACCCCCACAGCAGAGAATGCCAAATGGAGTGATCCCACAGCTCTGCTAAGAGTGCAGCCTTCCTCAGCATCACTGGGCACAGCCCAGGCTGCCAGCAGAATCTCCCACAGAGAATTTGCTTTCTCTGACCCAAAAGCCCTGGCTCTGCTTCCCACTGAGTGGGCAGGGTGTGGGCAGATAGGGAATGAAAGGGTGGAGGAGGAAGAAATGGGAAAGGGTGGATTACAGAGAATGATGGGGGAGAAATTGCACTGTATCTTGCTATCTTAAACATCTGCAATAATACCTTTCTCTATCTGATACTGACTCTAAAATTGCTGATATTAAGTCTAAATCAGCACAGTTTCTCCTTGTTTCCATCAAGTCTTGATCTTTTGACACCCCCACCCCGGTATTTTGACACAAGTTGTTCACAAAAAAATTTATCTGTTAAACACCAGGGTTCTCAGGGGCTTGGGTCCAGCTTCACACTGATTTCTTTATGGTGGTGGGCTGCATGTCTGTGGTGACATAAAGGCTTTCTCCAGCATCAGGATAAAGACTGTATAGGAGACATCTCTGTGAAATTTCAAAATGAGCTGCTAAGAAACTGAGGATTATCATATTCCTCAACACTTCCCTTTCCAAGTGCAAGAAATATTTCTACCAATTTTTCAAAGAAATCATCACATGTTAAAGGAGAGTAATGGAGACTACAGATTAAATGTAACAGATACCACAGTCCTAGTTTATGCAGTACTGGAAAGTATTCACCCTTGAGGATGAGGGGCAAAATAGAAAAAAAACTGAGAAAACTGTTGGAAATGTAAAGATTTGCCCATTAGGAACAATGAAGATCACTATTTATTTACTTCAGAATATATTTTAACCTCAATTGTTCACCCTGTGACATCCCATTACATGCAATTATCTGGACCATTCACACAGTATTTGAGAATTTGCTATGGCAATTTTACATGAAATAAACACATGAAATAAAAGTCATTATGACATTACCTGCAAATAATGTTTCACAAGAGCAATAACATCATCCTTTTTTTTTTTTTTTTTCATATGGGGAACTGTGATTTTAAATACTTTGAATGTTTTAGATCTTTAACAATGTATTTAATTGTGTGAATAGCTTTACATCTAGGAGTGTCTAAATGCTGATGAAGTGCCAATGTCTCTGCAGGTCTTGACAATACCACTGCACAGTAGCAACAATTGATTTCTCAATTCCTAAAACATCTTTAGAAAGTCTATATGATATTTAGGCAATGGTTGCTTTGGAAAGCTGGCAGAATATATCTATGAATTTGAAGTATTTTTATATCCTTCTAAATTTTATGCCAGTATGAAAAATTTCAGTTATTAATTGTTTGTGGGTTATTAAATACAGATATGAAAAAGAAATTAGGATCTAACACAAACTCATAAGGTGAATGATCATGTCTGTGACTAGATACTGTCAAGGTATCCTGAAAAACTGCACGGTACAGAAAACTTAGTAGACATAAATCAAATTCTCTTTTTATACATGCTTGGCTTCGTGGTAACTTCCATGTATGGAAGAGGGCTATGTTACATAAAGAAATTAGCATTGTTTCCAGTTTTAGGATTCAGTTTATACCTGAGTCTAATAATAAGAAGAATCCTGTTCTCCTGTTTTATCTACCAGGCCTTGCTGGTTTATATGTTTTAAGTAAGTTCTGTCTTAATATTCTCAGCAATTAATCTCTACTGCATCTTACTTTGAAGAGCCAAATATCTAACAGTTTCTGGGATTACAAAGCCTTTTCCATATCTCCAAACAAATATTTGTGCATAAATAAATTAATTTGGCAGAATTATGAATTTGGCAGACATTTTCTTGTCACTAGCACATCAGCAAATCAGTCTATGCATTTGTCTAGGTTCCAGATTCTTAATCATTCTGAAGAAATCAGTACAAATTTAAAATAAACTTGCCTATGGGCACCTGAAATTATTGCAACTAGTGAAATAAGTTCTGATAATGTAGTAGTTGTTCTGAAATTGTCACTTGGTTCTCACTTTAAAGACATATATTCCTTTCTCTCTGTTGCTGTAGTCGTTTTGGGCTTAATCCTCTGATGGCATCTTTCCCTTTAAGTGATTGCCCTTTGCATCTTCTTGGCACCAGGTTTATTTTCAGCAAGCTGTACTCAGAGTGCTGGCAGCCATCCCAGGGAAGCTGCTCTGCCTCGGTGGCATTTGGTACATGGGAATTCCAGAGTAAGGAATGGGCAAAGGTTACCACGTGTTTTACATCACTCTGAGAAACATCAAACTAGACTATTAGTGTTTGACAACAAACAATGCAGGAGGCCTCTAGGCATTGTGGTCTGTCTAATTCTTTATTTTCCCTTTCCTCATACCTGCACTCATACCAGCCACGCTGGAATATTACCTGTGCTTTTTTCTCGTAATATCACCTCATGGTGGAGGAAGTCTTGTTAAAAGATGCAGTTTGACACAGAATAATTTAAATGCTAGGAAATAGTCTAACTCCTAGGAAACAAACCAGCTGCTTGATAAGATTTGGATAGTTGCATTCTCAGACTTTTCCTGGTCTTTGCTGTTTTAATATTTTAAGAGACTGATTTCAGCCTGGAAGTTACTCTATATTCCAAAGCCAGACAAGCAGCAAAACTTGTTGTTCTTCATAATCAGAAATACCCTATCAAGAAGCAACAAATGCACAGATTAAATATACATATACATACATATATGTTGCTAGGAACTGCAGATCAGCTTCCACAATTTCATTTCGTGGTGAAGTTCTAGTTGTGCTCCTGCTTGTTGGAAGTTTTGTCTACAGACCTGTTTAGCTGTGTCTGCTACAGGCCCTGAGAGCTGATTGTGAATCAGGTGTGCTGCCTGATTTGCCTGCCTTCACACCATGTCTTGAGGCATGGTCTGCCTGGCTGTGCCTCGTGGTGTGGGAGCAAGTCACCAAGATCCCAAATGGTGCCACTGGTGACTTTGCCCTCGCTGGCTGTGCCTGGGAGCCCCTCTGCCCATCACACAGGGGGCTGAAGTCTGAGAGCCAGGCTAGGTCACTGCTCTCTGTCAGCAGTGTCTGCCTAGAGCTATTGAGAGCTTGTTTGGTTTCTTCCTGATGTGGCAGGTCCTGTACTAGTGAGGTGGAGTGGTCAGTTGAAGAACATCAGTTGTTGAGTAATCTCAAAGATCACTAAAATGAGGGTGGAGAAAGGAATCAGTAAATTAAATGGTAGGCATGGATTCAGTCAGGAAAACTGAAGTGGACTTATAAATCAGACTATACTGGTGATTCATCTTAGTAGAAACTCAGATTCGATCCTTCAATGCAGATCCTTAATACCTACATGTAGAAAATCACAGGCCACAATCTTAATTTTCTTTGTTTTGAATAAGGTAAAAATTACATGCTACTTTCATTTAAGGATAATACTCCGAAAGAATTTTCTTCCCTAAAATAGGAGGTTTTCTAAAAATTGTACGAAGCCATCTGTAGGAAGATTTATAGCAATATAAAAATACTGTAATTTAAAATGTATATATTCAAGTCAATATTATGATTAATTAGGCTAGCCTCCCAGACCTACTTAGAGATCTCCTTATTAAATCTTTATAAATGGATTTGTTACTTACAGCAGAAGATAATTTAGAATGCAAATGGGAATTTTTACATGAATGAACTGAGAATAACTCTTGTAAAAACAAACAGCACTAGGCATAGGTTCAACACTACAAAAAAAAAAGTCACTGATCCATAATATGTTTTTCTAGTACAACATGTAGGAAGTCTAAAGGGCTGATTTTGAAGAACATAGCATAAACAACTTACAAAAATCAGATGTAGTAATAATATAACCTCTTGCTACCTCTGATTTTCTGTATGCATCATAACCATGCCAAATTAGCATTTCCCATAGCTATTTTGGAGCACTCTCTTAATTTGAATACAAGTGTCAAATGACCACATGACAGTTTGCTAAAAGACCAGTCCACAGGAGCCACCTATTGCAAAGGCTTCGCTGCAGTGTTTTCTTGTGAGAAGGAAGCTGTAATACATGAGTGATGTTTGGAGAAGGTAAGGGTAGTATATCCACAGGAGAAGGTAAGGGCAGTATATCCACATTTGAAAGCATGAATTTGTATTCCACAGGATCAGGAAGACATTTTCCACCACCAGCACCAAGATACCTGGTATCAAGATGTAAATAGACATTTTATATCTTTATGTGAATAAATCAATATTGCCCATTCCTGGAAATCCTGGATATCTGATTAAACACTGAACAGCTTAATTCTGACATACAGAACTATTTGACAGCTAAAATTACTTTACTTCTATGTCAATATGCAAACCATAAAAACAGATCAATGCTTTTGTAAAACAGTGAATTTTTCTATTGTGATAAAGCAGTTTTTTCTTTTTTAACACCAGATTTTGTCAAAGATTTTAAAATTATTTCATGGTCTCATAGCAAAGCCTAGCTTTTCTTTAAAATGCAAAGCCAAAGACAGACCTGAATGATAAGAAGGGAATATTTGTTTTCACTTTTTCCAGTGTTTTTGCTCCCTGTGTATTTACTTTCATTGCAGCTATGCCTGTTTCCCTCTGCCATCTCCACTGCTCTAGCTGCTGTGTAATCAAGGTGACACAGAGAGAAAGGCACTGCTTCGGTCACTTAATTGGAAACCAGAGTTAAATGTAGTAAATGAAAGAGAAGAAGCTATGTAGGCATACAAATATAAGACTGGATATTTGCATTGCGTTATTGTTGCACATTTATATGTTAAAATGAGCTAGTGAAGGATGGCACTTTTTCCAAGGTAAAATTCTTTTCAATGATGTAGATGTTATCTTTTATATTTACTTTGGATCAAAAGCACTTTTATTCTTTTTGGGGAATTCAAACTATACTTTCTCTAGAAATTACTGGTTTTGATGCGTGCTTGCTAAGTTAAATTGTTAGCCTACCTTTGGATCATTCTTGATTCAATCTAACAAAAACTTTGCAGGCCTTCTTAATTCATAGTCCTTAATGACAACTTCTACTGAGATCATTAGAGGTTCAGAGTTTAGTAACAATCCCTGCTGTGAAGCCACATCTGGAACACTGCATCCTGTTCTGTGCGAGAAAGACGTGGAGTTACTGGAGTGAGTTCAGCGGAGCCGGATCCACAAAGATCAAAAAGGACCAGGAGGATGTGTCATGCATGGAGAGAGTTAGGAGACTGTTCAGCCTGGAGAAGAGAAGGCTTGGAAAAGGTCTTGTCCCTGTGTACAGATAGCTGTGTTTGGTGGAGTGTGTTAGGGAGAGACCAGGCAATCCCTGGAGGTCCCTTCCAGCCCCGGCCACTGGGTGACTCCAAGCATGACGCACATAAGGGCAGTAGAGTGCCAAGCCCCACAGCTGTGCTAGGACTGCCAGCAGGCACCAGCTGGAAATGTAAATGCCAGTAATGTCATTCAGGAAGAAGAACATCCATCTATTAACAAGTTTTCTGTAGCAGGGAGGTCCAAGCTAACAAATGATTTCAAGGAAGTGTAGATTAGTACCTTTGCTTCTTTATCAAAAATTTATGTTTCCATTATCTTTCAGAATATTCTGAGAAAATTCTGGATTATGTCTATTCCTGCTGCTATTAATCAGGTCAAATTCTCTTTCAATACATTTTGTCCATTAATTCACATTCAACAAGGTACCCTTTTGCTAGTGGGCATTCTAGGTCATCTATGCTTTGATATTTTTCTGGCACATCCGTTAGTACGCTATTAGAGTTCAAAAGGAACACAATAGTAAATGTTTCAAATCTACCATATGCTTTCAGTCAGTATTTATGCTTTCAGAAGATGAATAAGAGTTCCATTTCTTATGATGTTCCACATAATTGCTACTACAGGTAATTTGAAGGCCTGATTTTGTTTATGTGTACGTATGTGTGTGTGTACATGCCCAGGCATTGGTACTTGTATCTCTTCCAAAGACTGTGAAATCCACAGGGAAGCCACATTGTAATTTGCACATAATTTACCTTTACAACTTCTAATTTTTTTGAGCATGTCTGCTGCCTGTGTTTGCTAGCTTTATTCAGAAGGGAAAGTATTTCTGAACCCACTGATTAATAAGCTTGTATTAGAGGGACAGGGTTATGTAAAAGCATCAGCTGCGTGTTCTCTGCTCTAAAAGCCTGCTACCGCAAAGGTTTTTATAACTATTAATGAATCATAATTTATAATGCAGATATTTACATCCCTGAAAATTTCTAGGACTCTCAATCAAAACAAATGGAAATTTACTACAAGTAAGGCATAAAGCCCAAACAGTTCTCATTTTAAGAACAACCTTGAAAAACATGGTATGCTGTCCCTACCATCAGCAGATTAAGTAAAAAGCTTGTTTCTGTGTGGCAGCCCTGCTTAAGAGTCTACATTTGAAGATGAGAAGCAACATGTCATTCTGTGAATCTGATCTCACGTAATATATCCCAGGTCCCTTGTTACAGTTATCTTTAATTAATATTTTAATTAAAGTGTATCAAATGAATGTAATGAGCTCTGTAATAAATCTCCTGTGAACTACAGCAGAGCCAGAATATCACAATAACCATGAGGAACTAGCAGAACAGTAGGAACCAAAACTCTGCAGAACTTATTAAATCTCCTGACATGTCCCAGTCTGCCCTGTTTGATTAATACAATCATCCATGTGGTTCATCTTGATCAAGAAATGGAAAAGAATCTTTCAACAAAATTATTTTTCACTCCATTAATGTGGAGCTCTGTATCTATTATCTCAGTGTAACTGAGTTTGGTTTGTTCTGTTCTCAAGTAAAAATTATTTGTCCTTTAAGACAGTCTCTTTCTAAAGCTTATTGCTACACTGTGCTTATTCCCATTGTTAGCAACCTCTTTAACTTCAGCATATCTAGTCAGCCAAGAAACTTCTTGCCAGCATAAGAAATTGAGAATCTGAATGCGGAACAAATAGGCCAGTGCAATTTTTCAGAAGGTGGCATTCCAACACTTTGGTGTTGTGGCTTAGTCGTTTTGGCAGCAATACACTAGAAATATGCCTGCCTGAAACCTCTGAAAGAAATCACATACCTAGGGCATGGACTGACTGCTTGGCTTACTTCTTAAACTCCATTGTAAGATATGGATAAATTGCATTTTGCCAATTCTTGGCCACTTGCTGGCAATAATTATCTTGATTTTGGTGTTGAGTTTCAGGAGTATCTTTTGTTTGTAATGCTTTTGTTAGAGGATGCAGCCAACTGGAATGTGTAGACATGGTTCTTTCCTGCATAGCAACCAAAATTGCATTCAGTGAGGTGGCAGTGAATGTGCTTCGATTTGTACGGTGTCTGTATGCATGGTTTGCTGAAATTTTAATTTCACATGGGCATACATTGCAGCCTCATACATTGAAACCTGATGATGTCATTATCAGCATCAACTGAGATTTTATTAGCTACATGGCTTGCTTACATTTCCTACCCAAGTTTTTACAGTGTGTTTTTAGCAATAGACTATTTGAACCCTCCAAGTGTGACTGCATATTCCAGTTACGAAACAATTAATAAATCAAAAGGCTGTGTTGTTTGTACAAGGTTCTATCTAAACAGGATTTTCTGAAATAGTCAACATATTAGTTGGATACTAGTTTTGTGAAGAGTTTGTTTGAAAAACTCATAATGTTCTAAATGTGTTTGTTGATCAAGGCTCTTCATATGTATATATGACAGAATTTGCTTTTCTTCATTTTGCTACTGCAAATATTAGTTATAAAAATACAGTAGCAGCAGGCCTGGAGTTATATTAGGTTGGGAAACATGAATTCAGTGAATATTTGGTGTCATACTTGACAATAACAGTAATAGGCTTACTAGTTCTTAATGAACCAGACTTTTAATACTAGAGCTGGAAAAAGCTTTTAAGTCCTGCGTATCATATTTGTGGTCCTTGCACAGCTGTGTTTGTCATACTGAAGAATTTTTAATTATACTACATTTGTAAACTCTTATTTGGCTCCTGGTTAGCTACTGACATGGAGAAATCTGAATGTGATAAATATAAAGTACAACAGTGTCTCCTTTGTTTGCCAGAGACAGAAGAAGGACACACTAATTCTGAAAAATAGACAAAATTATTCCATAACAAGTAAATGCATTTTGTAGTTTTCAAGTTAATACCTTATAGTTCATTATTTATTGTCTTGTTTCTTTAGTATAATGTTCTTATTCTCATCTGCAAAGCTACTTGTGATTTAAGTGCAGATCCAAAGCCCAAGAAAATGCAAGGGAAGTCTCTCTTCGATTCCAGTAAACTTTGAATCAATTCTCTTGTCTGAGCATTTTTCATAGGTTCCTGGTGGGGAAAAAGTGCCTGCTAAGTGTTTATATTGCTTCTTCCTAATAGCTGTAATTTGTAAAAGGCATGCGAAATTGTTCTCTATAATATTTGCACAACCTAAAAATAGCATTTTATGCAAGGCACACCCCCTTTGTTTGCCACATGGGACTGCATTAACAGTGATGGTGGCCATGCAGCATTTTTATATTTCCATGTAAGAAGAAGTGCCCATGCAAAAACAAAAGAGCCCTTTAGCTATTGTTTGGGCCCATAAGATCTTACCAGCTTTGTTGTACATCCTTCCATTGCTCATGTTTCCATATCAGTGTTTGTTTGAAACTAGACTTGCAGAAGAGCTGGAGAAAGGATCTCTGTTGCAATGTTGTAAGTGCTTGACAGTGTCTGAAGTTTTGCATTTATATGCCTTGTATTTTTATGGTTCTACTTCTTGGGGCCAGACTTCAATGATCCTCATGGGTCCCTTTTAACTCAGGATATCCTGTGACCAACTAAGATATGATCAGCCTTAAATAGGAAAAAGAACTTTGTCTGGTAGGGAGTCATGGTCTCGCATTTTGTCAAAATTAATTACTTCAGCCTCTTGTACCTTTGTTTCTGTGTGCTTGAGAGTTCTTTGAGAATGTGGATGTTTTATATACAGTTTGTAGTTTACTAACTACTTAAGAGCTATAGGTCTGATACCTTTGTATTATGTCTGTTACCCTGGACATTTCTAATGTGAGGATGTACTGTAGATTCTCTTTCTGTTTAACAAATACTTACACAAGGTAATCAGTACATGTTAGCTGCCCATGCCTCCATCTCCTTGGTGTCTTTAGTTATAAATGTAATAATTTATCTTCTTTTTGCACTGTATGAAAGCATTCTCTTATATTTTTTAATTCAAATCTATTGTTCAGTATTTTTACCTTCATATTTTGTTTGTTAGGCAGGCAAAATTCCTTTGTCTTCCTATTTTTTATTGTAAAATAGTTGTTCTCCTACCTCCTCTTCCATTTAATAACTATGTAAGTAATCAATTTTTACCTGCCTAACCTGGCTTGTTGCTTCCTGAGACAGGTTATGTTCAAGGATAAACATCTAATCAGTAGTATAAATTAATTTGTAAAATATGAATCAAAGCTGAATCCTCCTAAAGTTCAAGAGGCATAATCTTCACAGATGACAATAAATCTGAGCATACTCTAGTCTGATTTTCCCAATTTTTAATGCCTGGAATTTAGATTTTATTTTGATGTTTATATGTTAGAACACAATTCCCATTGAGTACTTACTTGGGCCCTGAGAAAGTAACAAATAGAAATTCATAACCCACTTTAAAAACTGTGTTTGAGCCATTTGTAAAGCTAATGTTTCTCATCTTGAAATCCCTGTTGGCACATATTTGCATCTTTATGAAGCAAAGCAACAATCTGTGCCTAAATTAGGAGGTGTAACCCAGGAACTCTCTGAGAGCAGCAGGGACCAACTGGTGGTTAATCCTCAGCACTGTCACTTACCTGATAAACCAGGCAGAGGTTCAGTGGGAGGAAGTCAGGAGGTTGTGAAGTTACATTTTTTCTCAAATACTCACCAGAGAGTGTGGGGAATTTTTGTTTTAATTGAAGTAAATTGACAATTGAGGTTCTTTCCTTTTAAATGCTTTTTACAGCCTTATTTTATTTTTTTTAACAGAGAAAGGAGGGCAGGTTCCTGCATTTATAAAGGAAAAAGCCCCAAACCTAAGAAACTTGTTTCTATCTATTATGGATGCAATAGAGCAAGGTAGCAGTATCCAGGTTTCCACTGTAGCCAACAGAATAACTCCTCATGGAAATGACATTCAGACAAAGCCAAAAGTAATTTTCAGAAGGCTTCGAAGATATTTGTTGATAGCAGGATCAAAAATGAGCGGGGGCCTCATAATGCCACAAGGGTAACCTGAAAGTGGACACCTTCAGCTCATAATTCTAGTTTTACTAGCTGCAGCTCACAAAGCAACAGCTGCATCTACATTGCAAAATACCTCCCACACATACATACACACACAGTGTTTGCACACAATACTTATTTTTTTTCCTTTAATGTGTGGGAATAAATTAGAATCTAAGATCTTACTGAGAGAAAGTGTGTGCTGTTTAGTTTAGAGGGCTAAAGATAATACAGCTCCCATACTTTGATCATGCATGCTGCAAATGGAAGAGGGGATCCTGCAAAAAGAACCATTCCAGCAAATCCAGGTAGAGTTTTACTGAAATCTTGCATCCTCATGACTCTTTTCATAAGATTATCTTCTTCTTATGTTGCCTAGTTGTATGCATTAATTAGGAAAAATACTGCATAATCAGAATTGGGTGCTATGAGTGAGTACTAATGTTTGTATATTATCATTTAAAAATTGTACCAAAAAAAAAAAAGATCAAAATCTGAAAATACTTGCACCCAAGCTTTGTTCTGAGCTTGGAAGTCACAACAATGGGGTCTTGTTTGCTGTGTTTGCCCTATGAAGAACTAGTCTAGAAATTTCTCAAGGGAATAGGATTTTCTATTAGTACCTTATTGTATAATCTGGAAACACTTTGAAAATGTATGTTGACATTTTCTCATCAAAGTCATTAGCCAAGTATTTTTCCAAGAAGGGCTCCAGTCTAATTCAATTTTATTTAATTAGTTCATCCATTGCTGCAGCCTAAGCACCTAATGACTGTAGGGGATGGTTGGACTTTTCACCCTTTCTAGCTATTATACTCAGTGCTGTAGTGTACTTACAAGTCAAGTGCAGAATCACATCTCACAGGCTACTGTGCTTTTATTTCAACTAAAGAAATTGTTCTCTTCTTCAAATCTAACAGGTTTTTTTCTTTAAAAAAAAATTCTCGTAGCAAGGGAACAAAGTACATGCAGTCTGCAATACTTGTTGAAGAGCTCTGATAATAATACGTTATTAAAATATTTTCAGTGCTAAGCAGGATGTTCCCTAAATTCTTTCAGTGTGATATTTCTGAAGTAAAAAAACCTTTTAGAAAGAGTGGCAGGCAATGTTTCTGCAGAGGCCAAGGAAAACGTCTCCTTCTTGATTCTATTAATGCTGTACAGCTGGTTAAGGAAGCCTCTAAACAATGTCCATTGTGGATTTAGACTGAGTACAGCTTTATGAACTCACCCAGCTCAAAGCAGCAGATCACAGAAGGCTACTATTGATTTGCAGGGTCCTGACAAGCATAAAGGATTCATGTTCTGTGGTACTTGTCCCACTGGAGATGAAACAAACAGAATAAATGTACACCTTTTAACGTGTAAGTTAAGGCTTCTGACAGCCCACTGTGTCAGTCAGTGTGACTGGCAACCTTAAATATACATTAAAGGTACTTTGCTCTTCTCAGCTGAAGGAAATGTCAACTTCTTGCTTGTGACAGAGTGAAGAGACACGGAACTCGGACACAGGAACAGAAAGTCAGGTACTGCACATCTCAAAGTGGCACAAAGAGACTTAGTAATGAGCCAGTCATAGCTCTGTAGAAACAAGAAACGTTCCTGCACTTTTATACAAGGTAAAGAAATAACTCAGAACAAGGTGGAATAATCTGGGAACACATGTGTTTGTTTGACAAAGACTTCTTTTCTACTGAACATCAAGCAGAGAGCTGGAAACAAATTCCTCTGAAAAGAATCTTCGTTATGTATCACCACATTCTTAATTGGACGGCAAATTTAAGTGGAAGAAGCACTGCAGACTTTGTTTTGTTTCCTGATATCTCAGGATATAACACATGCTGCAGCTGAGGGTGATTCTTTCCTGCCAGCCCATCCTGAGCCATGCAGGTTGGTTTCCATTAACTGTGCAGGAGAGTGCCTGCTCAACAACAGAGCATCTGTACTGCCCTTCATGGTGCCCCCAGCTGCCTATGCCATTAATAGGTACTCAACATCTTTTGGCCAAAAGCTTGGAGCTGTTCACAATGTCAAAGAACCACAGAATCATCCTGGTTGGTAAAGACCTTTAGGATGGAGCTCAGACATCTACCCAGCACTGCCCAGTCCACCACTAAACCAGATCCCTAAGCACCCCATGAAAAAAGATTAGTAACAACAACAACAACAAATTATTTCATTGCCCTGCTCTTCTCCATTTGTCCACTGAGATCCTAATGCACTATTTCAGAACAGTCAATCCATAACTAAGAGGAAACAATGTCCTACATGCCTACATCCTACTTAGTCAGTTCAAAATAGAATTATGATATGGCATAATCCTTACTTACTTTAAGGCTTTAAATAATATGGTTGGAAACAGGGCAGCATGAAGGTTTTGAAGAGCCTATTTGTTCAATGTAACTTTGCATCTCCATCATTTAGAAATGATCTGTCATTGAATGAGGCAGAAAAGATGATAGCAAGTAAATAAGAAGATGAAATGTCAACTTCTTGCAGCATACAGAGGTTTTGTACTCATATTTGAAACTGTAATGGCATTAATTACATTGGCACGTAAGCTTCTTCTAGAAATAATGAAAACTGAATCCCATTTCCTAAACTGAATTTAGGGAAGCTTTAAATGTCTTTCATTATGACCGGTTTCTCTATTAGAGAAGAAATGTATCTTCCTGCTGACATACCTTCAGAGAGCCATAGAGGGATTTTATTCTTCTGCAGAGGCATGAGGTCCATCTTGTCATCCTTTCTGATAATCACGTGCTGGGATTTGAGGGGCCTGTTTAAGAAGGTGGTGTAAAGTATGAGTGATACCCAGCACTGCACTCCTGTTTACACCTTGGCTGCCCAGCCTAAGTGCTCAAGGTCTCCTTGAGAACAGCAGCTGAGTGAAGTGGTGGAAGGGATCTTGGTGCATTACACAGGGGACAAATGCAGGTGATAGGATGAAGCATTTTCTGACTTAGGCAGTGCATTTAGTTCTTACATGTTCACGAAACAGGGACCTCAAGTCCTCATTTATTGATGTGGGTTGAAAGAAATATTTTTGCCATATGTGTATGACCATATTTCTGACTTCACTCTTGATATGTTGATCTGATTCCTATGAATGATATTTTGGCTACAATCCAAGGCAAATTTATACAGAGAAAGTAGCATAGAAGGGTGTGAATTTATGCTTTGCCGTATATATTTGTTCTGAAGTTGATAAGACTCCAAATTATTTTAGCAGATTGAATTCCTAGGTCTTTGGTTTTATTTTTTTTTTCATATAAAGATTGCCTCCACTGTCTACAGAATTTAAATATGAAAACAACTCTAATTTACTCTAAGGAGATATTTTCACTCTGCGTGAGTATGTAGGTATTTGTATGGCTGCACTGAAGATCACCTTAGGTTCCTTGTGCTTCTTCCCTGGTTCATCATCATCTTCTACTTTCAAGCAAATACAGGTGACTGCAAATCAGATTTTCTGAGAAATCCATGGTGTTCCTCTTTTCTGATTTCTCTTTTCCAATTCTTTTTTCTAAGAACTACCTCCCCTTTTACTTCCTTTCATGTAGAATTTATGATGATTCTGCAGCACCCTCAAATTTAACCACATCTCTGTTTCCCATTTTCTGTGTCAAACATCAGCTTCATCAGATTTGTTGTAGTCAGTACATGTTCTTGCTACAGCACTGGATTTTTCCTCTTTGTTAGATTGGTATTCTCAATTTTAATCAGCCAATTTCCACAGACGCTGTGCCTAGGCTTCTGACACAGCAGCATTTCCCATTCACACTTATTCTTGTTCACATTTCCTCCATATCTCTGCTCCTTGTACTAGATTTTGCTTCATGATCTCTGTATCTACTCCTTTCTCTTCTTTTTCTGCATTCTATATCAGTGAGATGACATAACCATGCATTTTGCAGTGAAATAAGCTGATGCTGCTGCTCTTCTGGGTTTCTCCATTTTCAGTATCCCAGCAGAAAGTTCCTAAAACTTGGCTTATGGCAGCCTGTTTCTCAACTGTGAATAGTGCTACAAGTAATTCCAGGAACACAGTTTGATTCTGCATCCGTATTTTAGTGCAGCTTTCTTTAAAGTTGATGATAGACACAGTTGATAATTACTCAGCCCAGGGTTTTCTGCAACTAAAAAGAAATGGCTTCAAGATTTGTACTTGTTGACAATTTCACCCTTTTTCCCAAGAACACGTTTCAGAGGCATCAGTAGTATAAGTGGAAGATGGTTTGTAGCAGAGAAAGTGGTTAAGTCAGTTGTACCTTTTCATATCAGGCTTAGTGATCAATGCATTTGTCTCAAAAGCCCACAAACAGGCTGTATTTGTCTGCCTTCTGTTCCATTCCAGCTGTGTGTTGACAGGGAGGGTGAAAGATCTGGAAATAAACCAGTTTTATGGTGCAATTGTGAAGCTGATGCCAGAAATGTCATGTAAATTCAAGACAAATACTGCTTATGGAAAATCATTTCAAGCCTAAATAAATGAAGTGCCATGGTAATTCCAAACAGTCAAAGCTAAAACAGTGACTTAACAGGAACATTTGCCCAGAATAAAAAGGGAAGAATCTCCCCCTCCCCCAGACACCAAATTAGGCACTCACTAGGAGTTTGTAATTTTTTAGACATCAAAAAGATACTTAAGTACAACTGAGGATGGAATTTTGCCCATTTTGAAGTTTGAAGTTTTTCAGAGGTTGTCTTCTTTATCTTGGAATTTGGTAACAAGTTAAAGAAATGAGGTATATGTAATACTCAGTTTCCCCCCAAATTGTAGCATGAAGTTAAAGGTGAAGTCCTTTCCACGGACCAAAGTGCACTCCATTACTGAAATGTCAAATACCACCTATGTGAACCCTCCATCCTTGGTGGATGATGGCATTTCATATTCTCAGAGAAAAGCTTACTAAATAGCCCATCCACCCTGGCCACAGTCCTTATTGCCATGGCAAGGTCCAGCAGCCAGTTCAGCCAGAATGCATCCAGCTTGCTCTGGTTGCAGTAGGGTTTGTTGAGCTTTACTGCGTAAATGGATTTGGCTTCCAGGTCAAGAAAAGCAAGGGAGTGGAAGAGCTGTGATCACCCAGAAAGGGAAGGATTCAACAGAGGTCTAGAAGTTTTGAAAGGTATGGAATTTCTCTATTTTTCATAAGGCAGGAATTAGGAAACACTAAATGAGAACATTGGACAGCAGAGTTAGGTGAAAAGGAAGTACTTTTTCACACAATTCATAATTAAATCATGAAACTCCTTTCCGCAGGATGTTGAAGAGGCCAAAAATACAAATAAGCTCAAAGATGAGAGATGCCAATTCATGCTGGATAGATCCATTAAATTCTGCTACACAAAATGGCCCAGTTGCAACCTGCTCAGGAAATCACAGTATTGCCAAAATACAGAAAGAGGACAGCTACTGTCCTGGTTCCTGCCCGGACAGGGTTAATTATTTCCAGTATCCAGGAGGCAGCATGGCCAGGACCTGGAGGTTATTCTATAACACTCTGTCATTGCCAGAGGCAGGAGGGGAAGAGGCTCTCTCCTGAGGAGAAGGGGTTCTGGTGTGGCTGAGTAAAGGTGGCAGCAGGAGCCAGCTGGTATTGTCTGCTGTCGGGGTGGTTCTGTGGGAATTATTTCTTTCTTGTACCCTCTGTCGTTAGTGATGTTGCTGTTATTGTTCATTTTCTTATCTCATTGCTGTTTCCAGTAAGTTGTTCTTATCTCAACCTGGGATATTTGCCTTTTTGCCTCCAATTCCCTCTCCAGAGTGCTGCAGGGGATGGGGAAGTGGGGATTGAGTGGCACATGATTTCAGTGGGAGTACTAAACTGGAGAACACTGTTCCCAAACCCTGACAGCTACTTACCACGGGAGGTTTAATCTCCCAGTTCTGCTCTTATGGTCTTTACTTCAATACTCTTTCTTTTCTTCAATAAAATTATTTATAATGCAGAAGGATCTCTAACCTGACCCCATTTTTTTGGTTTTTTTTTTTCTGATTGAGAACAGAATCAGAACAATTGTAAACTTCAGGGACCCCAACCACAGCAGCCCTGTTAGCTTTGTCCTGAACAGCTGTCCAGAGCAGCCCTTGGTAGTGTCATGTTCTTCCCTCTGCTAAACATTCCCTGGCTGTGGGAATGTGTCAGGAACAACTCGATTTCCTTTCCTGAAGCTTTTTCTGGCTTTAGTTTTTTTAGAGCCAGCCCAGAAGAATATGATAATATGACTATTACATATCTGCTTGGGTTGACGTTTTACCTACGTGGCATTATTTCAAGAATTTTCCATTACTTTCCATTACAAAAGGCAAACTCATTAAAAGAATCACCTCCTTTTTGTTATTTTTTTGTGTGGTTTATGTGAAAAAGGTGGACAGAAGGAGAAAAAGGCAAAGGATCCTATCTGTGGTCGCTGCATAGCATGGAAATCAATCACAGAAATATACCATCTTCACACAGCACAACTACTCACTGCTATATTTTGATGAAAGATTTTACTGGAAAGGCTCTGTTTTCTTTGAACATATTTTTTTCTTAATGAGAAAAATGAAAAATAAAACATTTTCTGTCACAGATGGGGACCAGACTAGTTTTGGCTCTTCTCAAGGAGAGTTCAGAGTAGTTCTGTAATTAAACTCTCCAGATACAGAAATCATGACAAACCCCTACCTTTGTTTGAAGTATGATTATTTTAGTTAATAGAAACTCTTCAGATGATGCAGATATATTTAGATCTGAGGTAAGTGGTTGCAATTCCTTGGAACTCCATGAAGCCCCAGCTGCTTGGGGCAGTTTTGAGCTGGTCAGTGCCCTCCACCATAGCTCACCACCATGCCTTCCCAAAATGTGTTAACTCTTTGGTCACCAGATTTACAAAGAAAAGATCAGCTCAGTAAAATATTTACAAGAAATTACATATAGTCATTATTTCCAAGTAGGAAATGCAGAGATTTTAGCAAGGGTGGTTGATGTTTTGCACAATATACCTTTCAAAATCACAATTTTTGGCCAATGATTTTTTTTGCCCAATTCCTGCTCTTGCGAAAAAAAAAAAATCTTTAATTTGGAAAAAAGTCACACATTTTTTCTAAAGATGTTTTTAACTTTTCAATGGTGTGGACCTTTTTTCCTAATCTCTCCCCTAAATCAGTTTGTTATCTAGAAAGGACAGAAAGGAGAGAAAAAATGTAAAATGGGACAAACCAAGGAATTGCTGAAATAATGATGTGCATTCTGTTTTTAAGAAGATGCAAAAAATTAGTTTTTCTGCTTATTTAAATTTGTGAAAAAATACCACTATAACTTCTTTTTTAAAAAGTCTTTTTTGTTTTCTGACTATTAATAAAAACCATGAAACAAACCAGGTGATAGATAAAAAAAATATACTTTCCTCAAGAAAATAATTTCAAAACTTTTGCCTGAGATATTTTGACAAGAATTGAATGTTAGGTTGCTAAGACAGCTTGTTTTTCTGTTCATAAATTAACTTGGAAATACTACATTTTATTTAATCATTTTGGGTTTTAACAATTCTGCAGACTTGTACAGTAATGAAATCAAGCATAACACTTTGTGCTACTGGAGCAGAACCAGAAAGTCAAAGACGCAAAATAGAAGCCAGTACCATTTTATTACAGTTGTTTAACTGTAAATATTCATTGTGGCACTTTCTGATAAAAATTTATGTAATATCAAGAAAACCCTGGAGGTTGAAGTAATCCTAGTTTTTTAGATATTAAACTAAAAAGCAATGTTGATTGTGTTTTTATTCAGTAGTGTTACTTAAATATGTATGTTTTATTTTGTAAGGATTTGCCATATGTTACTGTACTCAAACTCACAGTGGGATGTTGTCTATCTCTACAAAAATGTCAGTGTTTTTGTGTAATATGGACATGGCAAACACATGGCTGAATAAGGTATGCAAATGTGACCATAAAAACTAAATTCCTTTGTTTAGAGGCCTTACTAGGTAGCTGTCAGCTCAATGGTCTTTCCACCCTTTTCTGGAGTGAAGTGGGGTCATTTTGCTGTTTTCCTGATTGACAAAGGAATAGCAACACCAAAGAATACTGCTGTGTCACACAAGGGCTCCAATTGTTTCCTTTTTTCCTTTTTTTTCCCCTATTGTATTTTATAGATTTTATTTTGCATTGATTTTTCTGCCACTGGCCTGGAGCCCATTAACTCCAGTGGTTTTAATTAGAGAAAGTTCTCCATGTATAGATATATGTGGCAGAATTATTTCCACACAGACTTATAAACAAGTAGTTATATGAAAGCTCTTGGATCACTTGGTCTGTTACAACCTGGATGATTTTCTTTCATTCCTACTTAACCTGTCCTTGAATGTCTGGTAACAGCACCTACAACTCCCTTCCCTGAAATTCTGTTTGATAGAGAGGACTTTGGCTGTAGAGCACTTCTGCTTTTACCCTGCTTTTCTCAGCTGCTGTGAACAGTGGATTCCTGCTTGGATCCAGTTTCCCCTTCCTTCTGGGATTCAGCAAAGATCTGGTGCTATGAAGTGTTACCTTTATTTTAGATTATCATTCCTTAATTCCTTTATCCATCACATAAAATAAATTTTGTCAGACACATAGGATAAAAACTACTTTATGCCTCTGATACATAGCTGTACTCTGGAGAATTATTTTGGTATACACAAACAAGATTTTACTGTCATTTTCATAGTGGGGAGACACACACTTTTGGATACTTTACCTCTAAGAAATATTTCACACAGACCTACCTCCATGTCTGTGTTGGAATAGTGAGAAAAACAGGCAGTCATACTTGGCTGAAAAATGTTAACATCATAAATATCTAAAATACACATATCTTTGTTGCCTCCAATTCTTTGTCAGAACACTCTTCACAAAGAAGGAAAGTCCATTGCATCAGATATTTTAAAAGGGAAATTAGCATATCTTGTAGCAAACAATGTAATGTTAAGTGGAAAATAAACAGGTTTTCACTATTTCTCAATTAATATATTTCAAAATGAACCACACAGTTCACCTTTTCTTTTTTTTTTACCATACCAGTTATGCTGCTTGAGGAGTTCTGCTACATTTTGACATTTGTTTATTGAAGTCCCTTAAAGAAATGCTTATTAACTCTTTACCAGAGTTTAATACTTAGTGGTTGTCTTCTGCATGGACAGTGCTCTTTTGCTTGAAGTTTTACAAGTTTTCATTCGATCTGTCTTTGTACAAGTTAAAAGATTCTTCATCAATATTTTATTTTTCTATTAAGACTGTGTTTCATGGTAACAATCAGTTTCCATGTGTAAAATGTAAGCATTATACCCTTATCAAGTGCTCCCCATCCCTGGTTCTCTAGCATACTCTTTCTGCTATTAGAAGGAGAAAAACATAAAATAGAATAATTCAGGTTGGAAAATACCTGAAAGTCTATGTCAAGGTTCACAGTCAAGAAAAATATGACAATCAGATTTGAAACCATATGCTATGATTTATTCTGCCTGAAAGTAGATGGAGTATGTCCAAGCTATACTATGTTTAGGTGGGAAGTGGATATGTTGAAATGTTGAATAATTTTTCTGGCAGGCTTTATACTTTTTTCTCCAAATATTTACTATAGAAACATTTTAGAGCTGAAAAGGCAACACCGGCCAATTTATAAAAAACCAGAAGTGTTCCTCTGACAGCAGGACAACCTAGAATTAGAAAGCATGAAGGATGGGCATCCACGGGATTAATTCTTGTAAGGCCAGACTGGGAAGAATCCTTTCTATAAGGTTATTGGAAACTACTTCCTAGAAAAAGTCTCCTAAAAAGATTTTGGGGATAAGACTTACACGTCTAGATCACCCTTCAGCCTCTGTCATATTTTATTTATGCCATATCTTCATTTTTAGGAGCAGAAGAATTATTTGTTCTTTTACCAAAAATGAAATTGTGACAGGTGTTGGGGTAACCTGGTACTGATAAGCATAATATGCCACCTACAAGTTTGCCCTATTTGTTTTACTATTAGGCTCTATAAACTTTTGAGATTATCTAAATTTAGGAAAAAAATTAATTGTACTCTTTCTGTCTATTCATATTAAAAATGTATGCAAGTAATGCAAGTTGTTTCTGTTAAGGCACAAGGTTGCAGAATGCATTAGATGGCAAATGCCACGTGGACAAAATCTTGGTATTTTTACATACTGAATATTCAGGAAGGTTGTTGTTTTGAAAATTAGGTTCTCAGGTATCAACGTTGTTTTTAATTGAATGAATAGGATTTTCTTTATATTTGATTGATGGTTTTTAATGCCTCCTTCTACACCAAGGGAATAGAGTTTTATTAGGGACAATGGGGAAGGTATAATTATAGGACCACAAGTCAAGATTAGAAGTGCTATTTTAAAGAGAAGGTGTGCCAGATAAGGCATGCTGTGGTAATTAAGTCCACAGCCACATGCTGTGCAATATCCTGATGATTCTTTTACAAAGCATCACTCTGGCATCTTGGCCAGCCAGATAAGGAAATCTCTGGTTCTCCCAGACGAGTGATCTCTAGCAAGAAGGAATCTGGAGGCTCTGCTAGAGATAGAACACAAGTATCAGATGTACAGTGCATATTACTTTATCTGGTGTAGCTTGTTTAAAGATAACACCTGTTGTTTTACCTTCACTATGATAAAGTAAATTAGTTGTTTATCTTATAGCTTTGACTAATAATCAGTGTGGTGATGATCTGAAGCTGTTACACCACAGTACAATTTGTTCTGACAAGTTATAAACAAGGCAGAGAAATATACAGCCTAGACATACTTTGAAGTGGTGTCATGGGCCTCATACTGCAGTGTAAAACCCAGTTTGGGGAATGGTGATGACACTATCACAGCTGAGGAGATCAGTTAATTTTAGAAGATGATAACAAGTACCTCACTGAGGTGCATTTTGGAGGACAAGGGTGAATAGTTTGTGACTTACCGTAATCATGCCTTCTTGGTGTCTACCCTGTCTACTCTCAAGGAAAAATTCTTCTTGATTAAGTCAAGTATCAGATCAACAGCAAACTAAAACAAAAACCAAAAATGTTTTCAGAAGTCCAGGCATGATTTCAATGAGTTATCCCCTTTACAATACTTTCCCCCCTTCTCCCTCCTACNGCCCCCCCAGTTCCATTGTTCCATTTTGATTTTGGATCTTCAATTCCAGTTTTTCTTTTGTTTAGACAGAAAAAAGAGAGGATCTTGTTGAGACTTGATGTCTTCTATCTGTTGTTTTGTTTTCTTCTGTAAGTAAAAGATATATGCTAGCAGGCATAATCCCATATGCAGAAAAATTATTGATCACATCATATTATGTAAATAGAATTTTGATTCCATGTCATAAAGAGCTCACTGAAAAATAGTTCAGGCAGTAGCAATAATACATAGCAGTCCGTACTGAAAAAAAAAAAACCAACATAAGATCTACAACTGGCAAATTCACATCTAGAGGCTAGTCAGTTCTCTAATCATATCATGTGTACTTCCTTTTTGGCCAATCCAATATGGTATGCATTTTTTCTATATACCCTTGCAGTAGGCCATCAGTTATTAGAAGATTCAGGTGATGAAGCAAATAAGGCTTTTTGAATCTAAAAATCTTCATCTAAGATTTGTGGTGTTTGTATGTCAGTAATTAATTAAGACTGAGAACACTTCTGGAAGAAATAAGTTTCATGCCAAATATGTAGACATGAGGACAGAATTGGTAATTGGCAGGAAGTTCTGCTCTTTAATTTAGAAATTTAAAAAGAGCCTTTGCTCTCACATGTTCTGATTATATCTGAAGAGTTGCAGCACCATGCCTCCAATTAACATTGCAATCAGCTCCATCCAGAAGCAATGTACACATCCATGCTTCCATATATATATCTCCTTTACATTCTTCCTGTTACCATATTTTTAATTCCCATGTGTCATTAGATTTTTTTTTTAAATGAGGCTAAGCAACACTTAAGTGATAAAGGCAAACATTCAAACTTGGTGGCAATGAAAATCTTGACAAGCTTTTGAAAGCAGTGACATTTCCTTAGAAAATAATAAGGTTTAAGGTTGCCCTAATGCCACTTCATCATGGATATATATTTAACAGTCTTTAATGACATTACACAGTTTGTGACATTTTTTAGCAGAGATTTATTATATACTTTTATCTCAGCTTTTATAGAAGAAAAAGATTTCCAGCCTAAATTGGAATTTGTGTGGTCTGTTGGCTGGACTGGACCTGTAATGAGTTGAGATAAACACTGATGAACTTCTGTCATCTATACAAAATAGCCAGAGAAGTTGTATGAAATATTTTGCCAAAGGTTTTTACAGCTATTGTGCTTATATTTTAACAAGAGGCAATCTTGGAAGAACGAGTGCATGTGGGCCTTATAATACATTCCCTTTTAAGCACTTGGAATGTATGCCTGAAATGTAAGGACAATAGCTGTAAAAACACAAAATAAATTGGTATCCAAATAAGAAAAAATTTTAAAAGTTCCAATGATTTTCATAGAGAAAAGCTAGTGCTGAGCAGGAAGAGTAGTTAAACATTGGAACAAGCTCCCCAGAGAAGTGGTGGAATCACCAACTCTGGAAGTGTTCAAAAATGAGTAGATGTGGCACTTCATGATATGGTTTAGTGAGTGTGGTGGTACTTGATTGAAAGTTGGACTTTGTGTTCTTGGAGGTCTTCTTCAACCTTAATATTTCTACGATTCTATGAAGCACTGGTCCTAGCTAGGTCTTGTTTTTTGTGAAAGCTCAGTGGTGACCAAATGCAGCTTGTTCTTTCCCCCACCTCCTTCTTGGAATTCCACAGCTTTAACTTGACTCTTACTTACTTGTGCTCTTTTCTTTTATTAATAAATCAGGTCAAGTGTTTTGGTAAGAATGAGCAAACACCACTACTATGGAAACTAGATTGTTAACTAGAATTGCAGAAAAATTGCACAGCAGAACCTTGCAAAGTCTTTGTGGTGTATCTCAACAACATAACTGCCTCATGATTATTGGCATAACTCCCAACTTCCAAGATGTTGTTAGTGGCAAACAAAAGTACAGTACAGCTTTATTTTGTGGAGCATCTGCCATGCAAACATATTCTCACAGGCTTTACACAGTAACACATATGCAGGGTTGGAAATGCAAGTAAAACAATGTTTTAGCAGTAACATTTTAGTTTCACTGAAGAGAGTTCCTTATAGCATCTTTCCAGAGAATTACAGAGTTGATTTGAACAGGATCAGCTGCTGAATACTTCAGAATATCAGTATTCACCTTTACTCCTCCTAATGTGGGTTTTACAAAATTTATTTTCATGGGGATTGTGTTGCTTAAAGGAGCTGAATGCCTGTGTACTGTGCAACCTCTCTTTCCCATTATTAGTAAATGAACACTCAGGGCTTTTATATTCTAGTGACCCCTTATTTATTTCTTTCTAAATTATGTATCTATCTGCCTGACCAAACCCTTAAACCATTTCCATAAATGCAGCTCCTCAAAAGTTGCTAAGTAACTGTTCAAATGCCTGTGCTGCCCACAGCACTAATGACTACTTTTGCCTTCCCTTTATGCTATATAATTGTTTTGCATCTGAATCTTCCCAAAGCATGGATTTCTAGCAGAAAAATATCTGAAAGCATTTCAATATACTAGTAAAAAGGGCTAATTGTCTTCAAATAGTTGGGTTTTTTTTTTGAGGCTTACAAAATCAAGCCTATTATAAACTGAGCTGAGACAACAGCATTTTCAGATAGCAAAAAGGATCATTAAAAATAAAAATGTCTCTTGAACATCATCCTTTTCACAGGCTGGTGAACATACCTCTGTCCAAGTCCTTTTATTTGTTGGTTGATCCTGCCTCTGTTGAGATACAGAAAAAATGTGTTTTCACATAAGCAGGTGACTGACAAACAGCCTCATTGATGGATTGAAGCCAGTTCTTTATGATACTGCTAAGATATGCTAAGAGCAGTGATTTGGGGTGTGACAGACTGACAATCTCCCACCTTCCCATCCACAGACCACATGCAGTTTGGGGTATGGATATGCTCCATATGACCTCTGGAATGTGTTCTTCTTTGCCTGGTGCCTTTAAAGGTTGAGTGGACCTGAGCCAGGAGTGAGAGTAAGCACAGATCTCATTCTTTATGGTTTGGATAATGGTGTTAGGAGGCAAGGGCTGAAGGACCTGTAGTCTTTGCTTTCTGGATTCCTTACATTTACTGGTCAATAGCTATTTAGTGCAAAATACGGAGCAGAGTCAGGAATTTGAGCCACAGCTTTTCCTTTCCAGGTGACAGTACTCTGAGTGCCAAATCCTACACATTTTTTCTTTCTCTATTGCAAACCAATTTGTTACTTCAAAATCAGTGCACTCCAGTAGCTTAACAGTGTTTGATGTCCCGAACAGGCCATTAGCTGCAGTAAAAGAGGGGGCACTCACTATTTCATGCCTTTTGTGGCACATTAGGCAGCCACATTGCTTTTGGATGAGATATTTATGTATATTATTAAATTATGTTTATAATGTCAATGCCCTAAGCACAGACCTTTAGGGCACGTGGACCCTAAGGGACATTCCATTTCTCAAATGAGATATTCTCACATGAGACAGGTAAGGGTTTTCTGGACATAACTTCATATAGTCCAGTAAGACCAACTGTTAAAGTCACAGATAGCCACTGAACAAAGCTCTAAAAAGTCACTTTCATCAAGTTTTGTATTTTGTCACCACTGCCATGTCTCAGGAATACCTCTGTTCGAAGCTGGCTCAGCAGATAACTCCCCTTCACCTTCCCTTCCATGTTCAGACCTAGAAATTCCTTCTTCTTTGAGGATGATCCAAGTTCATGTCAGGTTGATGTGCATTTATCAGCACACCCTTGAAGACAGGCAGCAAACAGCTTGGCAATGATAAATATACCTAGAAGTGCATCTTTAAGGAGAGGAGGAAAAATGCTGTCAAAAACTTATGGAGCAGGGATTTTGATAATGGCATATTCAAATACCTGAATTTCAGGTGTCCTACATTACCACCTTCTGTACATCTGTGGTCTGCTGCAATTTCTTTAAACTGTAAATTACAGGGTGTAAGTTTCTGGAGCAATTTATGTCCATGATGGTAAAAGATAAATATGAGAATGAGGTAGAGGAGATAGAAGAAAAGCATTTAGGAATGGATGGAGGATGACAGTATTGGGAGAAAGTATAGCAGTCTATAGACAAAGGAAACCAACAGAAAGAGCTGGGAAATGACTGCAAAGCTGTGGAACAGCAGGAGAAGAAATATGGCCTATGTAAAAATGAATGTATAACAAACTATATTGCAGCAATATTTAAAAAAAACCAACCAAACCATTAAATTCCTAGATAAAGTATTACAGAAATGAAGGACCTGATTTGCTTCTTCTGCATATTAAATTTAATGGACCTTTAAAATCAAAGGCAAATAGCAAATTGGGTCTAAGGAAGAAAATAAGTTTGGCACTACAACAGAGGAGAAATACTAAAATTGAAAATGTTTGGGGAGAAAAATAAAATATCCATTATTTCAAAATAAAATATCCATTTGCCCCAGATTTTTCCTAAGGCCTGTTATGGAAAAAATAAGAAACACTGAAAATACTTTTTAGCAATGTGTTGTCAATATGCACATTCACAATCCATTAACTTATCCCACCCTCTCACCAATCTATACTATTTTCTGAAAGTACTATAGTCCAAAGAAAGAGAGACAAAGACTGGGGCATGGCATTATTTGCAAAGTAACAGCATCTTTCTCTGTGGATATAGTGATTTTTACTTGTGTTTGTGAGCAACTATTACAAGAATATGCTTATAGAGGATATTCCTTAAAGGACAGCAGCTGTGGGCAAGCAACCTTTCTTAGCTACTGTATTTTCAGTAATAGTGAGACATTGCCTAGATGCCAGATTGACAGATTATTTCTGATCCCTGCATATAAAATTTACCCTGGTTGCATACAAAGATTTCTATTTTAAAGAATTTAAATTTTCCCAAATTAAAAAGAAATCAACAAGCAAACATCTATTTAAACAGGACTCCATTTATAAAATTATATGGTTTTTTACTCAAAAGTAAAAATGTTACTACTTTTTTAAAGGCACTCTACAACAATTCCTTCTAAATGTATTCTTCATAATATTTCTCTTAATCTTAGAAGAGAATTCAGTTTTAAAATAAAAAATTATATCTTATGTATATTTTAATATTTGAGAATTTATATTTCCTAGGAACAAGCTATTCTTTTATGCTTTCAGACTTTTGACAAATGTTTTATCTTTATTTATATTCTTTTTGCCTTCTTTTCACATCATGTTCATTTTATCACATCAGTATCTTCACCTTCATTAGTGGACAGGTCATTACAATTGTGAATATGAAATAGCAACAGACAACTTTACAGATTTCAGTAACTGAATTAAAAAAAACAGCTTTTATGAATAGTTCACCATCTTAACTTTAGAAATTATGATGCTCATAACTAGTAAAAATAATGTTAATTCTAGCAGCATTGATGTTTTTTCAGGGTAGAAGGGTGATGTAAATGCTGACTGTGATGGTTAACACTAAGAACAGATAAGGAGAAAGCAAGCTGGGTAAATTAAATGTTTTCTAGAGTATGGATCAAATTTTACAGACAAACTAAATTCATATTGCTGCAGTTCTGTTAATTCAGTGCTGTTAAATCCAGTGTACATTTAGCCTCTGTTTTGTGCCATATTAGGTACCATCAACAGCTGGCACCATCCTAAACTCTCAAAGGAGTAATAAATCCTTCTTTCAAGCACTTGGCCATAAAGGGAGGCTTCTCCCTCTTGTTCCTTGCCATACCCCGAGTGTAATTCTACACTAATTTCCACATTGAAACTTGTCTGTGAGGTACTACTCTCCCACCAGCTAAAATCACTTGGGCTTCCACGAGTCCCTGCCCATGGGAATGGTACAGTTGCTTTAAAGACAGGAGTTGGTCACCTCCTGGGGAGTAACCTAGCCATGCTTACAGGTTTTAAAGCCCAGCAGTTGTACCTGACAGCACCTGGAATGAGAAATAACAGAGCAGGCTGCCTAGAGCGAGTAGTAATGCCACCAGGGGGGACAGCTCACACCTCCTGCACTGCATACTTCCAAATTGGATTCGGACCAGCCTTTGCTCCTGTGCTGAGAGCATTTACAAGGGCACGGACGCCAGCGACGGGCGAGCTTATTCTGAGAGTAATTGAGCCAAATGGCCCGCACAGGAGACACATGGAGATTACAGCTACGTGTCTTAGACTCTCAGGGTTCCAAAACCACAGGCCAGCTTTCTGCAATTTCAGCCCTTTTAATGCATTTGAGCCAGTGTAGGCAAGGTAAAATGGAACTTTAAATTGCAGGATATTTTTGTTTTCTGGGAGGAATGGTTAAGGCAACTGAATTTTTGTGTCCCGGCTCTCATGGTTCCCCAGGGAGGGGCAGGGTTTGCCACTGTTTAATAGGCAAAGGTTTTTCTTGCTGGTCTCTTTCAAAGCTGTGAGACAGGAGTGTGCAGTGGACTATGATGCCTCTCTAAGACTTCCTCCCAGCTGTCGGCAACAGTAGCAATATTGTGTCCTGCTTGAACAGCCACCATTCATGCCACATGGGCCTGGCTTTCCCGGTGGCTGTGAGCCTGCACTGAATTCCTCCACACGTGCATAAATATCACTGTAGTGGTCATTGGTGAGGGCTGTTATAACTCAGTAACAATATTTCCCTTAACAAAGCTGTTTCCAGAGTTTCCCTAGGAGCTGAACCTGTCCAGGGTCAGGTAACTGCGTGGCAAACCCAGGCTGCTCTGTGTACAAGTGCAGCAGCCACGCCACGACGTGACACCAAGCAGAAAACAGCAGCCACTTGTCAGCCATCTGCAAACAGCAGTCTCATCCAGGGGCCCTTAATACGCTTTGTACCAAGGAAACAAGTAACTTACTGCGAGGCTGTGCTGCCTGAATGTCTGCAGCCACAGTGCAAAAGCTACCAGAGGAGTGAACAGAAGCAAAGGAACCCAGAGCTCAATCTCCTGTTCCATCTCCACCTCGGTGCCTGGCTCGCTTCCCTACTTTTCATGTGCCATACAGTGCTCTACAAACATTTCTTTGCAAACATTATGTAGGTGGGCCTCACAACATCTCTGTGAGGTAATTAAACACAGAAACCTCACACTGCAAACAGGGAAAGGGAGGCTCTGAGCTTGGCTTTCTTGCCAGGCTTACGGGGGTAAGCAGTTTCACAGTAATTCAGACAGTTTCAGGGCATTGCTGTATTTTAGCAATTGTGAGGACTGTGCTAATCTGTGAGGTTTGATTTGATTCACAGCAATTTCATCCTCCCAGGGTGAACTTGGTCTCCCTCCACTTGTCACTGTGGGCTGCTTTGGAGACTCTGGAGGCTACACAAAATTTAATATGATGGATGTGAACTGTTCTGTGCCAGTAGGCCTTAAAGAACTGTCCCTGGTATCATAAATTTGCTAAGATAGACAACACCTTGATGACCAAACTGGAAAGTACAGAAAACAATTACATTTTACTAAATCTGTGCAGACAATTATTTTTCACATAATACTTTGTCTTTAATGGAAGCACTGATCAGATCCAAAACCCTGATGTAAAAAGACTAGATAGCAAAGTATTAATCTGTGATTATATGTGAAAGTACTTTACACAAAAGCATGAATTTAAATTCATTATTCAGGTTCTTATTCTAAATTCTGTTCAAAGACTGGTCTGATCTGCTGTTCTCCACCTCTTCTGTAATCCAAACTTGTTGCTATCAGTTACCTGGTTTACTCTTCAGAAGGATAGGTAAACATTGTGAACTGAAGAACTGAGGCTGTAGCCTGTTCCTGTTTTCACATATAAATACACATTTGTTCATGTACATACTGTATTCTGGGAAAAACATTTTCCTTTCCTTTTGAATAAGGTTTAAAGAATTTAAAAGAAGGTCAAGTATCTAGTAATTTTAGTGTTCTGGAAGAAGAGATCACTGTGACTGGCCAACAACATGTGCTTCTTCAAAGGTTTGATGATGCTCTCTCTTTGGGAATAAAGCTACTTTATTGTGAGGATGCATGGGGTAGAAAAGTGTTTCTGGCAGACTTTGACAGTATCAGTGTTTTGGTAAAAAGGCTATTGGTGTTCTTTGTTAGTAATCTCTGCAGGAGGCAAGGTAAGATAGTTCATTCCTTTTTGCTGAGTCACAGATATCAGGGCTACCAGATGTAATATATGAGTTGCCAGGATTTGAAACAATGGTTAGACAAAATTTTCAAACGTGGTTAGAAAAAGCTTGGAAATATACTTTTGTGACTATGTGTCATGCCTGGTCTAGCTATGGAGAGCTGAGCACTTTTTAAAAGAAGACTTGAGTTTTCACTGTGCCTTGTAGTTTTAGTAAAGGTTGTTGGAGAATGCTCTAACAGCATACTTTCCCCATTATCTCTTCTCAAGCAGTTCTTGTAGGCTCCCAATTTTCCTTTTAAAAATAATATATTAATCCTTTATGTGGCTGGCTGGTGGGTGGAGATACTCATGTCCTGGACACTTGTGGTGAAGGCCAACAGAGGAGACAAGGTTGCACTATCTTGTGTTTATTTTGTGAAAATGTTCAGGAACAAAATTATAAAATATTTATTTTATGTATTGTTTCAAGTATTGTGCAAAACCAATAAAAGTAAGTTGAAAGAAAACATCAGCGTTTCTGATTTTAAATATCAAAGGACAGGAAATTCTCCATCCTTGATTTTCCATTGGGATTATAGCAATTTACTGTTTTGAGATTCCCTGTTTTAGTGTGATATAATGTGTAAAGGATAAGCAGGATCAGGATGACATTGAATTTCATCTTTGTTTAGTTTCAGTCAGACCATTCATAGCTATCACACCATTGTAAGGTGACATCCGTAAGCTTCCAAAGATATCACAACCTAAACATTTTTTGATACTGGATTAACATCCTTTCCATGGGAATAACACATTTTTAATCTTATTTCAGGCTTCTGTGTTATTACAATAGACTTTTTTAATCCCTTCTATACAGTCACCAGATAAAAATAAATGTGTGATCAAACAATGTTGAATCTCCATGTTGAGAAGGGAGGTGACCTTGGGACAGAGCTTTCTCTCACAAAGCAGTATAACAGTGGGAAAACCACCACACTTCAAAATATTAATCACATTGGCCCATGTCATATTTGGAGATGTTGTTGTTAGTGAGCACCAGCAAAAGAGTTCAGCAACAGCCAAGCAGAGTCTGTCTAAACAGAGGTGAACAGGGGCTGTGTCATCACAGTAATGTCCAGAAAGCCACTGATGTGTTATGGCTTTGATTTTTGGTGGACATTCAGTGATGAACAGGACATGAGTTCTTTAACTCATATCTGGTTTAAACAATAGAAGACAGTAGTTTTGTTTAATGATGGTGGTTTAGGAGTTAGGTGTAGAGAGGAAAGCTGCCTTTCTGCTCATCAGAAGAGCAGAGTTGAGTCTTGCTTGGGATCTGGGTTGATGGCTGCTGTCCCTTTTGGCTGCTGTCTCTTTTGTCTGGGGGTTGCTGAGTGTTGTCCACATCAATGTGTCTGTGGAAACCGGAATTTCTAAGCAGCACTAACCAGTAGACCTCCTAATTTGGCCAGAACATGATTTCCAATGGCCAAAGAAGTCTCTGTCATCTGTAGATCAATTTGGCAATGGCTGGAAACTGAGTTACTCAAGTAGCCAACTTCCTGTGTTAGAGAAAGCTAACATTGTGGGCAAACTATTATTTTTTTTCATTTATAGAATCTAATATTGCAGTGGATGTTTCCCAATGCACTGAGGCCCCAGACAGTTGTGAAACATCACACTAAATACAAGAAAAACATTGAAAAACCCACACAATAACTTTCTTATCCTCCTCTTGGATTACTGTACATCCAGATGGGAAGATTAGTTTGACTTAGAGGTTTTTTTAGCTTAAGGAGTTTTTGCTTGGTGATTGTTTTCAAAACTAGAATCTCTTTGGTTTCAGTTTTATGGCTTGTTACCAAATCTGATTTTTATGGAAACAGAAATTTCATCAGGATAAACCCTTCTGTGTTTCCCCTTGAAGGGAAGTCCTCATTCACATTTTTGTTCAAATCCAATTAGTTTCATGCAAGATGGATGTGTCAATACAAAACACAGCACAGACCATCTGATCTGCAGTGCTGGCAGTGCTCCCCACAGTTCCTTTTGCTGCCCATGTGTGATGCTGGCTGATACTCCAGGGACTCATCCAGTGGCTTTCAGATGGGGAAGGAGGAGTGTGGGGGTCAAACAGAGCCTCTCATGCTGACCAAGGCATTACCTGTATGTGCTGGATTTACTTGCTACAGGTTCATAAAGAGGAAAATGCTCAACAAGCACAGGACTGTTTTAGTAACTGTGCTCTTAAGTCACCCAGGTGCCTTTCAAGAATAAAATCTTCACAGTTTCTGATCTAATGTGACATCTGTTTTCAAAACATCTCCCCTCAAATCTTATTTTTCTGGCCTAAGTTGCTCAGTTGACATTATGAGGTGAGAGTTCTCACCAGTCAGCACTATTAGCTCCTGTATTTAGTCATCCATTACTCAACAAGATAAATGTAGTCATACTGTTAATGTAAGAAATAGCACACAGAATCACAGGCAACTGGAATGTTACCCCCTTCTCTTTCAGTGGGCTGGTGACCTTTAGCAAGTTTGTGTAAGCAGTGCTTTCCTCCTTTTCCCATCTGTACACTAGCTAAAAAATAAAATCTTGCCTGCCCCAAGGGTAAGGTTGAATAATATTGTAAACAAAAATCAAACAAAAAATGGAAAGAACAACAAAAAAAATTTTAAAAATCACAAGAGACACCAAATGTTTTTCACTTGCAGAGACCTGTTAAAAACTCTAATTACACTGTTCATGGCAGTCTCAGCATGACAACTGCTGCAGTCACTTTAGTCAGTAGGTCAGCATTTCACTGCCAGCATTCAAATAGGAGAGACCCTTCAGCATCCATAATACTCAGGTGTGCCTGAGCAAGAGGAGTTTACATCCAAATCCAAATCCAAATTTCATCTGTTTTCATATATACTTCAGAACTTCCTTTAATTGGATCCCAGCACATTTCCACTCAAAACTTGTTTGCACTGAACAGCATTTTCACCTGAGTTATTAGTGAGGATCATGTGGCATAAAATGAACAGCAGTTCTGGATTTTAAAATAAAGTCAGTAAAGATAATTAGATACAACTTTATTATTTATGTATTATGTAAAATCTGTTTTGAA
Organism: Notiomystis cincta; assembly: GCA_013398075.1. Classification (NCBI taxonomy): domain Eukaryota; kingdom Metazoa; phylum Chordata; class Aves; order Passeriformes; family Notiomystidae; genus Notiomystis; species Notiomystis cincta. The sequence goes on along the minus strand of VZRX01009158.1, from coordinate 512,884 downwards.
AGATTTTTTGAAAATGCCAGGAAAGTAAGTTTAAACAAAGTTTCTAAAAGCTGTAAAGTCATTGCTCTTCCTTGTAAAATTATGTGGATGTACCACTTGTAATATGTGCAATTTCATCAGGGTCATGTGGCTCAGGTATATTGCAATATATGGGAAACCATGACTCATTGGTAAGGAATGACAAAGGCCTGCCATATGTAAATACTAAAGATACCATAATAACAAATAAATGTTTTTAAAAGTGAATTTTTAAGAATAGGTGCTTGCAGATTCTGGCAAGCAAAGTGCTTCTGCTCCTTGCTCTCATTCACTGCACTGCACAACTTCCAAATGTACCACTGCTTCCCACAAAGTATAATTTACTCAGCAATCCTTACCTCCATGAAATTATAACTGTAATTTTATGCTTCATTATAAGAATTATATATTATATACAAAGGTATATAACAATATAAAATAGGAAAATGGGAAACATTCTTTTGCTGCTTTATCATTTTTTTAAAGCTGAGAGGAAGTAATAGATTTACCCCTAGCTTCAGAAAAGGTGTTCTCCTTACTGTGAAGAAAATGGCATATTTTCCTTCAGCTGTTTGTGAGCCTCCCAGCTGGATTCTGCTATTCACCTTGTTCTCTTCCTGAGCAGTTAATTAGTCCTAATAATGGTGGCCATAGCAGTATTAAAAGCATCCTTTTAATTCCTTCACAAAAACACAGTGAATTTAGAGTTATTAAACATCCATGATTTCCTCCTCCTATGACCAAACATTCTGGATATCCCACATCACAGTGAGACCATTTGCAGCTCCCTTAGCTCTGCTTACCTTACAGCCACCTTACTGTCCTGTGGCAACTGGGATAACATTTTTCCAGCTGTGCAGATCCAACCTCTAACAGTCAGGATTAACACTGATTTTAGAGTCCAAATGTACAGCCAGTGTTTACACTAAGAGTCAGCTAAATCCTTCTGAGTGCATTTGATGAAGAGTTAGGCATCCAAGCTTTTCTCTGTAATCAGCTGGGCTAAATTAGTCTCTAGAAATTTCTCTCTCTCTCTTCCTTTATGAACATAAAAATCTAGAGCTCAGTTCCCTCGAGTGAGATTCAGAAAAGCCCACCACAGTTTTAAATATGATGTACGTGTTAATTCTTTGGAGTTTTGTAAAACAGATGTTCTACCAATGTAAAGACTTCATTTAAAGAAATAACTAGTAAAACATTCAGTATCTTAGCAATTGTTTGAAAATATACAGAGAGAATGATTTTTCCTGAAGCATATCATATAAAAATTGGGAATTAAAGGAAAAAAATTCAAAACCAATTGGTTTTGAATTCTATCTTTAACATAAATACATAATAGCAGTAACACTTAAATAGTACAAGACAAAAACAGATCAGAGAATAAAATCTTCTGAGAACAGAATTATAGATAATGCACCCAGCTCCTTTGGGGGACCAGTTAAAGAATAAACTATATATGGCAGGTACAAGTCACATTGCTTGATACACCCACTGCAAGAAACTCAGGCATGTGGTGATAAGATTGGTAACAGACACTGAAGAGAGATGATGCCATATATATTAGTCAGTCAAATTGATTAATACAAAAAAATGAAAGGGATTGTCTGGTTTTGTACAGACAGGTAGGGGATATATGATAGAAACTCCACGAGTAAAATGTTCACCATGTTGACTTTGGCAGGTAAGAGTGGAAGGTATGAGCAAAGTCAGGCCAAAAGGCGATCTAAGATTATTCCCATGACAACAGAGGTTAACAGGTTAACGTTTCTTAATTCTATAGATGAAGTACAGTTCTCAGGCTTTCCCCAGAAAAGCAGTATCTAGTTGGATAGGGAGTAACAAAAGACATGTCTTTGCCTTTTTTGCAAAATTCATGAGGTTTACTACTTACAGCAGGAAGAGATGTCTCTTCAAGAGAATAAACCCAGATAAAGGGAGGGAATCACATTCAACCAAGTCCTTCTCTAACCTTCATTTAGATCCCATAAATAGTAGGTGTTGTCACCTCTTAGCAAAGCCTGAAAGAATAGTAACAACTTCCTTTTCCCTGTTTCTATTACAAAGAAAGCTGGTTTAGTGCAGAGCCATTAATTATGAAATTAATTTGTGCCCTGCCTTTTGTAACAAATATTACCTTTTTTATATAATGTGCTTTACTGTATTTTGTAGTTAAAATATGAGGTACGTGACCTTTTTTCTACTGCAAAATGCAGTTGTTCATAATCAAGTCTAAAATAATTTCATGTTTCTTATTGATGAAAACTTAGTAAGAAAACAAAGACTGGCAGGTAAAATGCTTGCAGCAGAGTGACTTTAGAGGTCTCTTACCCTCCAATATGATCAGGATATTGTTTGGATTACACATGGAAGTGAACTCCATAATAAAATTTCAGACTTGTGTGAATACCTGCTCTCGAAACAGGATTATGACAGCAGTTGCAGATAGCTATGAAACTATGATGGCTTTATTTTCTCTAGACTAGAGATTGATGGCTCTAAAAGACACTGAGTGCAGACCTAAGGGACATTTTGTTCCCATGGAGTGTTTTTGCTGGTTTTTATTCTAGTTGTTTCTGCAGTCTAAAATAAGCCTCTTTAGAATGAAAAGCTTGTACAATTTTTGTATGGAGAATCAAGATGCAAATCACTTGGGAAGGTCTTGGGACTGCCAGAGAAGAAGGAAGATACCTGGGCAATTAATTCCTCGTGTAAACTCCTGGGCATTGCATTCCTTGTGTGAACTCCTGTGATGAGTTTTACCACAGGGAAAAAAAAAACCCAAAACATTTGCCCTTTTCTTTCACCTTCTCAAGAGTAGGCATGGATGTAGTCCTGGCTAAGAGATTATAATCAGAATCTGTTCAGAAGTGAAAGAAAAGAGCAGCTTTGGGCAACACTTGCCAACAATCCACCTATTTAGAACTGATGATTCCATACATCAAACAAAATGAAACAAAACACTCTGCTTCTGGGAATTATTTTCAGGGAGAAAATTAGTCTTTTTAGCATTACTCCAAAATATCTGAAAACAATAGCTAATGTGTCAAAAAAATGTGGATTTCTCTGTATCTGAAATATATTCATAGGGATTACTGCAGTAGCATCCAAGTATTTCCTGGTTATAATGGCATGTGTATGGCTCCAGATAAATTATTAATCCCACTTTTAAAGTTGACAAAGAGATGTTAGTACCAATGACACTTTCTTTTAATGCAGAAGATGTTCTTCCATAATGTCTAATATGACAATTTTTGAAATGCAATTTTTTTCCTGTAAAAACAACACTTGCTATTTTTTAGCTCCATTATGTTCTGCACATAGAAACATGATGTATGATGGCTGCACTTGAATTTATAAAAGCCTTGTTTTCAGTGCTAAGGTCACTCGGGTTTTTGGTTTGATTTCCTCTTCTAAGCTGCACTGATGTAAGAGTATCACAGAACCACAGGATGGGTCAGGTTGGAAGGGACCACAGTGGGTCATCTGGTCCAATCTCCCTGCTCAAGCATATCCTAGAGCACATGGCACAGGGTTGAATCCAGACAGCTCCTGAATCTCCCAGTGAGGGAGATGCTCAATGAGTATTACACATAAATGCAATAAGTACTTCTAATGTATAGCTGTGGCTGTAGAAGCATGTGTTAACAAGCTAAATGGATGCCCATTTTTACAGTATGTGGTTGGTAACAGGCTGGACAGGTGCCCACAAAATTTTGTGATTGGGATAATTTTGCAGAGCTATTGAAGATAGCATTTATATATCAATATTGCTTACTTAAAGTGGTGAAAGAGCTTAAAAATAAGTACAATGCAGAAGACTCAAAATGTTTGAAAAGTATAACCAGGAGCAAATTTGGGAGTAAAACTCTAAGTGGTTGGCAATAAACACAGGAGACAGAGTGTGACATGGGTGATTCATGTTGTGACACACTGAAATCATCTAACAGCTGACCAAAAGAGGGCCTGGGGCCATCCTTTGGTGGTGTCCTCTTTGCACAGCAATTGGGCCCAGGTCTCCTTAGGGCATCATGGGGGCTCAGAGTGTTGCAGAAAGGACTTTGTTCATAGAAAGTTTTATTTGCCCAGTTCCTTATGGATGCCAGACAAAATTACCTTAAGGAAAGAGCAAGAAGAGAGAGAGAGAGAGAGAGAGAGTGAGAAAAGAGAAAGAGAAAACCTCCCTTTTAACAAGATGGCCAATTTTGCAGTCATTGAGCAGCTGTCCTTGAGACTCGGCTACCTTCAGGCCCAGGCAGTGTGTGGTGCACAAGCAAAGACCTAGGGAAAAGGAGTTTCCTGCCTTCTGACTCTAAGTTCTCTTTTTTTACTTCTGCTGAAGCTGTCAAGCCTTCCCACATGTGTTTTCAGGTTTGTTTGATGACTTCTAACTCTCTCCTGTGTGGTTTGTTTGGCCCAGGGCCAGTTCTGTTACCTAAGTAAGCCAGAGACTGAGCGAAAGCAGTGGACTCGTGAACACATTACTTATTTGTTGGTATGCTTTTGGCATGGGTTGTTCTCACCAGCTCCTATTCCTTAAAAATTAAGCCCTAGAAAGGATGAAACAGGACTGCCTGTATATTCCAGTGTTTTGGGGAACCAGGAATGCCCAGCTCTCGAGAAGCAGTGCTTGGTGCCACTCAGGAAGCAGTCAGGGAGAGAGCCTTGTTAGGCAGGTGCCTGAGTCAGCTCACTGGCACTCAGTCTTCCTGTCCTTCCTGAGCCTGTGCTTTTGTTTGCAAACCTGATGGCATGCAGTGGGCACACACAAATAAGCAGGTGCCAAAATTCATCCCACATTGCTCTGAACAGCCTGAGGAGACTCTTCAGGAGATTTATTCTCCCACAGACCATTGATTTGCTTATTGGAGAGAGTGGTGTGTCAGCTGGTGCTTGCAAGGCTTTGATCCAGTAGATTGGTGGGAAATATGTGACAAAAACATGTGGTTGAAGCTGAGACCTAAATTTTCAAAAATGAATCCCATATTTTCCTCACATTACATATTTCAATAGAAAGTCAAAGTTAAAATGTCTGAGACCATGGAAAGCAACTAGAACAGCCTAGCTCTATAGTTCAGAGGAGAAAAGATAATTATGTGGTCCAGGAAATATTTTAAATACAGAGAACTTTGATGTTTCACTTCAGAGCAACAATAAATAGAGAGAACATATTTGCCTTTTCCCTAATATTGATATTTTCCTCCCATCCTCCCTCCTACTTAGAACTGTTTCTGTGGTGGGAGGATCCATTAGGTAATCTACAGATGTTTTGCATTCTTAAATGTAAACTAGAAAATTAATTGTAATACAGATTCATCCCATGAGGGTAAAGAACTAGTCTGCTCTTTAATGCTTCCTGGATGATGGCACCTCCTCAGAATAAGCCTGAAAGTTGTGCCTCACCCGTTAATGCACACTCGACTGTGACTTACTGCTTATTAAAACCCAGCATTTTTATTGCTTAGTAACTCTGGATTTGGCTCCCAGTGCCCCTGTTATAAACACTTAAAAGTAAGGGATGCCTTATTGAAACCCTGACAGATACTCATGAGGGTCAGGGCTACTGGCGCCTCCCTAATGAAGTCACATGCTGTTAAACTCTTTTTTTCCTTGACTCAAGAAGAAAACAAAGCAGTTAAACTGCTATATCCATTTTCCAGCAACATTAATCCATTTCAAACCACTCTTAACCATATTAAATCACAGGTTTGTGATAAAATGAACTGCCTAAAGGTTCACCTCAGGCTATTTAGCCCACAAACAAGATGCTGACTACTGGCAACAATGGTTGGTTGGCAATTACTGCTCAATTTAGTTGCAATTACTTAGTTTGCTGTGTCTTCTGTTCAGACTAGCTGAGGGTCTACAGCATGGGAGATTCCAGAGTGAAATGCAGTGCCAGGGTTCTGCTGGAGATTGACAGTGACAGTGTTGAAAGGTTACTTGAGCAACATGTTTTAATTTCTTGGAGGGAAGAGAAACCTTCCCTTGCACTGGGAAAACTTGGAAAGGGATGAGCTCTCAAAACAAGTCTGCCCAGATACAGCTTTTCTACTCTGCAGAAAGCCATCCAGGTGTTAATAGAACCTGAATTTTCAGTTTAAGTATGCCTCAGTGCTGATACTAAATAGGGAAGCTGGAAACTTTACCCATGAAATACAGTACAGCTGTGATATAATAGTTGCAATGTAATAGTAATAATTTGAATAGCAAAAAATGTAGCATTCTGGCTGCTGATAGTGTTTTAAAGGCAGTCATCAGTATGCTGTGATTACACCACAGTTATAAGTGGATGGACATACCCACAATACACACCAGTTCAAGGGAAGTGTAGTTATTTTCAGCTCAATTTAGTGAAAACCTTGACTTGCCTAATGTAGGTCTAAATTTTCAGGTAAGTATAAGATTTTATCTATAATCATTATGGGAACTGCTAATAAGTCCTTGGGAAATAGTACATAAAACCAATCACAATTTTTCATAGATGTTGGGCAGTTTCATTAGCTGAAGGATTCTACTAGTGTTTGCTATAATGGGAATGTTTATATATGTAATTCTCAAGCTGTATTCATTATACACATGCTTTCATGTAAGAAAGGCTAAGTAAAATTCTTGAAGAATGCAGAATCATCAATTCAAGATCACATGGGTAGGGTAAGATTTTGCAAGTACTGTCTTCAGAGAAAATTGATTAAATATAGGCTTGTTAAAATTAAAATACAGTGTGATATAGAGAAAAGGAGCTTTTGTCTCTAAACAAATAAAAACAGTGGCTTTATTTCCTTTGCTAAGGCCAACAAAGACCTGATAAAGATTCAGCAAAACTCAGAAGGATCTGACATTTAAGTGCATCTCAAGATTACAGATTATCAATAGGGAACTTCCTTGTTTTGCATAAGAATTTATTTAATCACTAGCAGATGTTATTACAAGGCTTTTATTTTGGGGGAGGTGACAGTGGAAAGGCTGCAGGTGAGACAGATTGCACATGTCAGTGTGCTTTGGTAGTTCCCATACTTTCTTTTGCCCCTGTCAGAGAGCAGAAGGGGAAGCACAAGGCCTTGGGTATCCTACAGCTCCTACACTCTGATAGTTTTTCAGGTGAATCAACCTTAAAAGGCCTCCCATGCAGCCTGAAGATGTAAGGCATGTGGCCTGACTCTTTCTGAAATATTGCCCTTAGATTTCAGCTATTAATGCGTGGCCTGCTGTTTTCATGGATGTTTGGTAAGACTTACAAAGTAGCATTGATTTTCACACTAACAGATTTTGCATCTATAATCCTTAGGCATAGGGAATGATATTTTTACATGCTAGAGTAAAGGTTTTTAAAGGTGATGGAGAAAGGAATGTAATAGGAAAACAGAAATATGAATAACAGTAGCACTTTTTTGCCTCTGAGATTATCAATATATTCATAAAAGCATAGAAGCTTTTTGCTCTTAAATGCCTTAAATTCTTTTAATCAGTTATGTTTACGACTATATCTTTTAACTCTACTTTCTAATGGAATAAGAAATTATCTGCAGTACTCTAGGAAAAGAAAAAGAAAGAAAGAAAATAAAAACTCCTTCACCAAACTATTATTGTTATGTGGAATCTCCTTCCATCTACTATTGGTGAGAGCAAAGCATACTAACTGAAGGTTACTTTAAAAAAAAAATCAGTAGATTCTCATAAAATATTTGGCATGCAATCAATGTGCAGTTAGCACATTATCTCTATTTGGAGGTACAATAATCCCTGTCACCTCCTCCAAAAAGAAAATGATCCAATATTTATTGTCATGTTTGTCTGTGTACATCAAGTACACTTCCCTGATTATTGCAATGTTGGAAGAGACATGTACTGAACACCATAGTCAGGACATACAGAACACAATAGATTGCATGGAAGAAGCCTGTAAATATGGTTCCTACTCCAATAACCTTATAAACAGGCTTTACAAGACTTGGTTGTCTGCAGCTTAAAAAGGTCAAAATTACACACATTCAGATTTTATGCCATAAAAAATCCTATTGTATTTTTAAAACACTATACAATCTAACATGATTAAAATAGTTAAATGCTAGATCAGTGTTAATTGTCTGTCTTTAGTAAATTGAAAATTAACATGCCACTTAACTGCAATCCTCAAAAACCACTTTCAGATATTTGCTTGCTGAATTTTGTCATAAAAAAGAGTTTAGAGCCATTTAGATTTGCATCTTCCTCCTTAAAATGAGTAATGCATTAGTTTGTCATATAGATAGAAGTTGAATAGAATTACTTCAAACCCAGTTTTTTCATAGGTAAAATTTTTCTCCATAACATTAAAACAAAAAAACAAGAAACCCCAACAAACTAAGAGCATATTGTGGCTGGGGCATTTACACCCTGTTTATTGCTACATATCTCAAATCCTGAAATGCAGCTGGTGTGAGCCCAGGCATGCTGGCAATGGAAACCCAGCCTATGCAGGATCACGTAATACCAGAGGGGTAACACGAGATGCGTTTCTGCATTGGTACAGAGCAGATTTTCCATGCGTTCTCGGCAGGAACTTTTCCCCCCTCTTAGTTATGCCCTGGCTTGTTGCAGTTTTGCTTACATTGTTTTGGTACAGGAGTCCTTGCAGGTGACTTCCCATTTTTCTCTGTAGCCCTCACAGTACCTTGCAAAGTGGTTATCTTGCCCAAGAGCACCGTTCTCCAGCAAAGCCTTTCTCTGTGGAAGGTGGTGCCTCTGCCTTTCAGTGTTTCCCTTTCCTGACAAGTGGTACTGGGCCATCACAGTCATCCAGGCTGGCTTCAAGCTCTCCAATTTACTTATCTCACCAAAGGACCTGAATCCATGCCACATTTCTTCAGAATTCCATGTCCTTTTGTCCCTATTCTCATTTTTCACTTCATTATATTTTGAGCTCCACTTTCACCTGCTCCAAGATTCAGTCTCTTTTCCATGGGGGACATGTAAGTTCCCTTCTAGTTTACTACGCTGCAGTTTGTGTAACAGGCTCAATATCATGGTATGCATCTGATCTCAAAAAAGGGAGTTAAGAGTAGAAAATTTATTAATTCATATTCTTATATAAATATGAAAACAATTCACATGTGTAATGAACTGCAGGCTGCAATTCTATGTGGAAACACACCTCTATTACTGAAAATATTATTAACTGAAAGCACCTATGATTTCCTTATCTTCAACAAGAGAAAAAAGTCTAGTCCAGAGTTCAGTTATTCAAAGTATACAAATGCACAATGAAGACTCAGAGGGTTGAATTTTACTTGTATTTATCCATTTCTTTGTTAAATCTGACCAGTTCAGAACACAACAGTTCTTTTAAGATTTTCAACAGCAAAGGCTCTCACACTTCAGGGAAATTGAACACTGGTGGTGTTATTTTCAGCAGGGCTGCCTCTGTGAACTCACCAGCCCAGCATCCAGGACTGCATGTGGCAGAGCCAGTCCAACCAATACTGTACTAGGCCCAGCCACAAAGCCCAAATTGGGATGTAAAGTATCCCAAACTCAGATGTGTCTGAGGTCATTCCTCCTTCTCTCTTTTCTGACTGGTTGAAATTAAAAGTAGAATAACCAGCACCTATTGTCAAATTCCTATTCCTTCTCCCTGATAGGTCCTTTACTGACTCTATAGCCAACTTAGATGTTTTCAGGAGGGAATGAGCAACTGCTGTAAGATTAGTTTGGAAATGATTTGGGTCTGGAGAGAATTTTGGTCACATCTCACAGTACCACTCACAATGTACAAGCAGGCAGAACAAACCTAAACTGGAAAAGGAATTAAGCCAGTCCAGGAAAAGGGCAGAGGAAGCTTATCCAGACCTGGAAGGAATTAATAGCGCTTGTGGCAAAGTCACAGTTTAATCCTGAGATTAAATCCTGAAATCATTCCTCACTTCTTGTTCATGGAAAACATTTACTAACAGCAAAAATGGGCAAACAACTCTATTCTTTGGACTAGCAAAAATGAGTTCCTGCCATTTTAGACATCTGGGATGCAACTAGGTCTTTTTCAGATGATCTGAGCAGTTTGGTAACAGTTTATTTTTCACCCCATTGACATGTACCTATGAACTTTTACTGGCAACAGAAATGAAATTGCTGCAGAAGCTCTTTCTCCTGGTATTTCCAGCTGCAGTGGTAGTGGTGAAAAATTTCCCAGGCTGACAGCTGTAACATGATTTTCAACCAGTTCTGTAGACTGTAAGCATAAAGGGAATTCAGATAAGGCCATGAACTTGTATACAGTTATCTGAATCTTATTTGCAAAGTTTTCAAAATTCATCCATCATCACAATGGATCCCATGGGATGTTGGTGGGCTCTGGGGAGCGTTTGCCGTTTTCCCAGTTTCATAACACCAGGACTGGTGAGTATTGTTAGATACTGTAAGACACCATTTGCCAGCCTGAAATGTTCTGTTTACATAAATATGTCTGGAACATACAGTACCTCTGAGGGACTGAATCAAAAATAACCAAAGGTTTTCACAGAGCACCACAACTCCAGGGGTGAGGTGGGCAGTGAATTTTGACATGCTTTCTACCATCTGTGTTTGTCTAAGTGTGCTTGCTTGAGAAGAAGCAGCTGGGAGACTTCTGTGATAATATTTTAGCATTCTTCTTAGAAGAATAAATGTCAAGTTTCTGTTTCTCCTGACAGGGAGCTGGTATAAGAGCATTCATAAAATTAACTTTGAAATGCAAGATGTTTTTCTGTTTCAATGTTTCATTAGTATGTGCTCCCACCTAGGAAGGGTAATACAGGCATCTGTTTGGTCTTTTTAGATGTACTGATATATGAAAAGACTCTGTGTGGGACTTTTGTTTGTTTATTTGTGTTTATTCCAGTGTGAGGGAGGTGAAAAGTTTTTTTTTTTTTAAATAGTGAGTTCTAAATGTGTTGTTCATTTATGAAACTGCTGCTGTGTTTCATCTTCTTTGATGCTCTGAGGTTTTTTACTTACCTGATTTGTATGTTTTAATATTTGCTGCAATGTCACTTTCATTAATGAAAAACAAAGCAAAAAATATCCCTCAGTACTAACAACTTCACCATAGGTGCTGCAAAGGGGAAAGTACATAAGAGAGAGAAAGAAAGAGGAAGGGAAATGGACATCTCTCAGTTATTTTTCCAAACTTTACTCACTCTGCTTTTATTCCCATTTGGTCATGGATACCAAAACCATAATTACATAGATAAGGAAGACCACCTTTACCAATAAAATATGAGGCTGTCCTTAAGCCCCTCTCATGAGCTCTGAGTGTAGTGATCTGAAACTCTTTTATGTAGCACCTGAAGAAACCACTACTGAAGTTAGTGGGATCTGTCCACTGATTGCCTTTAATTGAAGCTGGATCAGACCCATGAGCCACACCAATTATGTTTCTCCTGGCAGCTAAACTGACAGGCCTGCCTGCATAAACTCAAACAGCATATTTGTCTTTGAAAACAACCTAACACTTCTGTATTCTGATCATAACTCAAATAATGATCCTTGACTGGGAATATACAGGGAGACAATCATCCTTGATGATAGGGGCAGACATCAGTCTTAGCTTAAGTCAGAGCCCAAGGCAGTAAGATGTTACCTTGGGTTTTCCTTGGCAAGCACCCTGGAGTACCATGATGACCCATCCCGGCATATTTGCAACATCCTTTTTATATTTCACACTTTGGCTACTTGCAAAGACTTTGATTTTGAGGTTTTTACAATATGTCTTGAACATCTCTAGTTCCAAAACATAAACAGAGGTATTAGAGGATGAGGACAGGGGTACTATCACAGAGTCTTTAACGAAACATATCCTTCTTTTTTCCCCAGAGGTGCGGAGAAATCTCATTTGATAGTCCTGACCAGAATGCCAAATGTGTTCGCATGCTAGGTAAGGGTAAGAGACTCTTCCCTTTTTTATTCAAGTGTGTGTATATGGAAATATGTTTATTTGGGAATTTCTTCTTAAAAGTACATGATAATGGCCATGATGATCCACGATGGCATTTACATAGCTCATCCACATGTAGTCCTCCTTAATATATTCATTACAATGAATTTTCAATTATTTAAACAAAGTACATATATTCCATGTGTCCATGTGCATAGATGAAAATACAGTAGTACCAATACTGTAATTGGAAGTTCTGATTTGCTGAAGTCCAGGACTCATACTCAAAAGCTGAAAATCTGTACGTCTAAAGACATTATTAATTCCATGAGGATGTATCAAAAATCTTTAATCACACCTTCAGCTGCATCAGCCAGAGAAATTTCAGTAACTTATTTTATGTATTTGCACTGGTGTAGCTCTGTAAAAATTCATATTAAGTAGAAGTGTCTATTCTTTAGAAACAGTACAGCAATATTCTGCTATGTTTCTTTAATTTCTGTGACCAATTTTATTGTGGTTGCTTGTTTCATCTACAATGCTACTGAAACATTAATAGCATGGCTAGTATCATGGCTAGTGAAAGGCAGGGAGTAAGTGTCTAAAAATCTGAGATAATGTTAACTCAGAAAATAAAAAATGAATTCACAGACCACTTGCAGGATTAAGCTTTAAATTCTGAAGACTTTTGACCTGCCAGGGAAGATATAAATATATGCTGTAAATTAGAGCATTTCATCTAATAATGTGAAGATTGAAATAGCCACAATTTTTTAAACTACAACTGGCAATGTCTAGGAACTTAATTCCCATCTGGGTGCATAGCTGTGCTCTGTAATAACAGATTATGTGGTTTGTTGTTTGTATTCATTAAATCCTATTGTCACAATAGACTATAATTGCTGCAGAGGAAATCTGTCATGCTTGTAGTGCACAGATCCCAACAGATGAACTGACACAATGGGCCATAATGATCTGTTACATCAATGATCCATGGTTAGAAGTTCTTAATGGAACAAGCTGACAAAAAAGATACACTTGTGATCCTTTATCATGCCAATTATAATCTACAGTGTAAATACAATTGAGTTCCTAATACTCTAGTTCTAAGGAGGTTATATCCATGCAAATGTTATTATGCATTAGGGGGGGAAATGGGGGATGGGAGAGAGGAGAACAAAAACCATTCTGCACGGGAAGGTTCATCATTTCATTTGGCATTTTTATAACAAGTCAGTCCAAAACTGAGAGTTTGACATCCCTCTTAGTGCAAGCAATTCTTTAGGAGAAGCTAGAAGAATAAGATTTGTTTCCATTACACATATTTTTACCCATGTCTTGTAGTATATACATGTACAAGACTGAGAGCCTATGTTGTGCTGTGTAAGGAAACTGCTAGGAATGTAAAAATGATTCTAAGAGCAGATGCCAAAGATGTAACTGATTTTCAGAGGTTACATCTCTTGTATTAAAAATATTTTGCCTGCTATTTTATTTTTCAGTGTCTCTAACAAATTAAGGACTGTAGTGTCATATATAATATAGAATTTTTCATTTCACCCCAAGGTATTGCAAATCATGCGCAGAGCTGAAAATGTTCTAAGCACAATTTGTATATTCCAAAACTGGCTCTGTAAGAGGTGTGGGAAGAAGAAACTAGAAAGTACAAACACAGCAGAAACTATAGTTTCTCTGAGAGTGACTACTGAAGACAAGCTCCACTGTCTCAACTTATCACAGAAATCTGTGTGTTTCTGGTGTGCTGTAAAGCACCGTTCTGGACACCTCTCCTTTCATAATGAATTTGTAGGGAAGAGCAGGAACCAGAAATTGTGCAGCCAAAAAGGCCTAAGACTTTGTGTCAAATTTGTCATGCAGTGCCCAGTCTCATATTTTAGAAAGGAATTGAATTTCCAAGAGACTGTAACACGTTTTGTCACTGATCCATGCAGAGCTGACATTATTAATGTCTGTGGGTGTGAGGAGTGAACAAAGCACAACGTGCCTTCAGAGAGGGACATCTTTCTTGACTGCTCTGTCTTTGAAATATGCTGAAACTGTCGTGCTGTCATTTAATGTAACAGTGACACAGTGCTGACAGAAATCTAGAGGGCAAGTCCCAGCAACTGCAAGAGGATAATTACTCCAGTAAGAAAAGAAATACAGGAGCCTGGAGGACTGACTGTATTTCTTCAGGGATCTTTGATGAAAGATCACTCCATGCTTGAAACTGCATATTATCGAGCTGTACTCTAAAATGGTAGCAGTTGGTTTTGTCAGAAAATGTCTGTATCTGATTTTACTACTGGTTCTGAGTTAGCTTCAAATTTAAAGTTTTTTAGAACTAATGCCAGGCTTGCCACTGAGTCCACATTCCTTGAGGTAACATGGACTATGTGTATGAAGTTCTTTTCCTATAAAGGTTGAGGAAGGAGAGAGTGCAGTAAGAATCTTGTCTTCCTGCTAGAAAACAGTAAAATAACAGATTAAAAAATGCCAAAATGCTTACAATGCCTATAGTGAAGGTAGGTAACTTTTCAAGGCACTGACTAGATATCACTCAATCTGAGATTAAGAGCAGAGAATCAGCTTAATGCCTCATCTTTCAGCATCAGAATGATGGATATTTATAATTCAAGTGTAAAAAGTAACTTAACAAAATTAAATGGTCACTTAGCAGTGTATCCTGAGGATGTAACAGATAATAGCTGTGTGCTCTGACCAGAATATGTTTAGTATTAGTGTAATTATCTGTACTAAAGGCGTTACAGAAAATTATGTTCTCCCTCTTATTTTTTATATTGTGCTTGTCTCTTTACACTTTTATCTGTGTCGTGATTTAATCCCAGCTGGCAACTAAGCAGCATGCAGCCACTCACTCACTTCCCCCCACAGCAGGAGCTGAATCAGAAAAAAGTAAAACTTGTGGGTTGAGACAGGAACAGTTGAATAATAGAAACAAAATGAAATATAATAATAATAATAACAACAATAATAATAGTGGTAATGAAAAAGAGAGAGATGAATAAAACCCAGGAGAAACAAGTGATGCACAATAGAATTGCTCACCACCTGCTGACCAAAGTGATCAGCAGCTCCCAGCCAACACCCATACACACAGAGGCACAGAAGTTTATTTCCTGATCATGATGCTGTTTGATATGGAAAATCCCTTTGGCAAATTCATTGTATGTGCTCACTGTCAGAGTACGGGAAACCAAAAAGTCCTTGATTTAGCGCAAGCACTACTGAACAAAAACTACATCGGTGTGTTATCAACATTATTCTCATACTAAATTAAAAACACAGCACTGTATCAGCTACTAAGAATGAAATTAACTCCACCCAGCCCAAACCAGGACAATAGGTTATACCAGTTAAAGCAACACAACTTTGATAACTGTCACAAAAGAAAGTTGGTCAGTGGCCCACCTTAGCCTTTTGAAACCCTGAAGTGTTCAGATCCTAAATATATCACAGCTTTCTTGAGTATAGCATTAGATAAGACTTTGAACCCTGTACTTCCACTGTCCTTTGAAAAATGGGAAGTGCTTCCTCACTTCTTAGGAACAAGAAGAATAAATTTATAAGTAAAATAAGAAGCTGAAGTTCTACAGTAATACAAGTAATGAAAATACCACACTGTCAATAGAAGTGTGTTATCAGAGGTTTCCCTCGAATCTCCAAGTCTGTCAGGAGATAATGGTAGATCATCAGCACTTCCAGGGCAAGGAAGAAAATGTGAACTGTTCTGCTTAAATTGGAACTGTTATCAAGTTAGTGAGAGCACTTGGCCGTGAAAAAAATTGTCTGGTAATGCTGAACAGGATGTCAAAAAACTTTTGCTTTATGCTGCATTCTGGAAGTTGGAACCCTGGGCTCCTCATGCTCTTTACTTATAATGATTTTGACTTAAAAAATTATAGTTAGCACAAGAATTGAGATTATAGAAATTTACTCACATTTGTATTCATATTATGAAATGCAGAAGGGAACTATCCCTCTCCCTAAAGCACCCACTGGTATTTTCAATGGCACAACCTGAAGTTAATTTTTCCCATATGCAGACAGACATATTCTGGGCTCAGACATGACACAGTATCATATCATGCAGAGATAATTGGGTTAGTTTGCTGTGAAAATTGCTGGTTGGATGCCTAAGCTAATTAACTCTGCTGGGAAGGATTGCATATGAGCTTGAAGAGTCTAAAGTTAAGGCAACTTAACCGGTTCTTGCTTCCTTAACCAGCTCTTCCAAACTAACTTAGTAACCTCTATGTGGCAGAACACTGAGTTTTAAGAATCTGCCCTGGAAGAAATAAGTTCCCATATCTCGCTCTAGGACTAGTACAGAAGGAAAAAGGTCTCCCAACTAGAAGAGAAACTTCAATTTTTATATATATACATATATATATGTAATTTTTGTTTACATAAATAAATACCTGTTTATACAGAATAGATATGGTTATCCTTATATGCTGTATAGAAAATAGGCAGTTGTACCCATCACAACACATACAAAATTAAATTATCCCTTTGGTTTTAATCTGTTCAACTTTATTGATTAAATCTGATTGATTGAGTGAAGTAAGGGAGATGGATGATAAATGCAAATATTTAGTTTGTTACTCCAACAAACAGTCTTTCACCACCAGATTTAGTCTTTACTCCTTAATGAAATGCTGTGCAGATTTTGAAGAGGTCACATCTCTTGTTGGCCAACTCTGCTGTCTGCAGAAATTCTTCCAGGGGAAATGTGAATTGCCCTCCTTAAGGAGCTGGTTGGTAAGATGAAAACACAAGCCTTCCAGACGCCCCATGGCAAAATGCTGAGGTGCTTTCTTTTCATTACTGTAAATTCCATGCAGACAGGAATGATGTGGCTGAGTTTTGTTTCCCATTTGGTGCAGACTTAATCCTTACAAAAGCAGACAGATGAATCCTTGTTTGGAATAAAAGTAGTTTTCTCACAAATAGCCATTTCAAATTAATCAAAAACAAAAGCAACAACAAAAAAGCAATTATTAAAAAATAACGGAGGCAGTGCCACCTTTTATTTCAATTCTCCAGACTACTAATACATAACTTTGTTGTTTTGAGGGAACAAACTTTTTCATATTCCAGCACAGAGAGGTATCTAGCTCCCTCATCCCCCCAAAAAGTTGGGTTTTGGCAAACTTCCACCATTTATTGCCTATGAAGAGTTACGGGTAAAGGAATCGGCATTTAGCCATGAAATTAGTTTCGTGGATCCAGCTTCAGCCTTGGTGGCTCTTTGCCCACAGCAGAAAACCACCACACTTTTGAACAGAGTTGGCAGCCACAGCTTAAGAGAGAGAGACATTACTGGAATAACAACTGTGTTGAAAGCCAGGAGAGAGGGGCACTGGCAAGGCTCTGGCTGGCTGGTCTCTGCCTTACATAACCATTGAAGGCACCTTCACTTGTGGCAGAAAAAAAAATCTATTATAACTTACTTTGCAAAACCCAATCAGGTAAAAAACCAAATAACTTAATGGGTTAAAAAAAAAAAATACTGATGAGTAATTAAATGTGTCAACTTGCCCTGCAGCAAAGGGAGAAAAAGAAATGAGGCATCTAGTCAAATGGTTCTGCACTGGTGAAGAACCTGTGAGCCCTTCCTGGAGCCCTCGCTGACATCACTTGAAATGTGACCCTGTCTCTCTTGCACACTCAAAACTTCTGCTGAAACTGATAGTCATGCATGAGCAATGGTGTTCTAAATAGCCAAATATATGGACTATTTATATCCCAGTCACTCGAAGACTTACACGTGCACTTGACCTTATGCAGACTTACGGTTCTATCTGTGCAAGTGAGATGCAAATAAAAACATGAATTAATTTTTGTAAAATTAAGCAGCATATTTATATGGAAAAGGCCTAAATCTACAGTGACTAGCAAGAAATCCACACTTGTCGCTACACTGCCCATCAGGATTACTCAGAATTTCATAGCTGCTGGAAGGGAGAGGCTTAGGATGTCTGCTACAAAAAGATAGGCTTCTATTCCATGAGCAGCTTGCAACACAGGATGAAGAGATGCAGGTTTTTTCCATTTATAAAGCAATGGTGAGAATGCATAGAGAAAGATAAACACCATGTCTCTTTTTTGATATCCTGTTAATGTAGATAAATTCAAATTTTAACATACAAGTCAATGCTTCAAGTTTTTAATTTATATTTCATACTCCAACTTCCAGTCTCTACCAACAATTTATTCTGATGAGAACAAGATTGCATACATAGGACCTACAGAACTGTAGTTCTTCTAGCCAATATCCAAAATCCAGCTTTTACCCTCATGACTACTTGATTAATTTGGGTAAGAAATGATTAAAAAAAAATTTAAAAATCCAAATTTCTGATGCCCTAAGAATATTTTAATGAGCAGTTCTCTAATAACATCTTATTATTCAAGTAATTTTGATCTAATTACTATTTTAGGTAATTATATAGGCTGGTAGTTGAGTGACAGTGACCACCTGTTTATCCTGTTCTGTCCTGTAAATCAGGTCAGACTGAAACCACTTCTCTTGCACTATTCTACCTTTCAGAAGGGTGCTGAAGGAGACAAAAACTGGCTTTGGCCTTTTGAGCATGCGTATAAAACACTTTTCTAAATGTAATTTAGGGTTCTTGGTTTTCTATATAAACATTAACTTGAATCATATATATTTTTATCCTATGTCTGAACCTGGTACAGGAAAGAGATGGGAGTGTCAGGGCACTTGTAGAGAATGCAGTAATGAGGATTTGGCAGCATCCATATAATGTAAGCACAGCATGATGGCTTTCTGGAGAAGAGACTGTTGCTGTCTTGCCCACATCTGCAAAAGCCATTCATTGGGACCAGAAGATCCAGCTGACATCCAAAAGCTCAAGAGATGATTAAAAAAGCCCTCCAGCCCCTCAGCTAGAAATACTCCAAACCCCTGACTCTTCAGCTTCTCTTTCTATCAAAAAGGGGGTTTGACTTGTCTGAGAATCTCACCACATATCACATTTAGGAAAAAGCTACAGGTTTCCAAGTCCTATCCAGAAGTTTCACTTGAAGCATGGCTACAAATACTTGCAAATTCTGCAAAAGACTGCAAAGCCAAGTGTCTGCCCTTTTGTCCAAAGCATGCTGCTAACAGAAGGGTTGCATTCTGCTCCCTATTTATGTAATAATCTAGTGAGAGGTTAACCTTTTAATTCTGAAATTTCATCATCCTAAGACATTTAAACCTCCCAGCACTCATTTTTTTCTTACTTACCAAAATAAAGCAACATAGGTTGGGATTAAGTGCACTCTGTTCCATCTATTGACCCTGCACAAGGACAAATGCTGGGTATGACTCCAGAAGGATAAGAAATAGGCTCCCGCATCTGGGGGAGCATACACATGTAAGACAAGAAGAATCCTGAATTTTGTTTCACAGGCATTTCCTTTTTCTTTTCTTTTTAACTAAGTACTTCTTAGAAAAGCAGAGGAACAGTGGCTTGATTGATTTACTTAAGATGATCTCATATGTTATTTCATGGTATTTGTCACATGAGTTATTGCTGATCCCCTGTTGGAAAATAGATTTCAAGTGCCTATTCACTCTGCTTCCTCACAGTTTGATTTTCCCTCATGCCTAACCTCGTGCCCAAACACGGACTGCATTCACGTAGTTTCCCATCTTCTTTGTCCAAACTGTTATGAGTGGGTTGTGTTCACCCAAAGTACTTGCTGTACAGAAAATTGCTGTGACTAACCATACTGCTGTAATAACATTCTCTCAAAAGATGGGGAGGGGGGAAAGGAACTCCAAATTTGGGACCAAATTGAAGAAGAAAACACTTATTCACAGTTTTACATCACCATCCCCTCATGACAGCATATGTATAATGAAATCTCTACAGCTAAACTTTTCAAAATTAGATTTAAAAGGTTCAGATTTATAATTTGTGGTTTGAGTTCATCTCTAGCAATTAATCTTTGCTTCTTTAATTATTATTTGTTGACGCCTTGGAATTTCACGGTCTCTGCAGTGTCCTACAGATTATTGTGTAGCTACCCTTAGTAAGAGTGATTTATGTCTGAGAAAGTCATAGAATTTCTGTGCTTCCAAGTACTCAGTTCCTGCCTGTGCATACTCATAAACTTCTCAGGTTAAGAAGGCATTTTCCTATATTCTTCTCTGCTCTGTATTGAAAGGATGTCTCATGTTCTGGAGCTAAAAATTTTTGCTTTTCTGAAATGTTGTTAATAATTTTACCATTCTTACTGAGAATTTGGAGTATAATACTTGTAGGAATGTTTTTCACCTCTAATATAAAAAAAGATAACTAAACCCTGCTGTTCTTTTGCCTGGTTAGCTGGGTAACTAATATACCTTGATGGCTTTAGCTTCCTCTTCCTTTTTGATAAGAAAATATAATTTCCAATTATAATCTGCTGTCTTCTTGTACATCTCATACTTTTTAAAGCATAAAGTTGCTACCTTAGATCATCCATTGATCATCAAACTACTTAAGCATATATTTACATATTCTCATTGGAGCCAAAAACTGAGTAGATTGAAATAAGTTTGCATGCCAGGGTCAGTCACAGTGTCTAGCCTTGTGCATGCTCAAGCCCTGATCTGATCCAAAGACTTGAGGCCCTGGGCTTATGAAATCATGGAGTGTGACTGTGAATACTGGTAGTAAATGATGGAAATTCTATTTAGCAACAAGAAATGGAATTTCTGAATTGCAGCTGGCTATGTCAAGAGATTAATGTATTTCTTACTGAAAAGTTCAGAGAGTTCTCCTACTGGAATTCCCTCCCAGGGCACTCTTCTCACTCTGCAGAGGAAATAATGCTGAAGACAGTTGAGATGCAATTCATCTGACAGAATGTCCGTAAACTTCTGTAAAAAAACTTCATAGTCTGCAGCCATCATCTACTCATCCCTTTTGTAGCAGAAAAGAACAAGAAGGAGGTGCTTCCTTCAGACTTAGATCATTGCAAAACACGTCTAAAACTGGTCTGAGGAATCCTACTCAGGGACTGTCTATTCCTCCCCACTGACTCCTCAAGAAATTGAAGTGTGTGTGTGAGCAGTTGGAGGAGAATAACCTTACTCCTGGACTGCAGATAGTGTTTTTCACGGTATTCAGAGCTCTAAGGTTTAAAGTGTAGGGAATAACAGAAAAATAGGCTAATCAACCTCATCTGCAAGATAATGTATTGTTTTTTAACATAAAATCAAGCTCAAAGTTTTCAGGATAATTGTAGGAGAGTATTTGTGGAAAATTGTTTTTATTAACTGTGGGTTATTCCTCATTGCTTTTGTGAAGTTTTGATTTCTTTCTCTCTCTCTCTTTCCCTTTGACATAGCTGCAGGACCTTTTCTGACATCTGAATAGCTCCTGAATTTGAGTTGAATAAAGTAAATTGAAAGCATGACAAATGATTTTTCAAATGCTTAAGGGATCCAGCACACTGTCCCATGGGTAGAAAATTGACTGTATTGTGAAATCTTTAGGTACAAAGACTAAATTCTGCCATTAATGTGTCAAATATGGTTTTGATTTTCAGAACATTGTGAATATCAGTACACAGAAAAAAACAATTTACAGAGGGTACTCCATAGCTCATTTTTGCAAAGAAAATGTACACATTAGTGTTTTAGATCATCTCAGGGGTGTGTTCTTGAGATTCTATCCCAACATACTGCAAATTCTGGTTTGCCTTATGAAGCAGTCTCAGAATAGACAAACTGGACAACTTCCACATGTAATAGAGCAAGCCCTGTGCTCTGGGAGGACTTCTAGTGCATTCTAGCTGCTACTAGACATCTAATCCATGGACAAAGATTAGAAGTAATCCAAACAAAATCCTCCAAAGCATACAAAGTACAGATGTGGGGGCCTCTGCTGTGGCTGTTTAACTCAGCCAATTTGCTCTTCTTGTGCTCCTGCTTCTCTGAACCTTGCCAGAGAGTCAACACCCACTGGGACTTCAACCCAACAGTTGCTCTAACATGCAGACTTCTGTAGCCATGAATTACCTTCAGGACCATTCAGCTCAGTTAAGATTCAACTCAGGATGCTTAGGAAGTATATAATTCATAATTTATGACAGGTTGTAAGTGTGTGTTTTATCGTTTGCCTACTTTGAGTACACATGCCATCAATTTGTGCATGCAGCCTACAACTTTATCAGATATTTGTCTTATACACTCACATGAGGACAGGTTTATGGGGAATGCCAAATGTGTTTTAGTCCAATGAGAAATTTGTCCTTTTTGAAATACAAGGTTAAATGATTTTTAAGTCTAGATCAGGATTTCACACTGAGTTTATAGATTAATACAGAGCCAATTTAATTTAACACTTAATTCAAAGGAATTACTCATATTTCAGAGCTTTGTTTATTGACATACAATAATGAGATCCTCACATTTTATTCATGCACATATAAGACAAGTTATAATTGAGGTATCTTTTTGTTTTATAACAGAGAGTGCTAATGAAAGAACCCAGAAATACTGGGATCATACACTTTATTAGTAGACTTTTCTCAGGAGAAAGCAAGGCCTAGTGGACTAGAATTGACTTCTCCACGTGAAAACAGTGCAATAAGCTGACAGCAGAATTGTGTAACATTATCATAGCAAGAAGCGTATTACCATGCTGAGAGAAGAAGGGACCGTTGCTTTCAGTCTTTTCAGACAGATAACAACATGTAAATATATACGTTTTTCCTATTACTGCTTTTGTTAACAAATAATATATGAACATACTCTGAAAAAGAAGCCTGTGCATTTTCACACAATGAGCTATATTTCGAGTTTCTACAAAAGTAGGAAGACAAGTTTATAGTTAAGGTACATGACTGTCAAGTCCCAGAATGCTCTGGAACTTTGATGGTTGAGACAGGCATTTGTCAAGAGAAAGGTCATTGTTTGTCTAAGAAGAAGACAG
This sequence comes from Notiomystis cincta, assembly GCA_013398075.1. NCBI lineage: Eukaryota > Metazoa > Chordata > Aves > Passeriformes > Notiomystidae > Notiomystis > Notiomystis cincta. Next base: position 490,018 of record VZRX01009158.1, on the reverse strand, counting down.
AAATTTTACTTCCCTCAGCTCTAACTGCCCTGTGAACAGTTTCTCACAGAACTTAATTTCTTTACCTATTGGTATACAGAGTTTTATATTTACAAATTTGGGTCAATATCTGCAAAACAACAAAATCATTGTTAGACTGGTATTATTTGGCTTTGCTTTGTAAAGCTCAAGTAGAGTTGCCAATACACTCAGCCATTCTGTAAACATTCAATTAAAATCACCGTGGGACTTCTCCTATGCAAGGAATTGTGAAGATGTGAACATAAGTTAAGGGGCAGCATAAATTATTCGAGTCCCCAGCCAGCAGCTCCATGATGTAACCACAGTGGCAGTCACTGGCAGAGTTCTGTCGGAAGGGGAAGATGAATGGCAGATGCCTCATTGTAATTTCTGGTTATCAGCAGGGAGTGTAACAACAGACATGAATCCACTGGTTTATCACAGGTAATAGTATGTCCAGGGAGCTACCACATCAAAGGCACAAAGAGCAATTGCTGCCATTGTACCTTTGGCCTAGAGGGCTCTTGAGGCAAGTGCATGTCACAACACTTAAGAAGCCAGAAGAATCGAAATTTGCATTACATTGATTATTAACATATTTCACTTTTCTTAAAAAAAAAATGAATGGAAGCATCATAAATCATGATGTCAAATTTCATTTATTTTCTGTTGTTTGAGAACAAGACTCAGGGCTTTTGAAGTCTGTGTATTATTTGTTTCACGGGAGAAAATGACATTATAATAGCCCTCAGAACAATTTACGGAGAAAATGCTGTTGGTTTTGGATATTTTTATTTTAATCCAAACCAGTTTCTCTGTGCCATGAAGGAATCTGTGTTTTGTTTAGGCAGAACCATCTTAGATACCACAGTTGCTTCAAATTGTGCAGCTCTTTGAGACAAAACAAAAAGTCTCTTGATAATTGATGACTGAATAAACAAAGAGGAAACTGGAGGCAGATGTTTGCTGGAAAGCTTTCTGAAATCCTAGAATGGGATGGGGGAGAGTTTGATTTTGATTTTCATCAGAAGCACCACAATTCTCTCTTTACCCTGAACATTTCCTACTTGACATTTTTTGTTCCTAATCTTTGTCGGGATAGGGTGTTTCTGATGTTTAATTTTTAGTGAAGTTTCAACAGCAGATCTAAAAAGGTTTTAGGCTGGCAGCTGTGCAGCCTCAAGCCCTCCCTCTGCAAAACAGCATAAATCCCTCCAACACTGTCCTGCCAGAAATCATCTTCCTTGAAATGGAAAGATCATGTGCAGGAATTACTAAGCTACTAGCACCTTTTTCCATCTGTTTTTCACATTCTTGCTGAAGCTGCCTCGAGAGTAACAAGATGTGATGCAGGATCTCATACTATGGACATATTTAGCTGTAGGAGCTACACCAGAAGTACAGATTCACGTAGGCTGGGCCCATCATTCAGTTCCTGTCCATATTTTTGCTGTCACCACACCTGCTTCTCTTCCACTGAAAATCTTGCCTGCTTTTGATAACAAATATGCAACCTTAGCTGCCTGGAAGAAGAATTTCTTCAGAAACATTTGACAAAAATTGCCTTCCGGAAATTAGATCTTGTAATTACATTTCAGAAAAAGATGAAAACTTGAGACCCAAATCCAATAGTTTTCAGTGGGAATCCTTTGGCTGGTTACAAGCTTTAGATTCAGAAAAGTTGATGTGGCGTTTAACAGGCGGGGTTGTTAAAGGTCTGTGTGCTTCAGTATTTTATGTGGGAGGTGCCTCACTGTATGTCTCACTGAGTTACTCCAGCATAAGACTGGAGTCCCTGGTGACAGCTCACAGCAGGTTCAGCTTGGCTGAGTAACCTCAGTCACTGAAGAAAATGGGATAAAGAGACAGACATGTTAAGGTTCACCTGAGGAATTCCTATAGCATCTGAATCCAGTGCTTACAGACGAAAACTGAAATTTCGTTTGTGGAAGAAAATGAGCACTAAACCACTCTGACAAATCCAGGAATTTTTTTGATGAAAAGAGTTTGTAGCCAACATTTCAGTTCCTTTATTGAGCTTATTCACTTAGACCTAATAAGTAAGATCCCCAGTGACCCAGCTTTGTGGCAGTAAACTTATCTGACAGAAAGGAAGATGAGTTGGATGAATACAGTGACATGGATGATGTAACGGGAGGGATGGAGCTGATGTAGTGCCTATGTCAGCTGTAGATCAGTGCTGTTGTGCAGCTTGAGAGTGTCCTGCTGATGGAGGAGCTGTCTGCCTGAAAAGATATAAAATTCTGCTCTTAATGCCCTTTACTCACTGATCCTGTGGCATCTCTTTTGCAAGAGCTGTTGTTATGGTACTGTAAAACAGGACTCCTTCAGTTTTAAAATAAATAAGTCAGGGGTTTTATCCTCTTTAATTGTTGGTGCAATGTGTAGCAACACATTGCTCTAAATTGGATTTAATTTGGCAAGGGATGAGAATGAAGGAGGCTTTTAGTCATCTTCCCTCTGTTTCAAGTTGGCCAATGCAACACCTGCTCCCACGTTCCAGGCTGTTTTCTCCCATGAGTGCTGCTGCACAAACACTTGCCAGTTACCCTTTGACTATCACAAAAACAAACAAATAAACAAAGAAGCTGATTTTAATAAAGTTTCCAAAGCCAGACCACCAGAATGAATGCATCTTTCTTGGTAGAACAGTTCTTTGTCTGTATTTTCCTTGTCATTATAAAGCTACCCTAAAGTGCTGCCTGGTGTGTAATGCAAGACTTTGCAGCAAGTAATTTGTAATTTTTCTGAGGCAAAACATCACAGCAACTTGAGTCTGAGTCTGCCTGAGAAGTGCAAATGTTGATTCAAATGGGGAACTCAAATACATATCCATGAAATAAAGCAGCAACACTAGAGCAGGCAAACTGCAGGTTCAGTCTTTTAAAGTTATTAAGTATTGAAATAGTTACTGCAGTCCCAGTGGGACTTTGCAATGAGCTTGTTCATATTCTTTTTCTAACTGGCTGATAAGCTATACACAGATAGTTTCAAACAATCCTTGTTCACTTGAGGACTCTCAGTCATTTCATTTGGCTCACAAGCACCTGACCAATTTTTTAACCATAGAGAGTTACTGTAAAGCTACATTAAATTTAAAATTAAAAAATCTTACATAAAAAAGGCTGACTTGAAAAGCCAAAAAATAAATTTTAAATTACAGCCTAATCTGCTCCATTTAAAATCACACTCTACTGAAGAAGCACTCCTAAATTGTGGTCTCTGGACTAGATGTCCCCCATAGAAGCCATGTAATAAAATCCAAGAACACTGTGAAGTTCAGACAAGACTTCCATTCTCCCTCATCCTAGGTGCATGTTATAACCATTACACTACAGACCCATTTCACTCTTGCACACACAAACACAACCAACCTTGAATTCCTTATTGCATAGACAGGCTGTTCCTGCTCAGCACACCTAATGCTGCAGGCAAGGTGTTCTGCTTGGAGCTACAAGTTGTGGAAGAAGCTTTCCTCCCCCTGGCAGACAGTGAAATTTAACCTGCTCCCCCAATTGATGGGTAACCCCTGTAAATGTTAAACTGATACATAAATTCCATGCTCAGTTTTGGTTTTTGGTAAAGAAAAAGCATCTCTTTTCTTCTTGGTCCTATTTTGTAATGGTCACCGCTAGAGCTTGTGATGCTGTACCTGGCGTGTGCTGAGAACACCAACTGGAGTGAGCCCAAGGGGACTCCAGAAAAAAAGGTTCTTATCTGCATGCAAGTAGGATGGAAACATGAAAGCAGCAGTGGCTTCTGAGCTCTGGCTCAGTCTTCTGAGTATGCTCTCATTCAAATCTTTCAGACACCAACTGGGTTTTAAAGTTATAAAGCGAGAAAGCAAAGAAAGAAATTTGTGCCAGGCACAGTGTTGAAGCATTTTCAATGTCAAACAAAAGTTAGATGGGAGTTTTCAGGGTCTTATCCTTGGATGTAAGCACAAAATCCTATCTGAAATTCCAAAATCCCAGTTCAGAAACATTTTTTGGATCTAGTCAGTAACATCTTGATGACCTATGCCATGTTTTCACATTCACTAAGAAAGAGAAACTGATAGATCTCATCTGTAATACCCATGTATAGCAGCTGTAGGCTGCTTCTAATCATCAACATTCTTTAATTATTAACAAAAGTTTTATTAGCTATGAGTCAAAAGCTTATCTTTTTCTGCCAAAAGGTTGGGAAGAGAATTTTTCTTTGGGACACTAGATGCTTCTAAAGTATTAACCCAAGATTCAAACAAGACATATACATTAAGTGCAAATCCCATGTTAATTAGAGCATTATATAGCTAAATTGATAAATAAATAATATATATTAAATAGCCATTTCTACTAATGAATATCCCAAACAATTCTGTAATGAAGTTCATGTCTTCTTTTTCCAATTTACAGTGACTCGTTTTATTCTAAGACATTAAAAGATGCTGCTGTACAAACTACATCACCTTCTAATCTCTTCTTAGGAAGGATTTTATTGGTACCACTTGTTCTTCTAATAATGCTTTTCAGTCTTTATTGCTTATGGGATCTAAGGTTAGTCAGAAATTAAATGTTTCTCTCTTTGTGGAGCGATTGATCCCTGTATATAAAAGCCTTTTTTTTCCCAGTGCAAGATATTTCTGTCCTTGTAATTTGCAACCACTGGCCTTACAAGAATCTGGAGTAAAATAAGTGCAAAGCAGAAATATGGCCTGAAGATTTCCTATATGTGTTTGCTGCTTTGTGTCTCGCAGAAGAGACTTCCCCTGGATTCCCCAGCTACCTTACCACAGGCTACAAAGGAGGAAGTGCAGTGAATGCAGTTGGCTTATTCCCCCCAGGAGTTCCCTCTGGTAGAGTACGTCAAGGCACTGCCAGCCGTCAGTCTGTCAGGTCTGCTCGGATGTTTTGGAAGACAGCGTGCTCTGAATGGGAATGTAACAATAGGAGGCTGATTTTTCAGCAGCCAGCACTGATAACTCTGATAAACAGTCGTCTTGAGGTAAGAAGTGACGCATATCAGAGGTTCCTGCCTCAGATGCCAAGGTTATTCGTCATGTAATTGGATATTGTTGGAGAAAACCATAATTAACCTAGACTTAAAGGCATAAGGCCATCTAGTTGATAACATGTGGTTAAAGATAATAGTTTGCTGCTGAACCCACTTTAATCTTTCCTTTTCATTTACTTTCAAGAGATGTGACCTAACCAGGTCTTACTTACACAGAGCTGTGACTTACTGGCTTCATGATTATTGTTAAATTACAGACCTGATTCTCTTGGCATTTCATTTTATGGTGAGGTAAAAACTTAAGAGTCTCCTAATTCAGAATTCCAGGAAGTTACCATTGACAAAAGCAAGGAACACATACATCTCCCCGTGCCTGTGAGCATCTGGTTCGAGCTCCAGCCAGCAGAAAGCAGCTGTAGTGAATACCTTCCATCACCATCAAGTTCTCTCTACACACTGCACTATGTCATCCTACAAGGCAGTAAAAATTCCAACTGATGTACTTGTGAGGTACATCCAACTGATGTTAATTGTACCTGAATTTGCCATTTTCAGCTCACCCTGGGCTGTCCAAATGATGGGAAAACTCACAAGACCTAGGCAGCCTCTCCAAACTCTCATCCCTGCTGCTGCTCTAAGGCTGCTCGACTGCCCATCCCTCTCCAGGAACTGTGTTAGTGCTGAGTCCCAGCAGTCCTAATGGTTGCCCTGGAATTGTAGTGGAAGTTTTTATCACACTGACAGGAGAGTGTAGGAGGTAGCTGGCTTGGCCACCCCAGTGTGCTGAGGCTCTTAGTCATCTGGTGGGCTATCTGCTGCTTCCAGGAAGTCAAGAACTATCACATCACAACAGGTTTTAGCTCCTGCCCCCAGGGAAACAAACAAATGAAAGCTCGCAAGGTTGTAACAAATGAAATAATTCCTCTGGCTCAGGCCAGCTGCAGATCGCAGCAGCCTTCTCATCTCCCACCAGCAGAAAATTGATATACCACTTCTCCTTCAATATTTTGCTCAATTGTGTGACTGGAAGTCAGATTCCCTGCCCTGCTCTCTCTCTTTCATATGCTAAAACCCACTTTTGTGTGCCTCCCTGTGAACATCCTCAAACCATCCACATAAGCATTACAAAAGCTTCATCATGTACAAATCCTAGAAATCCTATACAATAACTTTTAAGATAGATTTCTGTTTGAACAGCCTCTCAGTTGCTACTTTGCTTTCATTTATTCCTAGCATGGCAACCATACATTATGCTTTCTTCCCTAAAGGCTGCAAAATAAATGAGACTTTGGCGTTTCTCCAGATATTTTCCCATTGTTAACAGGAATATCTGTTTTTAGACCCTTTCCCGTTTGTCCGTAAAGGTAGTCTTATCTTCTTGATTCATCAGTAACAGCTTGTTACTGATGTGGAACTCGGGCTCTTTGAGGTAGCCTTTCCTGTAATTACTGTTTCTGTCATTAACTGTCCCCTAAAACTTGGCCTATCTAAATGGGATTTAATTACTCAGGCTTATATAGGGGAAAAAAGAATTTAAATCTATTGGAGTTACTTGCAGGTATTTCATTTCATTGTGTCATCATTATGGAATAGCTGTTAATATTTGTAAGCTCCTTTTCCATCATAGGTTGAATATAGAAACAGTTAACCCTGACTGAAATCCTAGACTAGTTTTGGACTAGTGAAGTGAGGAAAAGTTTGTAAGAGACTGGTACTGAGCCAAAATACCAAGACACATATATTTCCTAGGCTTGTTAAGTTATGTTTTAGGCATAGTTCAAACATAAAATAAATTTACAAAAGAAATGATGGAACTTTATAATAAAGAAACTCCTGGTTCTGAAGTCTTTAACTATCTTCTCTCACTCTATTAAATTACTGCTTAAGAAAGAGTTCAATCTAGAAAAGGAAAGCAAGCAGGAGACAATAAGGCACAGAAAGGTCTTCATTGAAGAGTACAAATGGGGGGTCTCAGCTCTAAATTCCTAAAGAAGGAATTGTTATTGCACAATACTGAGGGCAGTAAATTATCTTCACAGAGAGCACATTGAATGGCCAGGGGAGCAGTGTGCTTTCTCCTTACCTTTTTTTTTTACCTTTATATGTCCACAGTTAGAATGTTTATACCTGAGGCTTCCAGAGCCAACAGAAAAGACCCAGGCATTCTGACAGCTCTTTTCATCTCTCAGAGTAAAGTGTGGCAGTGTAAATACCTCCTATGAATCAAATAAGCTGTTTCTGTGGATTAACTAGAAGGGACCCAAGGATGACTAATTCGAGTTTCTTCCTCTGTGAGGAGGAATAGTAATGAAAGAGGGTAGCAAACTTTGATGGGGCTCACACATATGAAAAATCAGACGTCCAGTTCATGTCATGTTTAAAATCAGCCAGTTCTGATGATAGAATAGTTAAGGAAATTTTAAAACACTTGTGTCCAACCTTAATTTTTTAACAGTGATCATAGGTAATGCATCTACAGGTGTGGGGAGGGAGTCCCACATTGCCTGATATTTATGTTTTTAATTCTAAATGTCCCAGAAGTGCATGTGTGGGAGAGGGAGTGTTGGCTTGCCCTGCTATGTCTGCATGCAGGCATTGGAGGGAATACATGTTTTCTAGAAAATATACAATGCTCATTGTGCAGTACTAAGCAAATGCAAGGTACTACAATGTGTATGTAAAAGCATTTTACATGGTATAATAGAGAAAAATCACTAAATTGGACATGCTCGGAGAACGCAGATAATATTCCATGACATGGGAGGAATTAGTCCAGCCAAGAAACATGATACCACATATTTAAAAAGGCAATTTGGCTCTTTAAGGAATGATGATACCTTTTCCTCAGCTATTATATCTTTTCCATCATAACTTAAAACCTCAGGCTATGATATTATGATATCAACATGCACTATATTAGAGAAATACCTTTTTAGTCAAATGATACTCATTAATTAGTTCCTGAAAATCAATTAATTTTAGATGCTTCTAACTGGATTGTCTGGAATCAGGACATCCAAATCAGCAGTCTTCTTGGAAAACAGCTTCTAGGTTTTACAATCTGTGGATTCATAATGAAAAGGGATTTCATACATTTAAATGCTTTTTAGAGTGGTACAGTTGAAGGAGTTTTATGTAAATTCTTAGCAAAATTTAACAGAAAAATAAGTGTCTTCAGTAACATGGAGATTGGCACACGTGAAAGAAATGCATGAAAACTGCTTATAGATATTCAGAGTAACAATTTTCCAAAGTCTACGCTCTTCTCAGGAACAAGACACCATTACTTTCAGAAGGGATGGGAAGATTTTCTTCCCACCCAAGGCCATGCACATCTGGAACAGAGATATCACCCACAGGAACTTCTGTCTCCCTTCCTTACTGCTTCACAGCTCTTCATCCAGTGTAATGTGCTGAAACATTTAAGTGCTAGCTCCTCTCAGAGATACACATCCCTTCTCTCACTGTGCAGAGCAAACTGGCTCACCTCAAGAGCAGCAGCACTTTTTTGGTATTTAGGTGAGAAGGCAAGCATTTGTTGCAGCTGATTTCAGTGCTGCAGCACGCAGTGCTGGTGATAGGCCAGACAGGGAAGTTTCTGAGCACATCTCACTTCCAAAGCATCTCAGTCTCCAGCCAGGCCCACAGCTTGGGCCAGGCTGCACGTGTGGGCTGTGCCTGCCAGCTGCAAGCCTTCAGCTGATCCACCAGTCAGGACAGGACTGAAACAAAACATAAATTAGGTAGGCAGTGTGTTAAATTAAGGGAAATGATCCTCACAAACCATAAAGGGGATAAATTAACTCTGGCCTTTGTTACTTGTGACGATAGATGATTCTCAGAATTGGTCTTTATCCCACTGTTCTGCTCAGAATCAACCCTTATCCCACTTCTCTGACCAAATATGGGTTTGGACACAACATTATTTTAAATTTTTGCTCATAATCTATTCAAGTTCCATAGACAAAACCAGCATTTATATCCAAGCCTCTTCAGTACTAGTCACACTCCAGCAGAGCTTTTACAGCTGGTGGTTTGCAACTGTACCCTCACCTAATAGCCTAGGCATTATTGGCAAGACAACAAAAACAACAAAACACAAATAATCAAATTATTTTGAACAGCAACAACAACACAGAAACTTTTTAAATATTGTTCATAATAAAAGCAACTAAAGACACTTTTTGTCAACTGTAATTGCCTAACCAGAACGGGGCTGGACAATAAGACATCAATAACACCACTTGAACATTGTGCCTGCTGAGGGCTTTAGGGGTGGTTGCAAGCACAACCCCCCTGCACACACCTGGCCCAGGCAAAGGCTTCTCACGTGTCCCTCACGGGTCAGCTGGGGACACAGCACCCTGCAAGGTCATGCAGGGTTGCCAGTGCTACCTGGCATGACTCACAGACATTGCAAAGTGATGAACTCCTACTCGACTCCCTGGGAAAAACAGCACCATATCTGAACCTGGCTAACAGTGTTACATTTCAACACGCGCTTGTTATTTGTACCGTCCTGCCAATTGCACTTGTACCCTGAGGGTGACTAGGGAGCTATAAATCTTGAGAGTCCAGGTTCACAGAACCACTGAATCGTTTAGATTAGAGAAGACCTTTCAGATCATCAAGTCCAACTGTTAAACTGTAAGTGTACAACGATGTTTGAGACAGATTCTTCGAAATAAATGTGTTTGGGAAGAGGTGCAAGGTCTCAGTTATTACAGTTCATTATTCCTAACACCATTTTCTTCTTCTGAAAACAGTTAACACTATTCCCACATTATCCAATGATAATAATTACATGTATACAGTGTGACAGATGCTACAAAGAACTTGGTTCTGGTTTCTTTATCAACCAGCATTATCCATGCAGAGTGGTGCTTTTACATCCCTGGACTTCTTCACAGAGAACCAGGAGGCAAGAGAAAAACAAGAAATAGGCTCTAGATCTCATCCCAGCTCTCTGTTGTCTCACATTGCCAACCATAGAAGGAGGAGGAACTCCAGAGTTTAGGCAGCTTAGATATAGCCAAAGTGATTAAAACTGATTTCTTAGTATCACACAGGCATTGTGACAGACCAGAGAGCTGAATTTGTATCGGCTCTGAAGAGAAGCAAATTCATTTTCAAGAATATGTCTAATTTGTGACAGATCTTTTAGATACTCTTCAGGTGACATCTCTAGAGATGGAAGACCATTACAAAAGCACAGCTCGTTTTCCTTTATTTTCCCACAAGGACTGTATGTGGGAGAGGGAAAGTGACAAAATGCCACAAATACAGTGGAACTCCTTAAATAAGTATGGATATTATGAGAACTACTGAAACCAAAACTGTTTTGGTTATTATGCTAATTTACAGATATTCACACAGCCACTGCCATTACTCTTTCCTCAAGCTTCAGAGACTGAACTTGCAAAATCAAGACTTTTCAAGCAATACTGCTGACACATTTAGTAGACAACAGGCAAACCTCAAAAGCTTTGGTGAGTGCATTTTATTTAAAAAAATCAAATTCTGAATGTTTGAATTTACCTCATTATCTTCGAATTTAGGCAGAAAATCTGAGATGAGAATTTTCTCATGAGATTGTCTTCCCTGGAAGCGCCTTCTGCACCATTCTTATCCTATTTCTGATCTCAGCAGAAACTGGGGTGCACAGATGACTCCAACATTTATTTATTTCTAAAGCAATGGAACATTTTGACCATCAAAACAAAAAGAATGAAAGTTTGGTTGTTTGTATATCTTCCAACGGTTAAATGTACACAATGGTTAAACAGGAAATGTGACAATTTAGGACATTTGGTCTGTCTCAAATGCTATGCCACTGTCCATTACTATAATTTAGAGTACAATTAGCTTACCTAAATATCAGCACAAAACTTGGCTGGTTAAATTATCTAGCTGTTTTCCCATGGTTCCTCTTTGAGTCCAAGGGAAGACACAGACTCTCTGAGAGAGAGATATAGAGTAGAAGGCTAAGTAAACTAGTTGGCATTGTGAAAGCCTCCCAGTTTCTTACACTGACCTTTAAATGATAATTACAACCTGTCTGTATGACATCTAGCAAAATAAGGCTCCAATAACACAGACATCTGTTACCACATTATCTAATTCAAATGATTTGTACTCCCACATACACACTAAAATATATTGGTACTTAGTATTAAAGAAAAAAAAGCTATTAGGAAAGTTGTATTTGTCTCTATACTGCAGTGAAATGACAAAATTAACCTAAAATTGATGTACATGTTAAATAAAACTACTATTTGCCTTTAATATTTAAATACATAAACTATGGCTTAATATTTTTCATCTTGTCTGGAAAACCATCACCTGCTTAATAAATGTTACTAAATAGCTACCAGTCACCAAAGGTGTATATAGTTACAGGTGTATATGACCAGAGAGATGGTGGATGCTCCACCTCTGGAACCATTCAAGGCTGGCCTGGACAGGCCTCTGAACAACCTGATCTATTTGAAAAGGTCTCTCCTCACTGCAGGAGCTTTGGACTAGATGACCTTTAGAGGTCCCTTCTAATCCAAAATATTCTGTGATTCTCTTTTTCCATGCGCTTTCTCCTGTATATCTCTTCACTGTTTAACCTTGCTCCAACAGGAAAATTCCTACCAATTCCTCTTATCACAGTCCACCACATCATTGGTCCCAGCTACAGGAAAGGACACCAACTGCAGAGCCACCAAAGCTGGGGTTTTACCCCTGCTGGTTCAAAGACATCTGAGTGCTACAGGGAGTGCTTCCTCTGCAAGCCACTGAGCTCTTTACTCAAACCCATCTTCATTCTTGCATTCACATTGTTCAGTGCTTGCTCTGGCTTCCACACACTTTCATAGATAAAAACTATCAATAAGATAGTTCCAGCAAGCTGGGTTTTTTCCAGTGGATTAATCCTGCCTTAGAAAAGGAAGTATTTATATTTTTTTTCTATAAAAGAAATTGTTAACAATTTTTTCTATGAGGGAAAAGTTGCTTCTTGCTTCTCATTTTGTTAAGAAAACAACCAGCATTACATTCTGACCTTTTCTGGTCATTTTCCTTTACTATTGTTTTGTTAATTTATTTAGGCTTTAATATTCTAACATGTTTATTCAAATGTTATTCAAATACCAGGTTAAATGTTATTCAAATACCAGGTTATAGGATCTCTTATTATATTGCAATTTTTTGAGGTTATCTCAACAAAATATTCGCTACATCAAAAGGAAAAAAATATTTTACCGGAAGTAATTTCCTGCAAAAATTTAAATTCTGCTTGATGGACATTTGGTTTTAACTTCTAACCTCTAATAAAAAAATCTGACATTTTTGTAAAACAAATTCTGCTGTCCAACTTGCTACTGCTAACATTACTACCATTATGTTAGGAATTGTATTCTGAACTAAGGAACCAGGATTTTAAAAATAAAATTTTAATGAACCAGCAGGCAGTCCTAGATCAGCACACACTTCTGTTTCTGATAGGACTAGAAAGGGAAGTTTATGTTCAGGCCAAAACGAGACTTAAATAAATATTTCCTATTGGACTTACTCAAGCACATATTACAGCAGAGTTGGAAGTCTGATATTTAATCAGTAAGAAACCAGCTGATGTAGATGGCAAATGTCAGCAAAGGAGATGCAGTTCATTTTCCAATTCATTGGCACAGGAAACTAGTGGTTTAATAGGGTAGTAGGCCAATTGATGCTGGATTTTTTTTTTCCACACAGTCAGAAAATTTGGTAAAATTTACATCACTTCCTTGCACACTAGCCCTGCTAAATAGTTTCCTGTGCCAATGTTCCAATTGAAGTTGGAAATACTGAAGGATTCCTTTCCCTTTCTGAAAAGCCAGTGGTGGCTGAAATCGGTTTCATCTGGTATTGCTTGAACATCAATATTATACTTTTAAAAAAGCCAGCAACAACTCATTGAAGTGCGTAAGAAGCTCCTGATAAAAATAACAGAAACCATTTTACTATTTCGTATATTCACAATATTCTATTAAAAACAAGTAAAAATTTAGACTAGGCCATCGTTGGGACTTTTTTTTCTAACTTCTGATTCTGGGACACAGTTAACGAGCACTTTGTAACATCTCCACTATTCAAAGCTCTCAAGAGCACAAACAGAGCTGTGTGGACAGTGAATACAGAACTGGGGAGCACAATTGTCCCTGGAAGTTCAGTGCTCCCTTAAGCATCGACATTTTCTTTCCTTGGCTGATGGAAACCCAGAGCAGCCTCCCTCAGTCAGCTTCTCTGAGCGTGATCAGAACTCTATAGACTCCAGTAAAAGGTTTGACAAGCCCATGCTTATACAGAGAATGAAGATGCCTGTCATTCTCAGGATCTGAGCTTGGTTTCTGAATTAAACATCTTCAGATTGCAACTGGCAGACACTGATTGTGGGAGCAATCACTCTTACATTTAGCTTTCATCTCGCCCCAAGGTGGCTGAAAATGGCTTTGCTGTTTCTAGAGGATCTCTTGTCAGCAGAAGGCAAGCTGAAGAGTGTAACCCAAAAGTCTTTAAATTGTAACATTAAGTAGCCAGTGGTGCCTTGCAATTGATTTGAGACATGATACTGCAAACCTAGGAAAAATACACTGAAAATACTGCAAACCTCAGAAAAAAGGCACAAGCAAATGTAGTTCCTACTACTGAACAGGTGGTAAAAGGGAGACAGAACTTTTGACTAACAATCCCACCTGAAAACTTCTGTAATTGCACTGCTACTGATGGAAAGAGATATTTATGGATGTCAATAACATGATTGAAACTTACATTTTGATATGTGGCTAAGGTGTGGGGGGAAATCTGCATATAATACAGTATTTGCATGACCATCTTTTCGAAATAACCTGAATACTTTCTTCTTTTACTAAGCATTTGATCAATTTTGTGGTTTTTAAATGAATCTTACAGTTGCTGTGTATCTAAATTAATATTGCTATCATAAAAGCTGTGCAGACCCTGACAAAATGATCTGAGATTGTCTGGATTGGAAAAAAAATAATTGTAACAGATATCTTAGGAAACACTGGAAACATTTACGGTTTTACACGTTGTCAGGATATCTTGGAAAGCACAGTACAGCTGAAACTACATTACTGAGAGCAACCAGCCCAAATACATCTGAGAGAAACAGGTTTTCCAGAAAGTCTCCCCTCCATCTGCAGATCTAGTGCATGCTTTTAACCATTTACAGAGAGCTTTTCCTCCTAGGCTATCTACTCAGAGTTTTTTCCTTCTGCTTTCCTTCATCAGCAGGAATATATTTCAAGAAGAATCTGTAATGGAAAAAAGAACTAACAAGTGTTTGCATTATCACAGTGGGTTTTGAGAGCATGGTAGTAAAATGTCAGGACAGGGGTGACAGCATATTTCCAAAGCTGGTCATCCCAGTGGAGCTACATTTACACAAATGCATTTGTAAGAAATGCAAAGAGCTTGATTACAGTAAATATGGCCTGATTTTGCAGTCATGAGAAACTAGGTCAGAGGGAGCTTAGTTTATCACTAGGATATTTGTGCATCATTGTTAGACCTTTCCCACGACTTCCCAGCTGCATCTCCTGTCAATCCCCCCAGCAAACTACACCCACTGCTGTCCTACAAGATGCAAAGGGGGAAATGAAGCCATAGCACTTCTGTGAGAGGGTAAATAATGTCAGCTTTGGGATATGCACAGCACTGGAATGGTGATGTGCAGGCAGCAGAAAGATGCACGCAGTGTGGATTCAACCTGAGCAGAAGTGTCAGTATGGTACTCAAGTACCATGGATATTTAATCCAAAATACTTAGTGGTCTAGCTAGTCAACATGACCAAAGTATCAACTGTGTTTAATCAGAGACAGTAATAAGTCTGCAACCAGAATAGCTTTGGGCAAATTGCAATTCAATTGTATTGTTTTACACTTGCATTGCAAATAGGAACAAATTTGGGAGAGGCCTGCACTACTGTAATCCTACTGCCCATTATAGCATCTAAATGGATTATACAAAGAGCTAAATTCACCATTAATTACTAAAGTCAGAAAGATAAAGACTGAAGAATAATGAGGAGTAGATACTCTGCAATATTATGTGCAGCCATCAAATATCTAAGAAGTTAACAAAGTTAAGAAACATGTATTTTATTTAAAATAGTGCTTCTTTTCCTAGTCAAATATTATTTACTCTCCACTTTAAAAATGAAAAGGAAAAACTAAGTTTTCAGATCTTGTGATATCTGGTTTACAAAAGAGGGAGCAAGCACTATTATTTGTCTGTATTTATTCTTATATTTATGTTGCTTTTATTCTTACTGTATTAAGTTTTCTTTGAAAAAAAAATTAAACTAGATATCACTTAATGCAGATTTCTTGGCTACTCACTTTTATAATTTCAAAAGACAGAAAAAGACAAAATCATAACCACAAGTCTTTTCTGTATACGATAAGGGGCAAGGACACCACAGGCCAAGTGGTCACCCAATGCCATCTCATTAAGGTAAGAGGTGACAGAAGAAACATTTCAAATGTGGCACCTCTCTCATCTTTCAAACTGCTGCAATAATTTTTACATACATAGGTCCCAGCTGAGAAAATATCTATGCACATGCTCAGCTTTAAAGATGGCAGCAATCCCTTTGAATTCATTGAGACCATACAGTTACTTACTGTTAATTATGTATTTAAGGGATAGGTGTCTCTCACCTGGTTAGTTTCCTTGTCTACTCAGCCTTTTTTCACCTGTTCCCTAAAGGGAACCCTGTGGGATGCAGAGGTTATTCTTTTCATAGGGTTGTTTCATAAAGATGATGACTAGCGTGTCCACTGTCCCAAATAACAGGTTATTATTTTCTACCTCCCTGATTTCTACCAACATTTTCAAGCTGATGCAGTGTTCTTAACCTCCCACTCCATTTGCCTAGTCCATCATTAAGCATCTGTTGCAATGATCACTCTGTAAACTCGGGCAATGAGTTTTTCTTAAATCCCTTGACTTTGCCTTGGATCAGGTAAATTTTGTTTGTGTGTAAGGATTAGGGGAGGGAATAAACTAACAGAGTCCATCAGATACACTGTGCAACACAATTAAATATCATGCTAGCAATTCCCTTTTTTGTTCCCTTTCAGCTTATCATTATTATTTTCTTTGTATGGTCTGTTAAGGTAAGATGAGCCTATTCTCCATTATTTGCTATTTTCCGTAAAGCCACATAGAATTTTGCTGTTTACTGTGGGAGACTTGAATCATCAGAAGCAGTATGCTGAACTTTTAATTTTCCTGAGTGAGCAAAGGAAATATTACCCAACCTCACTGTTTCCAATTAGTTATGGACTTCTGTTTATTCCTTTACTGCAAGCATTTTTGCTTCATTATTAGTAAAAATTGTTAATCATAAAAATTTACTCTCTCACTTGCACTAAGAAAGAAAAAGGCTTTTTCTCCTTGCCCTACAGAACTCAAGCAATCCTTATTCCTCCATTTCCAGAACCTTTTTCCAAGGAATCTGATTAACTGACGACAACAACCAAAAGGTTATGAAACCGTAGAACAGTACTGCATGTCTTCTACATTTCCCAGTAGGTGAGGCTCTCAAGGTGTGATGCTGTGCAAAGCTCAGGCAACAATCATTCATTCATTCATTCATTCATTCATTAATTGTACCATTCTCTTAGCAATTCAGCTCACTGCTCTTGACAGTGAGTTGGTAGCAGGCAAAAAATATCTTCTACTGTGTACCTTTAGTATGCATCAAAGAAAACTTTGTGACTTGTTGAGAATTCGTTGTAAAAATATTAAAATAATGTCATGGTTGGGAAGAATGTTCTGAGATAGAATTTAGAGAATTTGATATATCCACTTTAGAGCAAAGACTGTCCTCAAATAAATAAAAAATTCTTCATATTTAATGAAGTAATTGCAATGATAGCGAGAACTAAGAGTAATTGTTCATACTAGTAAGAATGACATTAAAAATAATAGACATCTGGAATGAGACAAATATGGGGCAAAGACTAAGAAAACTATACTATGATTTTTAAAGTGATGAAAGAAACCTTCCAGGAGGTTATTAGAAAAAAATCCACGTAACTATGCCTGCTTATGTTTCTTCTGTCATATTCTCCAACTTTCTTAGGCACTCTGTTCCTTTGTCCCTTTAAAAAGTTACTTATGTTGCCCTGCGAATGTGCAGCACCTTTTTTTTTTAATTTATTTTATTTTTCACTTTCTGTGTAGGGACTGTGCCCCAGCACTTGTAGTCTTCTCTTTTATATTAAACTCACCCTCCCAAACCTCCTAAAACTTGATTCTGGTGATGATGTCATCTCCTGGTTCTGACCCTAGGCAATGGCCTAGCCTACTGTCTCTGCATGACTCTACAATCCCTGGGACAGAGGCAAAGGCATACTTTTCTTAAGCAACTATTGATTTAAGATGAATTCACTAATAAGTGCTGTCTAAAGACACATGCTTTACACTTTCTAAAAATCAGCATCTGATAGTCTTTGGAACTGGTCTCTACATTTGGACTTCTTAATGTTTGTGAATCACTTTAAAAATTGGCAGTATTTTTCCAATTTTTTTAATAATATACTGTAAAAACAGACTATACAAAATCTTTTTAGGTGTCTGTTTGGAAATGCAAGTTGTGACACAATGCAGTAGTGGGGGTTAGCTGAAAGAATAGGAGAAGTTTCCAAAAGTAATGACTGCCACGCTAATAATTTATGAGCCATTTTTTCAAACATCAGCTATCAGATGGAAGTGGGAGGAATAATAGAATATAACTTCTGCTTTACAATGGCCTGTTAATACAGAAAGGCAAGGGCGCCTGCACTCTGAGGAAGCTGTCAGCAAAGCTGCAGGCTGGAGGTCCCAGTATCGCTTACAGTACTGGCAAGGACGAGACCACTGCTGGGGAATGAAGCTCGAGGAGGGAAGCAAAAGGAAAAGGCTAGGGGGGGGTAGAAGAGGAGAATCAAGGATCTTTCTTCACCATTCTTTTTTTACAGCTTTTGTGTGTCTGGACTGATTTGTTGTGGGAGAGCTGCTGGAGACAGTATATTTGGCACAAGAGAGGGTAGCTCAAAGCCAAAAGAATGGTGCTATTGCCAGTTTAAACTATGGCTTTTCTT
>VZRX01009158.1:332589-466607 GCA_013398075.1 Notiomystis cincta | reverse complement strand
CCGGGGGCGGCGGGGAGCCGCGGCCGGAGCCGGACCGTCCCGTCCCGTCGTGCGGCAGAACCGCCCGGGCCGCGGAGCTGCCCGACCGACCGCGGCCGGGCTGAGAAGCAGCCCGTGCTTTGGGCAGCTCTCTGCCGCCGCCGGGACACGCGCACCGGAGTTTGTGCCGCGCTGAAGCCACGTCAATTTGCCGGTGGCTCGCCCCCGGTCCAGTCTGTTGCGTGGTTTTTATACGCGGGTGATAAAAGCTCGGCTGAAAACCGGAGCGAGTAGCTCCGCGGCTCGGGGCTGACCTCCGCCGGGACAGCCGGGCTCCGTGGCGGCGCGGAGAGCTCTCCCGGCCCGCACGGGCTCCGCAGCGGCGGCCCCGCGGTCAAGGTGAGGGAGAAGCGGCGCCCCGGGGCCGCCGGGCAGCCCGGCCGCTGCAGGAGATTCCCCGGCTGTGTTCGGCGTGCCCTTCCGAGCGCATGGCCGCTCCTCTTCCACCGCCAAACCTCTCCCCGATCTGTGCGTGCGCTGGGCTCCCGTCACAGGGTATGCCCGCGCTTCCCTTGTGCAAAGCGGAGCGACTCCCTTACGACGTGGGCTTTGATAGCCACCACTATTAAAAACTTGAGAAATCCTGCACTATCCCACTACTTTCTCTGTAAACGTGGTATATTACTGGGTAAGGAGCACGTGCTTTTTCATTAATTGTATAAATCTTGCCTGACAGTTTTTTCCGATCTCACTAACATACGGCAGGTCATCACGTGCTTTCCTGAAGTCCGGGTTAGACCTTGCAGCATTTTCATTAGGTAAAAATGAGCTGTCAGGTTAGCATGGTACTTCTGGTCAGTTGATTCTGCATCTTAACTCGTGCTCCTCCTTGCTTATGGTTCAAAACCTCTTGCCTTCTGTTGAAGTCAGGGTCATAGGCCTATAGTTGTGTCAGTACCAGTTGGTAATTTTTTATTCTCCTGTAATTGCACTGCTGTGATTTAATAGACTTAATGAAACTGTGTGGCTTGTTTCTTCACAACTCTGGATTATCTCATCTTTGCAACTTGGTCACTAAATTCTTCCAATGCATTCAGTGTTCAAGCATTGTGCCTTCACCTTCCTTGGGTGTACCTGTTATTGAGACCTATAATTTACAGTACTTTGTACCAGAATGATTTAATTTCTTCTGTAGAATCATCTATTTGTAGGTATTTTGAAGTGCTTGTTGCGTGTATCTATGTGTTCTCCATAATTGTATATGTAAACTTAAATATTAAATAGATATCAGTCTGTCACTTTTGAATGCCTGCTAAGGTTGGCTGGTCATTATATATTTAAAATATTTGCAGTTTAATCAAAAAATGCTTAGTCCCCTTCCATTTTGAAAAAGGGAAGATAGTTCTCAGGCTCTGAGGAAGATGTACAATCTGCCAGTCTACTCTTGGGGAATCGCTTCAGTTTAAAAGAATAATAAGTAAGAGTGATGTGGGTAAGGTCATATTGCTCCATAAGACTTGGAGGAAATCAGCTGGGAATGTACTGTAGCCAGCCAAAGAGATTGAGGCTTGTGTGGTGAATGCTGAGAGTTCAGGGATGGACCCTAATTGAGCAACCTAAGAAATTCTGCATTGCTTACACCTTATGTATGAGTAATGGTGGTTTTTCAGTATGCTTGTGTTGTATCTGGTGAAATTACTTTCATTAGGTAACAAATGAGATTCACCTTCAGATTCCTGGAGGCAACTAAAAATGAGTGTGAATGTAGCGAGACAGATTAGCCCACTAGCAGGATGTGAGTAACTTGCATTTACTCAAATGGCCATTACTTGTATCCTGTGAGGGGACAGTCCTCTTCATGGTGCCAGATCCTATTTCGTAAGCTCAGCTGACTTGCACCAGTACAAATCAGGGCAGAAGATGACTCTTAACTCTCAACACTTTAAATACGAATCATCAGACGGTGTGAGTGAACCAGACCTGGGTTGCTGGTTTTTCCTCCTCAGCAACAGTCATCTTAGTAGTTTTCCCTCTTGTGGTTTCATTTTAGTCACTTTAAGTACATTGGAGTATGTGGGAAAACCAGTAAATGCTGAAATCTAGTATACTTAAATAAGTGCAGAGTCAAAGAATGCAGAAATGGGAAGAAGAGATAATCATTTGGAAGGCTCAGTAGTTTGAGGTACTCAGCTTCATGTTTGTGAGGGATTTTTTACATGTTTGATTCTTGAAAAAAAAACCAGAACAAAACTTTATGACTTACATCTTACAAAAAAGGCAGTACTTAGTTGGGAATCAGATTTTCTTCAGGTGAAGTTAAAGCAAATAACTTCTGCTTGAGGTACTGCTAGCTAGGCAAATAAAGGTTGATTGTTCAGTAGTAGAGTTCACAGCACTTTGCACATCAAGGGCTTTTTCATTTGAATTTGTAAGTATTCATATGATAACTCATGTTCTGTTATCACATCTTCATGAAACTACTTTGCTTACAGTAGAAGAGGAAATAGATATGAATTCTGGAAGGAAACTGTCAGGATTTCTGGCTTGCTTGATCATGTTAATACAGATCTAGCTAAGCAAATTTCTTTGCCTTGTCCGAGTGATTGGACTGGGCTTTGGGCTGGCTTTTTAGAAAAGTCACAACCCTCTTAACCATAGTGTGGAGGAGGGAGAGCTATATCTGCACACAATGTCACTTCTGTGGATGGCAATGTCTTGGGCATCCAATTAGCTGTAATTTATACCACATTCCCCTTTCCTGAGGTAGGAGTAGAGAGCTTCTAGAGAGCAAAACTATCTATGGGTCCTGTAAGAGCTATATCTGGGTCTTTCATCTTGTTCAGTACCAAGAATAAGCTACTTAATCTCCCTGCAAAAAAAAGGGTTTGCAGTACATCATGCAATATATAGTTGGGATGAATGAAGAACTCAGATTTCAGTGACTGCCTGCCTGGGGTTTCTAATGATGATTTATTTTCAGTTCCAAAGCAGTAAAACTCACATCTTGAGCCTTCTCGTCTTGTTGTACTGCTTTTTAATGTTAGTATCAATTAAGACTACAGACCTTTCTCCTGCTCCTGGCCTGCTGTTGCTTAGTAACTCTTTTTCCCCTCGCCTGTTTCAATCCCTGACCAAATCAGCACAAAACTGAGATTTGTTGAAGACTCTCCTCGGCTGTGCCAGGCGCCACTTCTGTGGGAAATGGGTATAATTCGGTGTCATTCTGTACTGTGTTTTAAACAGATTATTTGTAAGCCAGTGCCTTTTACTTGAATGAAATAACAGCATGTGTTGATATTATTACAGTTGGATTATTCAAATAATTCTCATCTGAAACTGTGTTGATCTCAAGGAGGGGACAGTGTTCTGTTTATGACCCTAACTTTCTTAATCACCTTCTCCTAGAGTTCAGCAGTAGCTTTGCATATCAAGCAAACCTGATCAGGGAACAGGTACGTGTTTGCCTCTGAGAGTCTTTTTTACGAGCATTAGCAACCCCTTAAGCTTACAGTGATCATCCAGACACACTTTCTGTACTGAGTCTTGCACATGTGCAGACATGCAAAACTTTCAGAGAAGGTGCAGTGCTACTAAGAATTATTAAGGTCTGTTGAGACATTGTGGGTTTTTTTTGAAATAACTCTGAATGTTTTTTTCCACTTACCTCTTTCTGTTGGTAGATATTTTCTCAGAAATATAGGTTCTGATTCATGCATGCATCATGCTTGTTGTTAACTGGTGAGTCCCTTTGCCATGAGTAGGAAAAACAAGCAGGTACCGCACATCACTCCTGTTACAGCTGGGAAAATCTCTGCCAATTATTACTGTATCTGCTACCTTCTCCTCTTCAGTCCACTGTCTCCTTTACAGTTCAGTAGTCTATTCAAACTTCTTGCTTGCTCTTTCAAACCTTAGATGTGTCTCCTGAGCAGTCTCGTGATACACCTGTTAGAGAGGTCAGAGTCAAATTACGTGTGTTTCCTCAGTGGTTGCTTGAAGGTCTTCCTTAAAGTTATTCACAAGACTCCCAAAGACTTTGTTTTTCCATCCCAGGAAACATGCCTTCTACTTAATTTTTCTTTTTTGAATTTAACAATTTTTATCATGCTGTGCAATAGCTTTGCTGTGCATGTTAAAATAAACTTCATGTTTCCGCTTCCCATCATTGCCTATAGAATCACAAAATTATTTGGGTTGGAAGAGACCTTTAAAGACCATCTAGTTTCCACCCCCCTGCCATGGGTGGGAACACCTTCCACTAGACCAGGTTGCTCAAAGTTCCATCCCACCTGGCCTTGAAGACTTCCAGGAACTGGCATCCACAACTTCTCTGAACAACCTGTTTGGGTGTGTATTTGCGGAATGGTGTTTAGTTGTGACACCTTGAAACTCATGGTTGTGTTTGTGGTTCCACTGCAATAACTAATAATCATAAAATGCTTAAAATTTAAATTTGCGAATTACTGAGAACCAGATGGGGATTTGGCTAACAGCTTAAAGGCTCACCATGTTGAGTAGTTGGTGCTGAGCATGTAGGTGCCACAAATGTAGATCCCAGCAAAAAATAAAATGTGGGAGGTATCAAACGGCATTGTCTTAGCATCTGACTAGTCTCCTGTGTTATTGTTTAGATTGAAATCTGCTTTGTTTATGTCCTGCTGGGAGATGCACAGCAGGCAGAAAGGCAGCTTGCTGTATATTTCTGAGGTTCGGTTTGCTTTTCTTCTTTTTTTCCCCCCAAGTTTTACGTTGAGACTTGTTAAATCCATTACACTTAGAGGGACAAAGAATGTGAATTTGATAGGATCAAGACTACCTGTGGCAACTTTGATTGCTCACTGCCTGTTGTGTTGAAACTCCTGCCCTGGGAACAAGAAATATGCTCTTCTGTATTTCGTGAAGAGCTGGTTAAAGCAGTGGAACTGTGTGTGATGCTCTCATTAAGAACAGTGAAATCAAACAGTGTCCAGTACCACTTCTATAGTGTGTGTATGTAGACCAAGAGAGAAAATTCACATCTAGCACATAGAGCACATCTATGTGCTGTTCAAACATCTTCAGTTTACTGGCTGAACATAAGTTATTAATACATATGATTTGGGGCTATTTTTTCTCCAAAAGACTATACTAATTAGATAATTGGCTTCAAAGATTTAAAAACATAACGTTGAGATATTAAATCATGGTCAGTGTTCAAAATCTGGTCCTTGTTTAATACCTACCTCTTTATTTTTAAGTATTTTTAAAATGTAGTGTAGAATGAGAAGTTGAACTGATATAAGAAGTCTTTCATTTTGAGTGTGTCAAAATGAGCTTATGTGAGTGTGTTTGTCAGTTGAAGTAGTGTTTATTTTGGGAGTGAAAATATTTTGCTTAACCACTCTCTTCTACTTCATTCTTACGTAAATTTTCTGGTGTGGATTCGTTGGGATTTTGGGATATTCAGAGTTAAGTTGGAATTGACCTTTGAGATGACCAAGTTCAACCACTGCAGCATCCACCAAAATAGGAGCTAGACCAGGGGTAAACAGTAGAGAAGAAATAATGTGAAAATCTCACTGATTTCTAAATGGCCTTTCAGTTCAGCCTGGCTGGCACATTTTTTGTTTGCATTATTGTTAATGTTGGAAAACAAAATTTATTTGCAGAAATACTTGGAGAAGCTCTTTGAGCAGCTGTTCAGCTATGTACAGCCACAAAAGAGAGGAAAAGATTACAATATTATGGAGCTAAGACTTCAGGATAAAGTTAGGAGATAAAACGTAATTGCCCGGGTTGGCTGTTGGCCAGCATGGGGAAGGGAATGCTGCTGGTGTGCTAGAAAAGTGACAGAGGTTTATTGGTCTGTCAGCTCAGAGACAAATGAGCAGTCTGCTGAAAACTGTAAATACAAATAGAGCAAATTCCAGTGAGCTGTGTAATGGTGGCCAGATCTGTTGCTTTCACTGAAGCTGTTCTAAATATTAGGAGCCAAAGACGTGGCTTTATATATAGAAATATTGTTTCTAAAGGAAAAGCTGGAAAAGCTGCTACACTGTAATACAAACAGAGTTGGGGGGATGTTGTATTGTTTGCTTCATTAGGGTTAAAGCTGATAGTTTTATCTTTGGTAAATTGTCTCTACAGTTCTCTGTACTCCGTGAAGAATTAAACTGATCAGTGGCTACCAATAGAAAGCAGTAGTGATATTTGCCATGCCTGCCTAGTGGTGGTGGTTTTTTGTATTGCTTAAATAACGTGAGAGAAATGTTTAAAATGCATTGTGGGAGGCTCGATACTGCATTCCAGCTTCCAAAGTCATTGTATGCAATGTGTTTGCTGTTCCAGAGCTTCTTCATAACAAACTTAGTTTGTGATCTGTCATACTTGAAAGAGTTTGCTTGGAGCCATGCATCCCAGACAGCTTTCTGTAGTGCTGCTTTAGGAAGTGTGAGTTTGGCTTTCCATGCAGGCAACAAAAGAAAAAAGGTGTCCAAGTCACCATTTTCTCCACTATGACCTATTCACATGCCCTTCCCAGAGCTCTGCTTTCAGAATATACTCAACCATGTTACTTACAATAATAGCTCACATGCTGCCTCCCCTCCTTTCCAAGGGTCATCTTTAAAAATGGGCAAACTTGTCTGGGTTGGAGTTGTCCTGCAGGAACTCGCTGGTGTCAGCTTCTTTCAAAAAATTCACTTGACCTCAGACTGATTCTTCACTGCAATTATGCATCTGGTTCTGGCCATAATTCTATAAAACTTTCTAGTTCTACTGCCTTCCTTTTGTCTGGACTAAAAAGTGAAACACTCTTGAGATATCCAGCTTAAAACACGCTTTGACATTTGTAAAAACTTTTTGTAAGTCATCCTAATCTTGTTCAAAAAGAGCACTCAGCCTACTGAATTATTGGATAAATTATATTAAGTATTTGACTGGTCCATGGTGTAGACTTGCAAAGGCAAGACAAAAATGTCTTAGCTCTTCATTTTTTTCCTCAGCTTGCAACATACAATTTTTTCTGTAACTATTATGACTACAAATAAACAAACAATCAAACTCCATATGAGAGAAGGAATAAATCCCTCTTGCTCACCTCCTGGGTAAAGCATTCTTTTGGCCCTTCTGTGGACCGCCAGCTGTGGTTTTCCCTGAAAAAGATGAATGTAGTGTGGTCTAAGGTGTGTACAAAGAGAGAGGTCCAACACAACAAGGGTTTAGCAGGCTTAAGAGTATTGCTGTCAGATCTGCCCCTTAATCCAGTAGAAACAGAGAGGCAAACCCCTTCCATTGCTCTTCCAACAGAATATCCTGAAATTCAGGTATCCTTCAAATTTCCCTCAGAAAATAAAACTTTGCCAGTTTATTTGTGATCTCTGGGAATGCAACCCAGTGGGAGTGCTCCTCAGTCCTGGGAACCGAGGACCCATTTGAAATTGCAGTGAAGCCACAGTCTTTCCACAGACATGGATGGGCTTCATTCTAAACCAGGATGCTCAGTGTTACTTCTAGGTAAAACCCTGTGGAAGGTGTGCTCTTAAGTGTCTCTGTATACACACAAGACCATTTGGAGAAATTGCTGTAAACTTCCCCAGCTCTGATCCCTTCTGAAGGGGAAGTGTGCAGAACTCCACTTCCTGTGGGAGAGTATGAAATCCTTTCATCTGTAGCCAGCTCTGGCTTGTGTGGAGGTAATGCCCTTCAAATATTGCTATCTCAGTGTTCTCCTGCTATCCCTGACCTAAGGTAAGGACAAAGTATTAACTCAAAGACCTACTTAAAAGATGTTCTGTGCAGGTGCAGTTAGAAATGAAGTGTTACCCTGGAGGGTTTTCAGAATGCACTGTGCTGTGGCAGGCATTGCTTCTTTCCTGCTGCTTAAGCACTGCCTTGAGATTGAATGTTTTGTTTTCAGATGCTGGAATTACAGATCAGACAGAAGAATAACTCTAAACTAAGTACTACACAATAGTGTTTGAGCACTGTTTTTGAAAGTTAAATCATAAAGTAGGATCATCAAGTAGAAGGAATTAATTTTAAGCTTGCTAGGGCTATGTTCCAAAATAGTCAAAAACTAGTGTTTACACAGATGTGCCAGGTGAATATTCAATTAAAAATCATACAGAAAAATTGGAAAATGCAGGTGCAGAACATTTCTTAAGCCATCAAAATTTTGACAGGTGCCCAAAACACCTTCCATACACACTCCACTATCCTGTTTTTAATAGCTGTTGGCTAAGTTCTTCCTTGTCTAATAAGAAGTGCTTCTGTGAGCAAGCTTTCCGTTAGTTAAGGTTATCAGCAGTTAGTCCTCAGGGGGTTATCTCTGCATGTTATCTGGGTTATCAGGAGACTGTGTTCAGTGAAGCACCCAGGTGCTTATCCAAATAGCTGTGTTCCAAACTTCACTTATCCAAACATCTTCCAAACAGTTCATGTGTGCAAAACTTAAACTGGAAATCTTGTAATTACAGGCTTTCATGGAAGATTTCTTATTTCCTGCTTCCAGCCTGAGTGGATATACTGCAGGAACAGCTGCCTTCACAGCAATTGGGCAATTGCATTTCTAATTCCAAGTGGAACTGAGAGAATAAATGGGTGAGGGAGACTGGGCTTCTGTGAAATGCCAGAAAAAACGATTTGATCCAGCTTGGGGTTTGCATGCAGGTTTGTCTCATTAAAAGAAGTGGGGGGAGGAAAAGAATTCTGCATGTCCTGCTTGCAGATTATTTTAGTGATACAGATTATGTTCAAGCACACCAACAGTGAGAAGGAGAAAGCTGCTTGCAAGAGATTCTGAACTTTATAGATGCTGCTCAGCTATTGCACTTGCTTTCTCATCTTCCTGGAAGCATGAGTGAATGTACATTTCATGTTTTCATTTGGGAACTAAAGCTAACTGAATAAATTAGTACTGGTAATAGCTCAGGGCCTTTCTTTAACTCAGTTCTGTGTGTGTAAAAAGTCTGTGTGTTGCATTCCATGACCACTGGAAAAGAGACTAAGGAGAGAAGAATTTACTGCACAGCTGAGAACCACCACCCTGAAATGGCAGAGGTGCAAAGCTTTTAGGTGAGACACAGTCAGCATACACTTCCAAGCAAGGTCAGTTTGAACATCCTGCTTAGAGTCAGCAAACTGCGAGCTCTCAAGAAAGCAGAGCAGCGAGGAACAGAGGGCACTTAGAGGAGACAAGCAGTGGGTAGGAGTTGGAGGGAGAGATGGGAATTTCTTCAGTGCTGTTTAGTCCACTAGCATGTCTCAACTTTAATCCCAAGTTCCCTCCTTGTCAGTCACAAATAAGGCAACAATCACTGCTGCATAAAAGTACTGGCACAGCTTTTTTTCCCATTCTCTTTCTGTCAAGTTGTCCTGCCCTCTCACTGGAAACCATGATTGCAGATGTGGATAAGGGCATGGTGACACAGATGAGATGGGCTTAGTGCAGTCATGCATTGACTCTCAGACGTTTTTTTTTTAAGGAGCATGTTGTGAGTTATGGTTTATCAGTTTTTCTAGCTTCATGCATCTCAGCCAAAGTGATAAGAATATCAAGGATAGCAACTCAAGTTAGGGCAGCATAAAGGCATGCTGCAGGCAAGAGCATACAGGAGCTGTTACAGGACTGTGGTAGTTCAGCTAAATGAGCAATCAGAAGGTTTCAGTATGATACCTTCTCTTTCATCCTGAGTACCAGTTAACGTATTGTAAAAGTGAAAGGGATAGTAGGACCTGTGAGGTGAGTGCAGATAACATACTGCAGGCAAGGTGAAGTACAGAAAATACTAAGTAGCTTAAGACAGAAGTGTGCCTGAAGACCCTATTTTGCCTGGGGAGAAAATAAGAGTCAGAAGTGTGGGATTTTCCTTTCAGAACTGGACTGAGATGTGTTCACTGAGTGGTCTGCATGACTTACATGTTAGAAATGTATGATCCTTGACAAATTTCTCATCAGTAGAACCTGAATGCTCAGATTAGGTCTGAAATTGTGCTTCAAGATAGAAGCTTGACTTTAAGTATCTAGGAAGCTATCTGATTAAGCTATCTACAGAGTACTGTTCTGGTTTTCTGAGTTATAAGATGAAATCTGTAAAACAGATCATCTACTGAAAGCACATAGTTGTTAAATCATAATGACATTAAAGAGATGGAATTTAGAATAAAGTTATAACCCCTAACCAGGCAGATTTAGCAAGCCTATTTAACTTCCCCATGGAATAGCTGTAGAATAGATCTTCCCTTCCCCCATTGCCAGCCCTGCACATCATTAAGTACCTACTAAGTAGCTGACAAATCAGAGTAAAAGTTAAACTAATTTTGCTAATAGTGAGCTGGAATTCTCATAATGAAAATGCAAGGCACCTTATTTAAATGTTGGCCCCTTGACAGAATCTGCACCACAAGCCTCACAAGACTGTCACTAATCTTTTCGTAGGTGCCCTGTAGCCAAAAATGTGCTGATGTCTGGCTTTGCACAGACTGGAGACCTGGGAGATTATATGTTTTGAATAGGATCAAATGACTAGTAGGGGAAAGCACTCTATACTTAGCTGTCTTGTCATACAGACAGAAAAACATTTTGCATGTGACCTTGTTAACAGCATGAGTTAAGAGCAACACTATGAATTAGAGGCAGAATTACTGAAGCTTAGATCAGCATGGAGAATCTGTGTTTTTCTGGTCATCTGCTTAATTTTTTCCCCCCTGTTCTTCTATTTAGACTTCAGTTTTCATGCTGATTGTAGATCACATGGAGAGATGAGGGTGAGAAAAATCACCAGGTCAGTTCTCCTCCATTTTAGAAAAGCAGAGCAACAGTTCAATACAGGATTTCTTTTTCACCATCTCTTTCAAGTCCTCGATTTCTCTTAATAGTCATTTGTTCTCCCTTCATACTGCAAAGTCTGTCCCAGTGCACTCCTCAGCCACCATGCCTTTGAGCATCTTTCCAAATTATTATGACCAGACTGACTACCTCACCTCAAATTAATTTTCTTCTGTTGCAATGCTCATCTCTGTCTTCAGCTTAACTGGTTCCCACACCTGCAGTCGTAATTGCCTCTTCTCTATTTTAGATAGTCTTTGAAATCTTCCCCTCCTGTAGCCTCCACCTCTGTGCACAGTACATTTTCACTGATGCTTCTTTCAATAGAAAATTGGCATCCCCTGTCCCTTGCACCCTGTCTTTCTCCTTGTTACAGGCAGAATTTTATTTACTGTTCCTTTCCTCTGCTGAAGAATAGCACATGGTAGATAAGATTGTGTCCTGCTGGAGTCTGGACACAGTTGATGTCCCCTACAAATATAGTTTTCAATGTCACTGTATGTATGGCTTGTGAAATGCCTCATAAATATCTGTTCCCTTGCTCTAGTCAATAAAATTCCTGTTTTTCCCCAGAGAACACCCCACACCGTATTTTAATTAGGGTAGATGAAGCTACTGGGACAACTGTCATGGTACCAGGGCAGACATGCTGCTAACCAGCACCTGTTTAAATTATGTGTCTCAGCCAGGAGGTATATATTCAATGTGCTGCAGGAGCTTCTCTTTTACCTTTGTCCAGAAGGAGAGAGTAGATACCGAAACTTAATTTTCTATGGAAACCTCATAGTGCACTGGGTCATGAGCATTGCAATCACCAAAACCCTATGGCTTGTAGGAGTCAGCAGCTTTCCCAAGTGAACTGGTAAGGTGCTGCCAGTAGAAACTTGTTTGGCTTTAATACCGTTGCTCAAAAGTTCTGCTCTTGTTCCCAAAACCATTTGTTTATCAAAGCAAAGCTTCAGCTTCAGCATCTTCTGGTTGAACACAAGTGGGGCATGCAGCAGCAGAACTTTGTATCTGTCCCAGATTTCTCTTACAGTTAAGTCTGATAAAGTAACACAGAACCATCAAAACCACACACAGAGGCAGAAGTAGAAGGAGCAGAGCTTAAATAAAATAGAGCAGCATGATAGTAAAAAGAAAAGCACATAAAATTATGAATGTCAGGCAGATGGCTTGGGTGGGGAGCACAACTAATCCATGGGATATCAGAACAGTTGGATGACTTTGAAAATCTCTTTAAAGAGGGAAATTCGTAATTGAACTGGATTGGACAAGGATAGAGCAAAACTAAGCTGCACTGAAATGAGGAAAGAACAACTTCTTAGACATCCCTTATGTAGTGCTACATTGCATTAGAAATCATAGAATGGTTTGGGTTGGAAGGGACCTCAGAGATCATGTAGTTCCAACCACCCCACCATGGGCAGGGACACCTTCCACTAGACCAGGTTTCTCAAAGCCCCATCCAACCTGGCCTTGAACATTTCCAGGAAAGGGACATCCACAGCTTCTCTGAGCAACCTGTTCCAATGTCTCACCACCCTCATAGTTAAGAATTTCTTTCTTATATCTAATCTAAACCTGCCCTCTTTCAGTTTGAAACCATTTCCCCTTGTTCTGTCACTTGTAAAAAGTCCCTCTCCAGGTCTCCTGCAGGCTCCCTTTGGGTACTGAAAGGTGCTATAAGGTCTCTCTGCAGCCTTTGCATCTCCAGGACAGCCCCAACTCTCTCAGACTGTCTTCATAGGCGAGGTGCTCCAGCCTTCTGAGCACCACCATATCCTTCCTCTGGAGCTGCTTCAACAGGTCTGTGCCCTTCTTACGCTGGGGACCCCAGAGCTGGATGCAGCACTTCAGATGAGGTCTCATGACAGCAGACTAAGGTGGCAGAAACACCTCCCTCGCCCTGCTGGCCATGTTGGCTTTGATGCAGCCCAGGACATGGTTGATCACCTTGGCTGTGAGCTTACACAGCCCGTTCATGCCAAGTTTCTCAGCCACCAACACCAAGTCCTTCTCACAAGGGCTGCTCTCAATCCCTGTACTTGTGCTTGCCCTTTTCCAGGTATGGGACCTTGCCCTTGGGCTTGTTAAACTTAATGAGGTTTGCACAGGCCCGCTTCTCAATCCTGTCACGGTCCCTCTGGATGGCAACCCTTCCTTCCAGCATGCAGAACACACCACAGAGCTTGGTGTTGTTGGCAGACTTGCTGAGCCTGCACTCAATCCCACTGTCCATGTCACCAGCAAAAGTGTGGAGCAGTGCTGGTTGCTAAGCCAACCCCTGAGAAGTGCCACTTGTCACTTGGACATTGAGCCATTGACTGCAGCTCTTGAGTGTGAGCAGCCTGCCAGTTCTTTATCCACTGCACAGTCCATCTGTCAAATCCATGTCTCTCCAGCTTAGAGACAGGGATATTTTGTGTGACAGCATCAGCTGCTTTGCACAAGACCGGGTAGATGATGTAGCTCTTCCCGTAACATGTTAATTCCATGGTAGAAGGCCACCAGTTTGTCAGGCATGATATGTCCTTACTGAAGCTGTGTTTGCTGTCACCAATCACTTCCTGATTTTCCATGTGAGCATTCAGTGTAGTTTCCAGGAGGATCTGCTCCATGATCTTGCTGGTCACAGAGGTGAGACTGACTGGCCTGTAGTTCCCAAGGTCTTCCTTTTATCCCTTTTTGAGTTGGTAGGAACTTCACTGAAATGCCACAGCTACTCAAATATGATGGAGAGTGGCTTAGCCACTGCATCTGTCAGTTCCCAAAAAATCTAAGTAGCCCATGAGTGCTCTATAAATCAAAAACTTGTTTGAAAGTAAGGGTATATATCACCTCCACTTCAGACTGTCATCCCTGAGGATGAAATAAGAAAATACTTTCTTTAAGGCTTGATACGGGTGCCAGTGGAAGGTGACCTGTGAACAGGAGGCAGCAATTCACAAAATAGGTGGCTTTCAGTCCCCTTTGGGGACAGAACTTCTCACTCTTTGAAGAGGAGGGGAAGATGGAACAATTAAAACTTCTCTGTTACTTCTCTCCCTTTGTTATCAAATGTAAAATCTGCAAACAGATGTTGCAATGGAACCATGGAAAATCTGGGCAGTTATTTAATTTTTCTGTCTCTGTTTACAAGATATTTCTACAAATACAGAAACATGGGGGAAATAATGGAAAAAAACCCCAAAACCAAAAGGAGCTGCCTGCCAAATCCTATTGCCTCGAGTAGCGTATCATCCTGCTTGCTTTGAGTGGAAAGCCACACCTGAGCATTTGACCAGCTGAGAGAGGCAATAAGTCAAGCTGGTGAAGCCACAGATTGTGATTTTCCTAACTCACCCATGACAGGCTCTGAGGGTGCAACCTGCAGACTGTTACCAGAGGAGCTGGCTTTCAAAGAGCTGTCTCCACTGCTTGAAAAGGAAAGGTGGGAGGAGGATGGGTGACCACTGTGTTGGGTTTTCTGTATGAGTCTGTTATAAGATGCAGAGTGCAGGAAGGAACTGACTTTCTTCTATTTCCTTTTTAGCTACTGAAGGTATGAACTAATTTACAGGAAAGCTGCTAAGTTTGTTGGGTGTTTTTTTGGTGGGGGGGAGGTGTGGAGAACAAAGACTCTGTGTATAACTTAATGCTTTCTGGGGGAAGTCAGCTAGCATTTAGAGCTCTTCATGCCAAGGTGCAGCAGATCAGAAATGAGCTTGGAGTGTCAGCCGTCAAAATACACATAGAAACCACTTCAAGGAAGCATGAATTATGCATGAGGCACTCAGAAGCTGCTCAGGGCTGCATTGACATATCACAGGTGATCTGTGCATCCGATCAGTGGTGGTCTGGCAGTGCCTTCTTGCTGCGTGGCACCGGGTTGTATTTCCTGGGCTGCAGGGCAACGTGGAGATGGGGAGCAGAGCTATGTCTCTGGCTCAGGCAGCTCAGCACATCCAGAGTGTGGTTGTACAGAGCTAACTAAGCAGGGCCACAAGTGGAGAATCCAAGGAAACCGGTCTTCTTTCCATGCAGATGCAGCAGTGCTCTTTTTACAGCAGAGTTGAGCAACTTCAGGCAGGAGAGGTTTTGAGCTGCTGTGGCACCTTTCCAGGAGCTAATAAGAGCTTGAAATAGAGCCCAAGCCCTAAATGCACTTTATTTAGGCTCAGAGTGGTAGTTTTTCTTACTGCTGGAATTCAACAGGAAAAAGCATATGAATTTGTCTTTGAGTTTCTAGCTTTGAAACTGCATGGACTTAGAGAGCTTTCATGTTAGTTGACAGGTAAGAATGAGGGCCAAACCCTTCTCCTTCTGGATCTGCTTTGCCATTGGTGCTGGCCTCTGGCAGAGAGACTGTTATGTTCTCACCTGCTAGTGAGGTGAGAACAGTTTGTATCACAGGCTCCTCCTATACAGTTCACCTTTAAAAGCAGCCTGCAGCATGTGGGCACAGATGGATGATAACTTTGGAAACCACCCACAAGTTCATTAGTCAGGTCATTTAACATATTTAATGTAAAGGAGGGAGGCTAGGAGTGTTTGCCTGCTCCTCTAACATAACAGAGCTAGAGGGATGATACCTTCAGCAGCAGGGCAGTTGCTTTAATAAACCAATGCACACTTTGAGTACCATCACTTAACCTGCCCTACACTTGAAGGCTGGTGACTGCCTGGAAGACTTCATGCTGTTGAAAGCATTGGCCTGTTAGCAAGACCAGCTACCAAAGTGGCTGTTCTAACAGAACAGATTGAGCCCCGTATTTCGTGACTGACTCAGCCCTTCCCAATTTCCCAGACTGAAGGGAAAGTTTTTGGCTGTCTGACCCCATTTTGTCAGCTTGAGGCCCAGTAAAGCATAGAGTAAAGCCAAGGTTGTAAGAATCACTCAGCTGAAGCTCAGATCCTTCGTCTGAAACTTTTAATTTACTGATTTATGGCTTTCATATTTTTAAATACGTATTTTCCTTTTGCGGATTTTAAAACAAGGGAGAGTAAAATAGCAGTTGGTCAGCAAAACTGACTTCTCAGGAAAATTAAAAAATCAGTTTTGATGTGCTATTGAATGACTTAAATGGTACTCAGCTCCAGAGGTTCATAAATATGTCTAATTCAACCACTGGAGATTTATTTATGCAATGTATAGACAGCTGATCTGTAATTTATGATGTTTCTAGATATGCACATTATTTTATGCCTTCAGGAAAAACTTAGCACAGTTTAAGATACCCATCTTCTTTGTGTTTATCCTGATGATAATTAAAATTTTTCAAGAGTAACTTTAGTAAAGCCTTGCCCCTTCTGTCCCTTTGTCCAGTAAGGCCCACTCTGCCCCACTTTGTGCTAGCAAAGAATGAGAGAGAGGAGCTGAGCCTGCCAGGGCCTCTTGGAGTTTCATGAGGAGTTGAGGCATGATTAGAAACTGGAAAAAGGAGACTAGGAACTTTTATGTGTCAGTGAGAAAGGATGAGAGTTTTAGAAACAGTTTGTGTAGAATGTGAGCCAAGAAAAAAAAGGTTTAAACTTTTCAAGATCTTGCTTCTGTTCCTGGGCATGATAGAAATAAAGAACTAATTGAGCAATAAAACGTGCTTATTGGAGTTGGCTAGGGTAGGATCACTTGTAAAAGATTGCTAACAATAGGATGAGGGTTTTTTCCTCTGCAGGGAGGAGAAATTAAGGGCTATGAAATACTTGGCATAATACAGTGACGAGCATTTGAAATGCACATATGTATGTCCTTACCTTCCTTCTGACTTTGGCGTTCGTAAAATCTTTCCACGGTTCTGGTGAGGAAGGGAGGAATAAAACCTGAGCCCCGTGAATGGGCAGCAGCTTTACTGTCACTTGTGTGTGTCAGTGCTGCTTTGGGGGTGTTTGGGGTCTGTGGAGTCTTGTTTCCCAAGTGCAGTGGTAGTCTTGGTGTAGCCCAGAAGTGCTCCCAGAATAAACAGTGTTCCCCATCCTTTCCTCTTCTTACTGTTGTAAAGCCCAGTGCTGAAGGTTCCCCTATTGGGCAGCCTAAATACCTGTGTCCTATTACACTGGGCAGTGTAGGTGAAGAAAACCCCCACAGTTATTAGGTCCCATAACAAATCTAAATAAACAAATGTAATCAACGGATGTCTTTGGAACTGCGCTCAAATAATGACTACAATTTGTAAGACTAACCACTTTTCTCAGCAGTGAGTAGTTGTAGAGCTGGATTTTAAGGAAAGACTGAGGGAAACCAAATTGCTCAGGTGCCAGAAATATCCTGCTCTGTTCCTCTAAGAGAACATAAAGCAACTAATAAAAAAAAAAGTTTTATTAACTGTTGGAAGAATTATTTCTATTAGCATTTCCCAGTAAAATTGAGGTGACTTAATTCCCAAACTTTCTTTCAAAAAAGGCATTTTTTCAGGCTGTTGGAGGTTAGCCACCAAATGTGTCTGTAACACATTAGGCACTGTTTCTCAAAACACCTTGTGGACTGCTAATTGGGGTTTGCATAATACCGCAAAATTGCAGACATTCCTTTGAAATAAGTAGGAATGAAAACTGCTTTTCTGGGGTAAAAGAGAAAGGAATTTTTTATTTTTAACAAAAAGGCTTAACAGAAATCCTTTATTGGAGTATGTTGCATTATTATTGTTTGCTTTTTTTTTTTTTTTTTCCTGAAGAAATTAGTTTGAGGAAAAGTTTCCAGTTTTGAATTACACAAGTTCAAGGAGGGCCTTGTACATACAGTACTACTGTTCAAGCCAAGAGGTAAACAATTATGAAATGCCTTTGAAATGCAAGGCTGGTAAGGCTTTTCAAGGTTATGTATTTTGTCATTGAACACAACAGTAAGTTGTTAGGAGTAAGAGTGAGTGATGCTTATTACCTGTGCACAGATGTGCAGATGAAAAACTTAAGAAATTTAATAGCTCAGGGTCCAAATTCTTAGTTGTAACACTCTTGTTTTAAATCTGATACATCCTATAGGAACCAATCAGGATCAAAAAGGAAAAAAAAATGTCATTAGAGAAATACATTTGCTTGGTCAAAATTCAGACTTATTCTGCACTTTGGCTGATGGGTGAGTACATGTGCATTTCAGACCCATGCATCCTGCAGATCTGGAGCTGTCCTGGGTTTGGATCTGGAGATGGTTTTAGGGTAGAATAGGATCAAACCTGGGCTGGCACTGAAAATTTTAGGCTGCATTCTATTTTTCTCTAACCGTTGTACCGCTCTGAGCTCTGAATCCTTTTCAGAGCTTTAAATTTTCAGAGTATCAGTCCAGGCAAGCTGATTTTGTTTCATAAGTGCCCAGCAACTCATTGTGACTGGACATAGGTGGCAATTCTTATGAAGGAAATGCTGGAAAAAGCCAGTTTCAGAGCATTGTGAAAGTGTGACTGGGTGCATGAGAGAGACAATCCTATCCAATTAACTCCTATTTCTGCCTGAAATTCTAAAAGGGTAGATATAACATCTCATCATGCTCTGCATGACATACTCAGCATGAAAGCATGAACATTCTATTTCCAAATCTGTTTCACCTCGCTGCATGATTCTGTGTTTAATGAAATAACAGCAAAATGGAAGCTTTTAAGCAAGCAGATGGATGTTGATAGAGTTGGAAACTTACACTGTATTTATAAGAGACAAGAGACAAGACATAACAGACAAGAACAGTCTCTTATGGTCAGAATCTGAGTACAGCAAATAATACAGTAGTTTGGAGAACAGAGAGATGTTGGGGAAAGGAGAATTTTTTTTTGTTTCAAGTGCCAGGTTTGACAGTACGTTTGTTTTCGTCTAATAAATACCTAATGCTTGGGGTCTAAGACATGATATTTCAGTCTTGTATAAAGAAGGTTTTAAATGAAAAGAACACGTCCTTCACTTAAATCAATTACACAAAAAAGGAAAGAAAATCACCTTTTGTTGTATTTGAAGCACAGGAGGAGGCGGCAAGGGCAGATTAGCAGGGTTTTGTGCAGCAGTGCCTGTGTAGGAAATAAACAACTTTTGACAGGAAGATTACAAAAACTGGAATCATGAAGAGAGAAAAGCTGTTGCTAAATGGTAAGCATGTATTTGCTTTATTTACCCACCATTTTCCTTCTGCTTTAGAAGAGGTATCTTCCAGGCTTTTGAAAATTTTAATCGTCCTTGAGCTGTCAAAAACTAAGTCACCTGTGCAGTAAAGACACATTTGCACAACCTATTGGGTGGGAGAACCTCCCTGTCCTCCCATGGGCTCCTCTGTGCTGCTGATGCTGGGGCATGGAGATCATGCAGAAATTGTGGCAAATTGCAGAAAGACAGGGTGTCAGGTGCTGTACATTTTGAAATTTATACATCTCTCTTGAAAAGACAGGCAGATGAACAAAGGAAATGCAGGAGGCCAGAGGTGGAAAAACATCCTGATGAGAGAAAAAATTCCTTCTTCTAATGAGAGGCTTTGTCACTGAGCCAGGAACTTCAGAAAATAATCATGAGTGGTCATAGGTATATACTAAGAGTAGAATTCACTTTAGTTGATAACAAGAGCAGTTAGAGTGAAAAAAAAACCCTCTCTAGAAGAGCACAGCATGCACCCACTCTCTTTGCAGCAGGAAAGAGAATCTCATCATCCTCTCCATAGAGTTATAGAGTTCTTGTAAGTGTAAGGTGAGAATCAGAGAAAATAGTCACATAACAACTGAAGATTCCCTTCCTTAACAGTCCTTATTTTCTCTCATCCTGATATAGTCCTTTAAAGAATGAAATGTGTAATAAAAATGCTCATGAGTTAAGATGCTTTGATTCATTTGCTTACCAGTTCCACAGAAATTTATCTATTCAGAATAACAAATAGCAGTGCTGTTAGCGATTGTAATTAATTGGAGATAACATGTCAGTGTGTCAGCTCTTTCCAGGAGCTGTCATTCTTGTCATAAAGTTGCAGAAAAATTTTGGAAAGTTAGCAATTGTTCGCTGTCACAAAAGGTGCCTATGCAAAATTTGTATTGAAATGCAGCTTCCTGTTGTAGGCACGCCCATGGTTCAGATATATTCTGTTGTTTCTTATTTTAGAGTTGCTTCTTAGAAATTGCAGAGAGGTACCCCAAAACCCAGATAAACCACACACTGAGAACAATGTTGTCTGAGACCATGGAAAGAGTTCTCTTCGCTTTTTGGTTTTTCTAGCATTTTAACTGTTTCCCCTACAGTTTCAGGGTTTGGCCCACACTATTTGAAACTTTTTATGCTTACACAAAAGCCTAAGTCTTACCTCAATATTCTTTTGAGGACAGACATGAAAACTGAATCATACAGGGCCTTGTCTACGTGATCCTTGACTGGATTTGTTAGAAAATAAGTGCCTTAGCAGTCTCCTATATGTAAGTGGACTAGTCTAAGCCATGGACATTAATTTGTGTGCTGATAGAGAAATGTCTTAAAGTAATGTCACCTGACCTGAAGATGGTAGGCTTGTTAAAGTTCAAAGCCCATCAAAGTTCTTTACCCTAAATCTCATGGAAACTGAACAAAAATACTGTGAGATGGATTATTCCCTTAGTATTTCCAATCCAGCTGAAATGTAACTTTCTTTGGGACTCTTTGCTAAGACCAAAAATGTTATTTTTCCATTAGCCTACTCTTAAAGGCAGGAAATTACAGCAAAACTCTACATCTCCAGCAATGAAAACTGTTCACTTTAGTACTAATTTCATTAAACAAGCAGAGCTTCATCTGTATATGAAAATGCCCTGAACATCAGCTAGGCAACCAGAGCATTCCTCACCTAGCTGAGGAAACTGTCATATTGACTCAAACTGTGCATGTTGACTCAAACTGCACACACACACACTTCAAATGTCATTTTTTTGCTGCCCTGGTGAAAATCCTCATTTCCTCCTGTTGCATATAACCACTTTGCAGATGCAGTGGAGTAGAAGAATTAGATACTTCACAAGAGTGGTGGGTGTTACATTTACATTGTGGGACTGAATTTGGAAAGAAGCCTTCAAATTAGTATTCATTAGTTTCAGATAGCAAAGATTATGCAGATTTAGGCAAGCTGACAGAGGATGTTTCCACATCTTTCAATGGGTTTATACAGCCCAAAAGCATCTCATGTAGTGCTGCTCTAGAATGTATAAGATGGTAGTTAATTAACTGTGGTAAGCTAGAAGTAAATATTCAGATATGGGCACCATAGTGTGTAGCTCAATGAATTTGACCACAATTATTGTATAATTATGTGGTAATGAGTGGTTTCTGAGTTTTGACTTCACAAAGCATACTTATGTACTGTTAGTAGTTTCTTGCTAAGGGTTTAGTTTAATTAGTTGAGCTTAAACATAGCTTGCCATGAAAAGCAAATAATTTAGTATGTTATTGTCTTCCTGAGTTAAGACTGGGAAAGTATGAATTTACAATCAGAAAACATAGTGAAAGCTAGAGTGTTCTTGAGTAATATTCACAAAATAGGATTCTGCTGAAAACCTGCCTAGATGTTTGGGGGTTTTTTACCCTTGGTACTGTTGAACTAATAGCCTTTAAATGCAATTACTTTTGTGTCAGGTAACAGTTGAAAATATTTCATTGAAATCCCCCCCCCAAAAAAAAAAAACCCCAAACCAACAAAACAATTAGGGTGGTTCTTATGGGATTTTACACGTTATTCTAAATTACTCCCTTCATTTAAATAGCTATTTCCTTTCTCTACAGATTGTCCTAAAGTTGTAGTCCTTCCAGAGAATTTTGTTCTTGGTCACTAGGGGTCAGTGATTCAGCTGCAGGTTAAGATGCTTCAAGTTTGATATGCAAATTCCTGCTGTAGGCAGTGGAAATTGAGTCAAGTGAATACTTCTCGAGGCTCCAGTGCAACAACTTTGACTGGAATGAGAGCTGAGATATGTAGCTCACATGCAAGTGCTTACATTTAAGTATTAGATATAGGGAATTTTCTCTCAACCTTTAGGTTCTGCTAGATTCTGGTGCTGTTAGTTTTTGATGGCTTGATCTAGATCCAGCTCAAGGTTTCTCAATGGACAAGGCAAAATTTGGCCTCTCCAAGAACAAAGGAGTACATATTCGGTCCTTACCTTTGATTGCAGCAGGGCTCAGTATTTTGCCAGCAAAAGAAACTGAGGATAAGGAAGGCTGAGGAAGGCTGGTAGGACTTGCCAGACCATGCAGAGGGGTGGAAGCTCTGGGAGAAGCTGATGGGCATGTGAAGGCTGCGGTTGCAGGGAGAGGGAACAGTTCTTCATTCCTTCTTACTCCTGACTCCCAGAGGAGAAGCGATGCAGCAGGACCCAACACTGACACCCAACCCAATACAGAGCTACCTGGCCCTACTTCTTCCCAATACCTGACAAAGTTGGGGGAGTTTCTAATATTATTGCCAAGAGAAATTTCGGTAAAGCTCAGGGGATCTGAACATTTGCTGTTTAGCTCTTTGCTGTGAAGGTAAAAAATAAGAATAGGAAAAAGTAAAAGAAAGAACAAAAGGAAGAACAAAACTCACCCGAGTTATGTCTGTCTGCCATTCACATCTCATGAAGTAGTTGTTAGCATTTCAAGCATGATTTTGATATCATATCTCTCCTAATACTTAGTATATGTAAGTATTGACCACAATTTTGGACAGTTTACTGATTCTGGATAAATGGTATTCTCCTTCCACGTGCTAAAGCATTAAGGAAACTCTTCTACTGTGTTGGAGGCTTATAGTTTTTTGTTTTGTGGGCTGGGGGGTGTGATTTGGTTTTTTTAATCAGTAATGAATTACATCTTAAAACAGCCTTCTGCTTTTCCCTTGTTGTCCCTCCTCAGTACAGAATAATACTGCAATGTTTTCTGCACTTTGGTTGTTAGGGACAAACAATGTTTGATGTAGTGTGGAGCTTCCAAGAACTGCTGCTTGAATTTTATTTGAAAAATTACTGCTTGACAGATAAATATTTTTTCCAGGTAGGATGTGCTGCTCTTGATAGATTGTTATGGACAGCATGGAGCTGTTAGGATGAATTGCTCTGTTCAGTCACAGCGTGGTCATTTGTGGCTGCAGCAGTTCCCGTTTCGCGCTCTCTGAGTCGTTCTGTCCTGCCCTGCAGTGGGATCCTCAGGAATAACTGAGCATCATCTGCTGGGACAGCAGAGCCCTCAAAACTCCCTTTAATCTCCCTGAGAAGTTCACCCAATAGTGTAAATGGTAATGGTTGTTTTATCATGTGAGCACTTGGCTACAGAGAAGTGAACACAAACCAACTTACTCTTAATGACTTTTTAAAGGAAAGCAGATTTTCACTATAGTGACAATCAATGGGACTTGTGTTTGGAAAAAAGATGGATTATTCAAAATGAAACCAAATCTGCCCAGGGCAGATTTCCAGTGGATCTTACTCCTTTTTAAGTTCACTTATGCTTTCCTAAGTAGTTCCTGAATAATCTTTAGTAAGTGTTAATTTAAGAGCTGCCCATGAAAAAAAAAAATCAACCAAGGTCTAAATTACTGTTAGGAACAATTTTAAATGCAGCAGTCCAATTGTGTCAGCCAATACATTCTTCCTAGTTTTTTTATTTTCCATGTCTAAATGGCATTATGAAACACTGTCATACATATTTCTTTCTGAATCTTAACCTTGCTGGCTGGAGGTCAGTGACTACAGACTGACTTTGAGAGCATTTGTCAAATGTGGAAATGCAGAGTCTGTAGGTTTTGAGAAGACACTCTTAGCAAGTCTGTTGTCAACACCACCATGAGGAATGGCATGAGTCACACCCACAGAGAAGCTGGACTTGTAGCCTGTGTTCCTGTACCCACCACATCCAGGTCGATCTCAGTCTAGATTACATTTGGCATGTAATCCTAAGAAATGGCTTTTATGAAGATTAACTTTGGATTTCTTAGCAACCACTGAAGCTGTATGAATTGAAAACATCACGTTACCAAGTTTCCAAGTGGAGTGACAGATTGTTCCACCCTGTCCTATGCCATTGTCAGATCAGAGAATTGAATTCTTCACTCCTCATGATGTTTCCTTGGGTGCAAAAAAGAAATACCAAGTCTTCATAGCTAGAAATGAATAATGTCAATTTTGTAATGACAAGATATTTCAAAATCACTGTCTCATGTCCTTTAGAATTTGTTTTTCTTTAGCAGTCTCCTCTGTTAGAACATGTTTACAGTAGGTACTCTTTTAAACTAAAATTTATAAAAAGGATTCGAAGAAAAAAACCAGGAAAATTACCTTGACATTCAGTGACAGCTGTAATATCATGTAAATCATTACTAATGGAGACCAATTATGGAGGCTCAGAGTCGACTAATAGATTTTTCACACAAAGGAGGAAGGATGTTGGACCTACTGCAGAGCTGTGGAGAAGTAATTACATATCATCTTTCGTACCTAACAAATGAGATATTTTTAAAGATGTCACACCAGCCGTCACACACTCAGGAACATCATGTTCTGGGTAGTGGGGTGTTTTGTTTGCATTTACATCTTTCAGAGCAGCCATCTGTACTGCAGCATCTGTGTGCCTACTAAATATTTTGGGTGTGCATGTGCATCATCATTTCATTTGGTGCAGTTGTTTGGTAACCTGCAGAGTACACTGCAGCCATTTAGCACCATGCTCTTATATGCTGACTGCTGTCTTGCCTCAACCAATCAATGTCCAAGTTCTTTTTCAAAGGGATTTCTTTTCTACTTATGAGCAAGATCTCCTCAGGATTAATACCTCCCATAAAGGAAAGACATCCTTTTTTTTACAGTAGTATTTCTACTGATGTCTGAGAGGGTTTAATGAAATCTAGTAATCTGAGGTTCAAAAGTCTTGTAAGAGATAATTATTTATAGGGGATAAAGATAGAACGGATTCTATATGAATGCTGTCTTATTTCATGGACATAATGCTGTGTGCTCCTGGCTCTTCTGTTAATTTTCATCTGATTTTTCAGTTTTCTGTATCAGCATTTCTCTTAGCTAGGAGTAGGTTTTAGTTAATGCCTCTTGTCTCCTGCCTCTGCCTTACAGCTGGTGAGACATTACTGTAGGGCAGTGTGCATTGACCTGATGGATGGAAGGCTGCAGTTGCACTTACAACTAGATTCACCTTTTATTGGGACCAGATGGAAAAATAGAGTGGCACTAGGACATGGCCTGTTTGTGAACTGCAGCCCAGACTCAGGAGCTGCCTCTCCAGTGGACTGCATTAGGACAATCCCAGAAGTCAGGTCCAGCTCTGCACTTTAATCTGTATGTTGTTGTGAAGTTTTGTGTCAGGGAA
Source organism: Notiomystis cincta (assembly GCA_013398075.1). NCBI lineage: Eukaryota > Metazoa > Chordata > Aves > Passeriformes > Notiomystidae > Notiomystis > Notiomystis cincta. Next base: position 441,568 of record VZRX01009158.1, on the reverse strand, counting down.
ACTCAGAGCTGTGTCGTCGGACCATTTAGTGATCTGAGTATAAATACAGACACTTTTTCAATTTCAACATTAATTTACTTTAAAACGAGTCACATTTGTGGATCATGACTGTTCTCATTTGTTTGTCTGTTGCAATTGTCTGGGCACAGCACCTACCTGCTTGTTGCAGAGATTTCATGTCCTGAAAACCTGAGGTGCCATCCTGTTCTCCACCTTTGTTCTGAAGTGCAGAAGTCTCCTGGAGAGCAAAACACCTTTGTGTAAACTAAATGTTCTAATTAATTGCAGGGTGAAGGATGAGCAGTATTTGATGTGAAGGAGTTTGGACTTAATGGATTCTCAGAAGGCAGTTTCAGTTTCTAGCATTAGTTTCCCATAAGTGAAATGGACTTTATTTTTAACAGCTATGTAAGAATGAACTGAGCCTACTTTATCTTCATACCTTGCTTGCATTAACTGGGAAACCTGGTGTTCTACCTGTATTTTAACTGGTTAGGTTCTGTCTGACCACTTGTAGAAGGCTTTGTGAGGGAAAGCAACTCCTAACAATAGTAGTTTAAAAACCCTGCATGTTTTGTGACCTTTCCCACTAGTCACATAAAAATTCTTTGGTGTTACTTGAAGACATAACAGGGGCAGGACATATATGTTTTCTTTCAGTTAATCCCCAAACATCTGTTTTCCCAGACAGAATAGAAGTGTAAACAAGAGCATGAAAGGACAATTTATTTCCCAGTTTGAATCTTTTTGTCAAACTCTTTCATCTTAGGATCTTACTGGTAAATAAAGTTTTAGGAAAGGGTCATGTTCTCAAAATACTTAGAGTGTTTAAACCTTTGTTTCCCTTGATAAAATAATTTATACAGAAACAATTTTGACTACCTTACCAATTCACTGCTGTGGGAGTTATCACATCTTAAAAATCTTTGAAATGGGTTTAAATATACTTTAATGTACATAAACATGTATTTTACATGTGTGTAAATATATATTTCTCTTTCCCCCTTCTTTGTGCTTTGCTTTTTTTTTCCATTGGAGGATTTTTCAGGCACTACTCAAATCCTGTACCAGTCTGATTTAATTCATGGCCAGCTTTGCCACTTGTTGTTTTGTCAATACAACCTTTAGAGAAATCGTGGATCATTGCCATGTATTAATAGGCTACTTTAGTGAAATTAGCCTCTGGCAAGTATAAAATTATACTGGTCTCTCAGAGTAGTTGCCCAGAGCCATCTGAAAAGGACTGCTTGGGTGAGGAGAGATTAAACATACCCATCACCAAGCTAGGCTGAATTTCCACTGAGCACCTAGCAGGGAGTATAGAGAAAATCACATTTAGGAAAAAAAATGGAGGTAAGGTGAGACCTTGCATTGTGTTTCTAGGTTTTTCAGTTTGTAAAAGGAATGTCTTTAAGGTGGTTAATTATCATGGCAGGAGCCTCCACAGTGTCTACAGCTCCAGCAGGACAACATCTGTCTGCAGTAATTAGGCAGGAACTTCCAAACTGACGGGCTGCTCACAGATGGAGCCGATAGCTTGCCAGGCAGACGATGTAGGGCTGTTTATACAAACCCACTTTTACTCTTAAAAACAATAGCAAGCACATATCGTTGGCAGTCTCTGGGTATAAAACTAATTATGATAAATCTGAAATGTTAAGTGCCTGGTATGTTGAAAAAAAATTATGTTGGGAAGGGAAATCCGCCCCAAATTCATTCACACTGGTGTGACAGAAAAAGACAAGATCTTACTGAAAGTTTATTGTACTGTGTAATATAATAAAAGCCTTTGAGGAATGGGTAGAAATTAAGCTTTCTTGGATGTGCAGAATAGCTTTCAATAAAATAAATATACTTCACACCCATCCTGTTTATTACTGTTGATAAGGTTAGAGAATTAAGATTGGTAAATAATTTCTTCTCAGAATCTATCAAACATGTAAGACTCTTTTGTTCAGGGAATATGTTGTCCTTCAAGGACTAGGATGTGAAATCATCTGAAGATATTTGAAGATGCCATATGGTGTAGGAGGGTTTTCCCAGTATGTTTAATTTTACTATATGTAATATTAACATCTATAGAAAAATTCTCAAAGCACTGCCTGCTCCAGTATTGATTAGATGACACAGGATTTCATGTGAGCTAAAATTTACTTGATTTCAACTGAAAATATGGTAAGCTTTAGCACATAAAATCTCAGAGAAAATAAATGAAGGAAAGTTCATGTGAGCTAAAATTTACTTGATTTCAACTGAAAATATGGTAAGCTTTAGCACATAAAATCTCAGAGAAAATAAATGAAGGAAAGACACTTGGATGAAACACTGACAAAAATATAGAATAGTTGGCTTTGATCATCCCTGGCTCCCTCCACCCTCTCATAAATGTAGTGAAAACAGTTGTACTCTATGACTACTGGGTTTTTATGATTATACACATTTTCTGAGGATTGTAAATAAAGCTACAAAGGTTGTTGGCAGAGGTGCTTCTTTTTCCAGTACCTTGTAGTTGTGAAAGGAACTCAAGTACCAACCTCTGTACTGCTCTGGTTTAGCTACATATGCTCTTCCTTGAGAAGCTCATTTTATAGAGAAAGAAAACCTGATGTCCTACCTATTCTATCTGCTAGACAACATATTGCTGAAAGCAGTTTAGTGATTTGCTAAAACCCAGTTCAATTTCTCCATTCTTCACTAATATCTCTGGATAGTAGTGTATAATGCAGTGTATGTGTTAGCATGTTGAGGCTGGATACAGGGCTTACTTCTTCCTAAGTTACATATATTTAATTTTAGAAAGTCTATGTTAACTTCAGTTTCTTGCACTTTCTGTCTGTTCACTTCAGGTGTTTACCTGACTACGGGGGAAAAATTATAAGTGAATTTTGGGGTCTAGTTTTTGAAAAGTGTGTTGGTCTCTGCTGAATTTCCTCACAGCCTGACATGGGTGTCCTAGGAGTGCTGGGTGTCACTGCTTGATTTTAGGAGATGGAGTTCTGAGGCTGTTGGATCAAGATCTTGAATACATGTGATTTTTACAAGTTGTAACTTCCAACTCAGTTTCTGATCTGAAATTTCAAGACTCCTCAGTAATATGCAAACAGAATAGTGTATCTTTTTAGTAATGGTAGGATCCTGTTTGCCTGAGTTTGTTTTCACCCTTCACCAATGCCAACAACTTTGATTTTTCACTGGCTGCAGTGGTTCCTGCAGTATCTGCAGACTTTGCAGTACCTGAATGCAGATGCAGTCATTTAGTTTCTGAAAATGAAAGATTTGGGAACAGTGGCTGCTGCCTCTGCCCCAGGGGCCTGTGGGTGTGCTGCATCAGCTGTTCCTCCTATGGAAGGCTCAGGAAAACCTGTTCCTTTCTTCTTGTTACTCCCAACACCTCTCCAGATCAACGCATTTACTTTTCTGGGATCCTCAGTGATGATGTCAGTTACTGAGATTTGGGAGTGAGGTCACAGAGGTGATCAAGGAATGGGAAAGCGATGAGGTCACCCCCAGAACCCTATTTTCCTTTGCATAGAGTTGGAACTATTTTCCCTTTTTATTGTACAAATGGAAAGTCAGTTCAGAAAAATGAGATCCGTCTTTTCAGGTGGAAGAGCAAGGCAGGCTGTCCAGTTCCACTGTGGGGAGTAACCACGTGTAGCCACCACCTCCACTGGCCTTTGTGCACGAGATCTCTCGGTGTCCAGGGCTGGTGGGACACCTGGAGATGGGCCAGCAGATCTCAGAGCAACTGCAGGAGCCAGCACAAGAACTGAAGGCAGCATACTTGGATTCTGAGGTGTAGGAAAAACTGTTCTTCCTATATCTAGGGGAAAAAACCCAACAAACATTTGCAGAGCTGTATCTCCTGAAGACTGGGAGAACAGGAACATCTCATACTGAAACAACTATTCTGAAGTATGAGCTCACAGCCCCACTGTACTAAACAAATAAGATGGTGCTGGAAGAACTGATTTATTTTTCTCTATACCAATCCCTTCCTGCTGCAATGGATCGTGTTGCATTCTGGAGAGAGAATTACTCAGCTGTTTGGTATTGGGGAGGGATAAAACAGGAGGCTCAGTTTAAGGTAAACTGGAATATATGTCCTTTGTTAAGATACTAGGCACACTTCTGTCAGCTAGTAGAATTTTAATCAATGTTTTTCACCATATAGTTGATATAGGATCTGTGTTTGAATAGCTGTGAATACAGTGTACATTACCTTGCTACACTTGTGTGGGAACTAACAGAGTACAGTGTTTTTCCCAGTAATATACATCTGGTATTTAGAGCCTGCTCCAAAACATTAGTCAGTTCTACAACTATAGACAGAATTTTATTACATTCTTCAGCAATGTGATAATGATGAGCTGATTCTTACAAACCTTCATGGACTTTCTCATCTGTGTTCAACCAAATTAAGATTTAACTTTTTCAAAATTTTCAAGTGTTTAGGTAAGTGTTTCACTGGTTCAGCCAGTCAGCCAAATATTTGAGTAACGAAGATCCTTGTAAGTTTTCTAGCAGAGTTCCTGAACTGCTTTTCTGTAATAATTTAAAACCTAATTTGCAGAACCTTTATATTAGGTATCATTTGGAAGTAGAGTCTAACTAGTTAAGACTATTTTCATTATTTTTCTTTGCTAACCCTTAGGTTCTGACTATACTGTTAAAGTAGATTCTAGGAAAAACAAAACCTTTTTCTGAATGTTGCTTCAGGTTACACTCGATGTTTGTTCAAGCTGATCTGTTTTGAAGAAAAAGACAGTAATCTTCCTGCTTTTTCTGTTATGTCTTTCAATTCCAACAACAACAACAACAACAAAAATAAAACAAAACAAAACAAAAACACCAAATGCAAAACAAAAAGAAAAAAGAAAAATCTTTGCTTGGTATGAATTGCACAAGAGTATGAGTTAGGAAATACTTTTTATGTGTCTTCACATGCACATGCCAAAAGGTCTCTGCCAGAGCTGTTCTCTATTGGAATTTACAGGGTGTTGTGAAGAGCAAATACTGAAGTGCTGTCTTGCTCTTTCTCCTTTAAAATACTAATTGAGGAGGAGCCTGAGGAGCTGGATTGCTCAGAAAAGGATATGTTCAATATCTAAGACAGAACTTTGGGTTGCTAAGCTGTAATTGAAAGGTAAATTTTGAGACAAAACAAAATTAAATTACTGTTTGCATAGTTTATTGTTCCTTTGGGATTTATAAAAACATCGCCAGTATTCTTTGCCTCCACCCAAAAAACTATCTTTGTTTGTTGAATTACAAGTTTTAGATGGCAATTTTCTTTCTGAAAGACTTGAGCAACTGTTTGAATTCCCTAAGAGTGTGTTAAAACACAGGAGAGAAAAGCCTCAGCTTCTGTTTTCAGTCCTGGTTGTGGAGAAAGGCAGTATTGCAATGTATGCTGTCCATCAGAGGACCAGGCAGTTCTCATGTAAAAACATCTGAAATGCTGTTAGTATTTTTTATGCTGTTTTGGTTTTGTTGTTTTTCTCTATTAACTAAAAGCAGGGATGAAATGCATGAGACTTCTAGTGGAAACTTCAAATATAAAGTTAACCTTAAAGTTAAAAAATTATATATATTTACTAACGATGCTTCTTAAAGGATAAAGTAATTGGAAGACATTAAATAGGAAGATAGTACTGTGTGTCTTGGCTTCCAGAAAGGGTATGATGCCAGCCTGCTCTAGACTGCCAACATCCCCAAAAAGCTTCCTTGCTGGCTCCCTTCACAGTGGGTTGTCTATATATGCCTCCTGGTTCTTGATGCTGACACAGTAAATAAAACTTTGGCCACGTTTATGCCACAATGGGCCTGAATTGCAGATAGTCTCTAGGTGTAGCTCCAGTGTAGTTGTTCATAAATGGAGACTGCTGGGTTGGGCCAGTTAGCAGCTGAATCATTTGTACAGTTTTTGGAATGTTAATTCATGGTTTTGCCCATTCATGGTGGTTTTGGAAGATTATTAATTAAATATGCATTGATGCAAATGTTGAGCAGCGAGTCTGAAAACCAAGGTTTTTCCTGGCTTCTTGTGGAAGTAGGTACAGAGTAAGAGGAAGGAGAGAAATGCTTTCTCTCCCCTGATCTGTCCATTCTCCTCAGCAAGGGGCCCAGCAGAATCTGTTTATTTCCAGGGCAGGACAGGATTTCCCTCTCTTCAGGTGTGCTTGGCCTTTCCTCACTAAGGGCAACGTTCAGTGCGGGTCCCTTATGGGACACTGTTGTTTGTCCAAGTGAAATCAACACTCAGTGAACATAATTATGGGATGAGGGAAGAAGATGGTGGTGTGAAAGGTCCTTGAGAGGGTGTCTGGTTATGGTAAGCCATGCTTAACCCTCTCTGCATACCTTGCTAGTTGCTGTTCCTTTCGGATGATACAGTTTTTCAGTTTCTGGAATAAAGAGCTGGAGTGGAACCCTGTACTCGCCATAAGAAGTTGGGTGGAGGCTACCTGGCACAGCTTGCACATTTGGCTGGCTCAGTGAAGCTCTGGTTGCCACCACATCATTTGGGGAAGAGGCCCAAATGCCACTTGCTCCTGCTACTGCTCCGTGTTGTGGTCAGGGCTCAGCCATCCCAGGAAACACAAAACCAGCTTCTGGGGAAATAACCAGCCTTTGCCCATGGGAAGCACCTAATTATATGGGTTTATCAGGTGTTTTGTAATTACAGAAATATGTAGATAATTATTTTCCTTTGAGCCAGCTTGTGCTTACCTCTCTTAAGAATGTGCTGTGAAGGAAAAAGGGAAACTGCTATTTAATTGTACTTTAAACTATAGATACTTAAGTCAACTGAGCCATAACAGTGAACAAGGCACAGAGACTATGCTAATGTTTGAGTAACATGAGATTGATCCAGAGCTTTCTCTTGTGCCACTCTTTTCTGAAGTTTTAAAACTTAAATGCATAGTGCAAAGCCAGAATGATCCAGATCAGTGATCTGCTTAAGTGCAAGAGGTAGCATATTTGCTAAATTATAGGCAGTTTAGGATTCCGGATTTGATGATTTGGGTGTGGTGTTTTTGGTGGGGTTTCTTTTGGTTTGATTTTTTCTTTCTTTTTTTTTTTTTTTGTATTCCAATGAACTATTTGAAAAACACAGTATAAAAAACAGGAAGAGAAAAGTATTTTCCAAACAGTAGATCAGTTAAGCTCAACTTCCACTTGATGCAGCTTGTTCTTGTGTCTAGCATCAAAATGGAACAGGCTCCATTCCAAATAGTTATGTTACCTACATATGCTGTCTTTTTATTAAAAAAATACTTTATGATTAAGAAGTATTGAATGATAAGATGTGGACTAGCCTAGGACTAGCTCAGGAAATACTGCCTTGAATAAACAAATAATGCTAAGGTTATCTTATTGCTAAAAAACAGTGCTTATTTTGGACAAAGTTCTCTTGCCTTTCTGATCAATAATCCAGTGGGTTATGGAGGTGTTTATATGTTCCACAGAGATACTAGACCAAATTTAAAAATAAGAAAGATTTATTTACTGTAGATACTGCTTTGGAATTCAAAAGATAGAGAAGAATTTATTGCAATATATAATGTACAAAAAGAATTCAAATTATTAACCTCAAGACATTTGCTCCTGCAGTCTCCCATGTAGATAATGCTTTTAATCAGAGCAAAGCTTCAGGTCGTGAGTAAAGTTTTCTCCTGCAAGATGTAACAGGCACCTCCCTGTGCTGCCAAGCCAGTGCTCAGCACTTCTTCTCCTCCTTCTCTCTGTCATTGCTCTCTCCAGCCATGAAGACCCTCGGGGTAGCCCCATGGGGAAGAATAAGTGGCCAGTGCTGCTGGGCTGGCTGCTACACCCCTGCACAGCACTCCAGCCTCAGGAGAGGGCAGTGAGCAGAGGGAGGCTGAATTACTGCTGAGTTGGAGGAGAGGAAGAAGGGTCACACACAATTTAGGGATACGTATGTGTGTGTGTGTATATATATATATATATATATATTTGTAATATGTATATATGTATCATGCAGAGCAGAGTTGGAAAAGAGGCGATGGAGAACATTCAGAGTCTGACAAGGAAGGATCATCCTGTGCCTTATGCAGAAGATGAGTCAAATTAAGTTTATTGTGTCTCACTCCAACATTGGCTTTGTACTGAAGTACCTTAAAGGGCTGTGCAAGCACTGTACCTTAGATACAGTGAGACAGACTGGATCAGCAGAGACTCAGTCTCCTCGTGTGAGGTCAATGGCAGCCTTGCAGTTTCAGCACAAAATCAGAGGGGAACAAATTCAGAGGGTCTTGTGCTTTTCCTTCTTGGCTCCACAGGCTGCCATTCTGTAAAAACTGTTGATAGACTTGGGGTTTTGGCTAATGTTAGGTGTTTCAAAAGCAGTCAGTGGCAATTGCTGTATTACTACTTATGGTTTTAAACATGTGTCTTTTGTAGTTTAATGGGAAGGAGAGGGTAGAGAAATCTTGTGGGCAAAGCTGCGAAAATAGAGGGAAATTTTCTTAAGTGTCGCGTTAAAGAGTTGAAAGCAAATTTTGATTTAATGGCACGAATAAACCCCTCTGCATTCATTTTCTATTGTGTTGCCTAACTTAACTGTTGACTGTAAAAAAAAGCAGAGATAATTAGTGTTTGAATTGTGGTAATGTAGAAACCAGGACCAGAACTGCAGGTAGACAACACCATTGAACCGCTGAGGCCCTGCATTAGAGAACTCACTGTCTACTCAGAACAAACAAAACACAGAAGTGGAAAACTGAGGCATGGAAAGAAAACAGTTTGTTCCATAAGAAACCAGGAAATGAGCTCAGGGCTTATGATTATCATCCTGCATGTTATTTCCAAGCATTCCCTCTCTTTCTCAGAGACAAAAAATGTTAATACCAAATTATTGAACATTAAAAAAGTTCCATTTGTTCTATTCCACTTTGGAATGAGGTGCATTTTTTGTTAATATTTATGTCATTATATCAATTGTTATTTTACATAAATTAAGTATATATAATATATAAAATTTTCAGCAATAGCTATGCTAGATTTACATGGATTGTAATATCAACTGTCTTCTGCTTGCCAACATAATAGTGCCTTAGGAGAAGATGAGAATGATAACTTGTGGCTCGGTCAGTGCAGCCCATTATGTGTGTATACTTACATGTAAGTCCTTGAAGAACTTGTACAACAAAAAATAAAAAGGTAATTTAAGAGATTGCATAACAAATATTATTGGTGGGTGAGAAATGAGAATGCAGAACAATAAGGCAGACTTGGTTGAATAAATGCTGGACAATTAGCTCAGCTTTCTACAGAAAAAGAATCTGTTTTTCAACTGCAAAACCCTCACTGGTGGATTCAGGGAGTCCAACTGTGTTCCCACAGCAGAAGCATTTAAGACATTGACAATGCTCAAATCAGAAATCCATATAATAAATTAAGATGTAGACGTTTGAAAAAATTCAGTTTGAAGTTATGATACATAGGCAAATACAAAAGGATCTCTGAAAGAATATCTATATCTAGAATATTATTACAGTTAAGAAAATGTTATTTATATTTGGGATAACTTAGGGTTTTGATGTATCCACGAGTGAAGAAAATCCTTATGTTTGGGGAAAGACAACAGAAGTAGCTTCACCTATTGCACTGTAAATACAGATTTGAATTCTATACCTCTTCTTGGCATTGGTCTTAGAAAAAACACAGATCTTTTGTGCTTTTTCTTTTATACAAAGTGAAAGCCTAATGACTTGGAATTGAGAGTGTACATGTCTTAGAAGTTTGTTATTAAATACATGTTTATTTCAGTAGTTGAGAGTCTAGCTGAAGACTAGAATCAAAAAATTTCAAATTGAATAAGTAATAATGTTCTTTTATTTATGCTGTAATTTATTTGGGAGAGGGATGGGAGTAGCATAACAGTAAGATATTATGTTCTAAGTTGCCATGGTAATGCAACCTACTACCTGTTGCTAAGACTATGCTGTAGCTGTTACTACTTTTATTACAGCTCTTACCATTGCTGGAAGTATCCTTTAGTTTTTAAGGTGTTTGTTAGGATTCAGTTTCATTTTTAAGAAAACCAGAAAGTTTTGCCACTTGCCAGCAGGGCTCTAGAGTAATAGCAATGATAGCAATGCCAGAACCTGATTCTGCTATTTCCTTAAAGTCAGTATTTGCAGACAGAAATGCCCCACCAGTAACACTATACAAAACTCAAGATACAAACAGGTAATTCCTAGCATTAGAACTTGGAATGGTGGTATCCACTTTACTAAGGGTCTGCTGCAGAGTGCCCCAGGACCTCTGTTCCTATGCCAGCCCTGCTGAGCAGCAGCAGTATGGTAAGCCTGAAGTAAGCCAGAGTGCTTCCATTTGGGATCACAGCAGGGAGATGACTACTACCATTGCTAGTATGCAACTTTTCTCCCTGACTTTCCTTTTCCTCTCTTACTAGTGACTTCAGCCCCTCTGGATAGTAGATGGCTTGCTCTTTACAAAACAGTGCAAAGAAAATATTTGCCAAAGTCAAGATGGTTGTCTAAACCATGCCTTTCAAGAATGGAGGTGGTGATAGATGACTTCTGTCTTCTGCATGTAAAATGCTGTATTTGTACAGGTCTCTATTCTCTCTTGTTGGTTTCTTTTTTCAAGACCTGTCTCCTGGTTTTAGTTCAATAACTCCCTATTCTTTCCTGCTAGATAACAACACTGCCTATCTTTTTACTTGCATGTGAAAGCCACTGGCTGAATTTTGCAAAATTTGTACTGGCAAGCTCTTTTGTACATCTGAATCTCTCATGTCTTCAAAAGGAAAAGTTCCTAATTAAGAAGGCTGTGCAAATTGCTCGCTCTTATGCTCCCTCTCTGTCTTTGTGTCCTGTGGTTTAGCACTTTATGTAAACTTATATATAAATTTTGTATTTTATCTAGAAGATACTGAAAGTTAAGTGGATACCACACAGTAGAATCAAAGAGATGATAAGTTACTGCCTTTTATCCAGAACAGTACTTCGGTGGCTGTTGCATAAGAAGTGCTGTGTTTGTTTAGCTGAGCTGTGGGATAATGCTACACTGTATGAGTGTACACAGTACGTACATGTTTGGAGGATGTGCCTGCACTGGTGTGAACTAAAGGTGTGGGCATCTGCTATGTTTGTTACCAAATAGTCACAGGGATAATCACAGTGAAAGGCATACTCACAGTTAAAGGGTTTGGTGTACACACAAAGGGTTTGGAATACAGTCCGCACTGGTGAGGGCTTGGATTCTTTCCCCCTCATGCTCTGTTTACAAACATGGTACCTAATTTAGGAAAAGAAGGGTCTTAGACTCCATCTGCATCAAAGTCAGAAACATGGGTCTTTGAAAGTCTCTTTAAGCATTAGTCACTGGGCGGGGGCACCTACTTCTCTCCACTCATTAGACCTACAAGTGTGTGAAATACGTTTGACCTTAAGGCAATAATTCGTAGCCCATTATCAAACTCAACAACAAGTGAAAGAATTTCCAGTGCAATATAATACATTGATGTTTTGGAAACCTACCTTTGTTAGCTCATGCAAGGAAGAGTCGAGGTCTGTCCAATAGACTCCAGCCACTTTTTCAGTCAGATGTCAGTGTTGCAGGCTCTACATTTGCACATGCAAGAACAGACAGGTCTGTGAAGAGGGAAATGTGGGTACTGCTTCAGGATCTGAGTTTCTGATGACTGCTGCTATCTGGTTCTCTATGGCAGTTTTCTTATCCTCTTGGTTTTTATTTGTCTGCAAGAACTTTTTCCGAAGTCTGCATGTTGTAAGAGCTTTGCCTCAAGATGTGTCAGTTCAGTCTTTTTACCAGAGTCACTGATGTCGTGTGATGTGGTTTAAGAGAGGGTTTCAAGAGTGTCTTTAAAATATTTGTTAAACTTGTTCATTTGTCTGAATGGACAGCTGTTAAAGGTATGCCTGTGGATCCTAGGGTCTTCCTCTATATCCAGGTTAGACACACCAGGAGAATTCCGGCATCGAGAAGGGTTTTATGAACAGATTGTCAACTTCTCTTTCTTGCATTTTACTGATCAGCACAAGGAGTGGTGATAGTACTGTTTGAGAGGTTAAGATACAACAGTGGTATGGATTTTGGTCAGTAAAGGAGGGCAGAAATTAGAGCTGGAAGGTACAGTAAGCAGTACCAGTAGTTCGTGTTGAACATAAGAACCTCCATTCACTTCAAAATACTAAGAACAGGTTATGCATGAAATATTTCATCTGCAGGTGGAGAAGGAATTTTTAATAGCTGAACTTCAAGTAATTGACTGGTAATAAATAAATAAAAATAATCTACAGGGTAGGACCACTACAAGGGAAATTAAGTGATTTTCTATGTAAAAAAAATTTACAAAACTGAATTACAGTTTCTACATCATATTTTATACTCTTTTTGTAAAAAGGGAGTACCAGCAATTACTTTCCTTTGCAGAGCATTTTGAAACAAAACTGCAGAATACATTGGATGAAATCCATACTTATGAGCTCATAAGGACTATTAGCAGAAATAGTAGAACCATGCAGCATATGGCACGGAAACCCTTACATTCTGGAATGTTTACATGCTTAAAAATTCAGTGCTTACAAATGAATGAAGTGAAGTGGCTGCTCCAGTTTCTTTTGCTGGAAAGGAGACTTGTCTTGAGTCTGTAACCCTTAAATGAGTCTCTGTCTGTTCAGAGGAAATGGTTTTGTTCAGAAGATCTGATGCACATGAGAAATCTTTATAAAATACCTTCTACAAACAAGAATTTACAGTAACACTTATAGCACTAACACAACAGAATTAAAATAATCCAAACCAGCATGAATCACCATAAACAATCATTAGATCTCTTCAAATAAAAATCTAATTCCAGTAATTCTGGTATTCATTTTTAACATAACTTTTCATTTGAGTTTGCTACTTTTACAGAGCAACACTTCTCCCTTTTAGAAAGCTTTCCACTAAAACCAGATTGATGGTTAAAACATCATCAAGTCCTCTTCCTTCAGGTCAGAAATCCCAAGCCTTTTCCTAAATGAAACAGTGGAGGAGCCATGGGCTCCATGGAGTCCACAAGAGGCCTTACTACTATCTGGTTTTCCATTAAAAGTTGTCAGCCACTGCAGTATGTGCCCTGAACAGTCAACTTAAGAAATACTGGAATGAAGATTGTAAGAAAGCTTGACTGGAATAAATACTTGTAACCTCTTGTGAATTTGCTGTGGTATTCCTGATTTACCACATGGAGCTGTGTACTAAATAGAATCAATAATTTGGTGGTTCATCCTAACTTCTGCTGGATGAAGCCACTCTGTTGTTTTGTCACAGCTATGGCCCTGTTTTCTCTCCTAATTTGTTGTGCTTGCTCAGTGAAATTGAATCGCACGCCGTTTCAGGCAAGTCTTGGAGAAGTTGTTTTCCTCGGTGCAGATGGCTCTTTCCTCCAGATGTGAAAGGCAGTTAAGAACTGCCTCATTTTTTCTTAACCCTTCTGAACCATCTTGAAGTGCCCTTGATGCTGTAGTACCAGTAGTGCCTGCAGTAGTGCCATGGTTCTTGCCCAACAGCTGGTTCTCTTGTGCCTGTGAGCTGTCATGCATGTCAGGCACAGCAGGGGCTCCTTATATAGGTTGCTTTGGTTTATTTGGTTTGTGTTCTTGTCTGTATTAACAAAGTAAAATTCAGGAGCAGAGCAGCCCCTGGGAGATGTCCCTGCTGGAAGCTCTTGTGGCAGCTTGGCGCCAGTGAGGGTGCAGCCCCTGCTGTTTGCAGCTGCAGATGTTCCAGCCTTGCATCTTCAGCCCAAAGCAGTCAAGGAGAACCTGTACCCTGACCATTTCCCTTCACCCTGCTTGTTTCATTTGGAAACACAATGAGCTGTCAAAATTTCCTGCCTTGTTACCACAGAATTCCTTCCTTTCTCTCTAAAAAGGGTTATTTATCTAAAACCGCTAATTGCATAAATTGTCAGAACGACTGCTTAGCTTGATTTTTAAGGTGGAGACAAAGAGATGCAAAAGCCTGGTGCACTGATGAAAGTCAGCCTCAAAGTCATCTGCCAAAACAAAAAAATAACATAGAGTGTGTTGCCATGAATGGCCCTTGCCTCTTGGAAACTAAAACCCATGTAATAAGTTGTATATCTGGTGCAATCCCTGTTCTTAGTCTTTCTGTTGAGTGTACTTAGATTTAATTAAAAGTAACAGGGAAGTATATAAATATTTTCCAAATATGTGAGCCAAGAAAAAATGGAGGAAGGGAGGTGTGGTTGTTTTAGCCCACCACCACTTCCTAACTAATCTTTCTCTAATGATGTAGAGAGAGACTAAGTGGCACCTGGTGAAGTATTTTGAAATAACAAATTCATGAGGTAGAGCTACTTGATAACATCTTTGACTCATCAAAAACTTGCCTTCCCTCAGGATAAAGTTAATAATCATATAAGAATATAAAGATTTTAGTAGCTTTTCCTAAGTCAGCAGGGATGCAGATTTATTCTGCATACAGATTCCTATAGTGCTAGAGACAGCCCAAAATGATATTGTCTGTAAAAAATGTAAAATTATACAAATAGCTATTGGAATCATAACTAATTTGCCATGACTTCTGTCCCTGGGCCTTGCTAGTTCACAACTCATTCACATTTCTTACTAATAGCATCAATAGCTCCACTGCTTTCCTTTGCTGAAAATGCTTTGAATAGTGTGCATAAGCATTTAATTTGGCTTACCTGTAGTTCTGTATGAGACAACAGCACCATGGGAAGAAGCTGGGCTACCAGGAACATCCAGGTACCTGGGCTACAGAGCAGTTGGGACAGAAAAGGTGGCAGCACCAGTCATTTAAAATAGCTGTGGCTGTTAATACCTGGTGTCTCCCAGCATTGTGTTATCCTCAAGTATCAGTAACACTCTTCTGTGTCAAGATCATCAATAAAAATTCTTTAGGAGCATTCCCAGCATGAATTTTCTAAATATCATGGAGATCATGGAGTAACTTTTCCCAAGCAAAAGTTTCTTTCAGTGCACTGTGTTATCTTCTTATTTCTAGTCCTCAGTTTTTGTTCTCTCTTCTCTTCTCTTCTCTTCTCTTCTCTTCTCTTCTCTTCTCTTCTCTTCTCTTCTCTTCTCTTCTCTTCTCTTCTCTTCTCTTCTCTTCTCTGTTTAACAAGTCCATATGGTTGAATTGCAATACAGTATTGCTTTCTTTTCCTTTTGTCTAACAGCTGTTTTATTTGAGGTAATTAAGTGTCTCGTATGGTCTACTTCTGCTAAACCCACGTTGTGTTTTCTTCAATGTTACAGTTGTTTACCTCCCTTTAGCGTTCTCTTCCTCAAAATTTGGGGTCATACTATTGAGATCAGAGTTAAGCAATCTTTTTGATACATGACTGTATATGATTTTCTTCTTCTCTAATACCTGGTACCTCCTTTGATTTTATAGATATATTATTTCATGTCTAGAAAGACAATCAGTCTTGCTGATTTTATAGTGTTTTATACTTAGGATGTTTTTTCAGATTTTTGGAGTCTGAATTTTTCTTTTTTCTTTTTTTTTATGTTTCTGCTGATATAGTTACAAGTGACATGTTTATCAGTGTGTAATGCAGGGGATTACTTGCAGTTTCCTGTTAATTCATTGGTGCCTACAGAAAAACAAAAGCGTTGGTCAAGGCATGCTCTGAATTCACACCCGTTCTTAATTTGCTGATCCTGTATTAGTAGCAGGCTCAAGCCTGCCTGATTTTTTTGAGTTTATATGATGTGTACCATATCCTTGCCATTCTTACTCTTTCTGCCCACGTGAGCCAATCTGATGAGGTTACCTGTGGCAGGGAGCAATGATTTTAAGTCTGGGTGCTGCTTCGTGGGCTCTGGCTCCTGGGTGCTGGTGAATCTTGCACTGGTGTTTTACCAACTCTGCAGCTCTTTGCTCCACCCTTCTCCTCTTCAGCACATGGAGGGGTGGGGGTTCAGGTACCTTCACAGCCACAGGTTGCATGTAATTTTAAACTGCTGATGAAGGCAGACCCGTGGCATTACCATACCTTTGAAGTGGAACAGCTGAAGAGCAGGTAGAGGATTTTACCTCCTGCCCCTGCTGTCAGGAGGGGTAAGTGGGGTCAACAACAGCTTGAGTTGTTTTGGACTGGTTCCTTAGAGTGACTGGCAAGCAGGAGCTGAGAATAGAGAACACGTGTTCTGTCTCAGGGAACAAAAAAGCAAAGTGAAAGTGAGGGTGAGAGAGCCTAGATTTATATTTATAATCAAAAGTGACTGTGTTTGAAATATTCTTAATTTTTACGCACTTTCTTGTGTCTTTCGTATCTCTAAGGACCCCTAGAGGGCACGGAAGTTTTTCTCCACCTCAAATATTTAACTTAATAATTCTGTTTGGCTTTCTTCCCTTAAACATAATTGTAAGCACATTTTAAGTGAACATTAGAAAAAAATAGCAGCATTTAACTAGGTCCTTCTTTTATGCTACAAGATGTTTTCTTGTTTTTAAACACAAACAGTAGAAACTAGCACTCACAGCCAAATTCTTAAATTATTCTTGTTTAGATTAGTCAGATGCTATATTTGTATCCCAGAGGAAGTGCAATTCAAACTAATAATTCATAATTTATTGCAAACTTTGAGAGTTTGTGAGCTGTGTAAGGATGTGCAGTGGGTATGCTTTCAACACTGCAGTCTGTTTCTGTAGAAGAGGAATTAGTATGGTGAAGAACTAGAGTACTCTAACGAGAACCTCAAAGTCTCCAAAATGTTATTTAAGAATTTTTAATAGTTTGGTCTTGTTAATTGCTTGTAAAGAAACAATTACATTGCACTACAAGATACTTAAAATTATGGATATATAAAAATGACATCTGCTTTCCACTACTTCTTGTCTACTTGGAGAGAGGTTTTGTAACTCTTACTCATCCTGAGGAGCATTTTTCTCTTTAAATTAGTTTTGCTTATTTCATCAATATTACATGGTAGGTCAGGAACTAGTCAGTGAGAACTGCACAGCAATACTAATTCTTAGCATTGTGTTGGCACTTCATCATCTCTAAATGTACATACTAATGCTCCAGAGTAAGGCTTATCTGAGAACATCAGGTTTCCACTTACAGAAAACAGCAGCAGTGTTTGAGGAAAAGGCTTGCATTTTCCAGACTGCTCAAAGAGCAGAAAGTAAAACAAAAACAAACAAACAAACAAACCACCTACCTAACTTCAAAAAAATCTTCATACTTTTTTGGGGGGGATTTTTTCATCAGCTAATGATTTTGAGACCAGTTTCACAACTTTGGAGGTCAGTTGGATTGTGAGCCTCGTCCAGGACTGAGACCTTTGTGTGTGAAGCCATGACAGTCAGAGTCCTACCTGTTCTTGCCTGAGAAAAAAAAAGCAGATGTCTCCAGTGTTTGTGAAGCAATGAGAGTCTGCTTGCTGGGCAAGAAGCTGCTCAGTAGGGTAACGTTGTGGTTTAATCCCAGCCAGCAATGAAAGGTTTTTTGTGTCTTTGTTCTGATAAGAGGATCAGCTGTACTGCTTTACCCAATTACCCAGGGATGTCATGGGAGATGATT
This sequence comes from Notiomystis cincta, assembly GCA_013398075.1. NCBI lineage: Eukaryota > Metazoa > Chordata > Aves > Passeriformes > Notiomystidae > Notiomystis > Notiomystis cincta. The sequence goes on along the minus strand of VZRX01009158.1, from coordinate 423,984 downwards.
TTTTGGACCTTAGTTTTCCCACTGGAGGAGTGTAATGTCGTCACTTTGTATTAAAAAATAGATCTAGATCAAAACAGCAGAGCAAGGCAGCTGCCCCTTCTAATGTCTCTGGGGATTTTGTGTTTTGCAGGAGATGCACGGGTGAGAGGTCAGACAGGGGTTGTCTCCGAGCGCCGCGGCTCCTACCCATTTATAGACTTCNAAAAAAAAGCAGATGTCTCCAGTGTTTGTGAAGCAATGAGAGTCTGCTTGCTGGGCAAGAAGCTGCTCAGTAGGGTAACGTTGTGGTTTAATCCCAGCCAGCAATGAAAGGTTTTTTGTGTCTTTGTTCTGATAAGAGGATCAGCTGTACTGCTTTACCCAATTACCCAGGGATGTCATGGGAGATGATTTTTTGGACCTTAGTTTTCCCACTGGAGGAGTGTAATGTCGTCACTTTGTATTAAAAAATAGATCTAGATCAAAACAGCAGAGCAAGGCAGCTGCCCCTTCTAATGTCTCTGGGGATTTTGTGTTTTGCAGGAGATGCACGGGTGAGAGGTCAGACAGGGGTTGTCTCCGAGCGCCGCGGCTCCTACCCATTTATAGACTTCCGTCTTCTTAACAGTAAGTGCAACCCTTCTTTCAGGTCTGTGCTCAAATAAAAATCAGTAAAAATCTCTATTGAAAGTGTATGAACCAGAGTATCTCCTCTCATACATATCTCATACATACCAGCTGTCTTCACACAGTCAGCATTAATTCCACTACTTCCACTCAGTGTCTGGCTGTGAAATATTTTGATTGTATGAATAGTGTCCATAATGCTCAGCCTGTCAAATGTAAATACAGTAGGGCCATGGAGCAGGGGGCAGTTCAGAATTAAAAAGATAAAACCTCTGTGTCCTTTAGCCTCTTAGACAACAGTTGGAACAGATTTATGTGAGGCTGTTATCCGGTCATATAGAATTGGCACAGAAGGGGAGCATGTGACAGCACTGACCAGTGGTTTACAATAACATTAATTTTTCCAACAATTAGAACCCAATCCAAAGCCCCATGGAGTCTTCTCATTGACGTCAATGGATTTTGGGTCAGGCCAGCAGTGAACATCTGTTAAAAATAATCTTAACCTCATTTTGATTGAAGTTATTTTGCCACTGTTGTAAATAAAGGACAGCAAATCTAAAAAGAAAAAAAAAATAAATCGAGACCCTGTTGGTTTTTTTCCCACCTGATGGATTCTCTATACTGATGCAAACCCATTAGCGAGTGTGTAAAAAATAAAATTAAAAAACAAGTGACCGTTTAGTCTTGGGCCCTGTGGCATTCAGCCTGGGTGCTGTGTTAACTTCAGTGTTCAGATACAGGCAGACCTCGATGTGTTCTTGTGTACTGCACCAGAAACCTCTGAAAAAACTGTTCTTCACTGTCTTCATCAAAACAGAGTGAAACTCCAGTAGTTTTAGTGCTGACACTGTTATTATGCTTCTAGCAATCATGCTTTTCATCAAAGGGCAACTGTCAAACCAAAATTTGAATTCTCCTTTTTGTAACTCCTTGTCTGGGTGTCTGGGGAAGGGAGGAGGAAGCAGGGAGGGAAGGGAGGGGGGAGGAAGCAAAGCAGGAGGGCTGGCTGGGAGTCAGGAGTAAAGAGGAGCTCCTGGGAAGGGGAGGACTTGGGCTCTGATGGGCTGCGTTCACCCACGCTGGCAGAGTTACTGACCCCAGCAAGGTGCTGCCATCAGTCGTGCTCGTTAAAGCTGTTTTCTGGGTTGTAAGTCCATCAGAGAGCTTGCTATGGCTGAGGCAGAAAGACACAAGGGGGGTAAGAATTGGTCCATCAGTTTTCCCAGGACAAAAGGAGTAACTTACTGGTTGAGCTGAGTTTTGAGAACAATTTAGCTCTGACTTCCAAATGAAAAACATGAATTAAAATCAGGTGTAGGCTAGCTGGAAATAGTACTGGTCATGCATGCCCTTATAAAGACTGAGAGTAAATAAAGCACTTTTCATTCATGAAGTAGAAGTGGATGTATATGCATATTCAAAATGTGACTAAATTATTTCTTTATTATTTTGAATACATACACATCCTATAAAATTCCATTCTTGTGCTATTTCTTCTCCATGGGTAAAGAAACTGAAAACTTCTCAGTTTTTTTTCCCTGATGATAGGGCTTTCACTTTTAACTCCTGTAGATGAATCAACCCTGCAAGCTTCTGGGAAATGCTGTCCATGGGCTGTGCAGGGACACATCCATGGCAAGGCATGTTCTAGAGAATGGTCAGCCTTTGATGATATTGTGAACAGGGCACTCCAATAACCCCTCTAACTGTACTGCTGAACCTAAAAAGTGGTGCCTGCTTGTGTGTGCACCTCTGGTCCAACAGGGTGGAACACCTGGGGTTCTGTGTTTCTGTGCTTTCTGTCACAAATTACTCTTTTTACTGCTTTTCCATAATCTGAGGTAAGTCAGTATGGCTGATCATGATCTTTGTAAGAGAAAGCAGTGATCCTGATTTTGGATTTCCCATGGTTTTCAGGTTTTTATGTATTTACTGTTTCCTCTCTAAGGAGTAGTATTGACTTAATTTTTTAGTGCAAAATGAAGTGAGAGATCTAGATATTTGACTACTGATTTTGTAGCTGGCAAGTGGTGACCTACAAGTAAATGAAGATGCTCAGTGTCAGAGCATGCAGATGTGTTTTGCCAGGAAATAAACAGGCTTTTGTATTATTTGTTCATCTACATCTGTGTGTTAAATCCATTTCTGCTGTGCAGAAGTGGCAAAAAACATAAGCACATAAGCAGCAAAAATCATAGTGCCACACATCCTATCAAAAAAAAAATCATTACTGCACACTTTCATACCCAACTTGTACTTGCAGTAAAATTTTGTCACCGTGTTGCATTTGTTTTAGGGCAGTAACTGGCAGGCAGCAACTGTATACTGAAAGATGTTAGAGTGAGGGAGGGAAGAGGCAGAGGAAATTTTGTAGTAAATATCCTCAGAGGTCATAAACAAAAGCAGCGTAAACATTACTTCAGCTTCTCACTAACAAACTTGAGCTTAAATAGCGATTGTTCCATCTCTCATCTGAAATACTGTTCCAAACAACAGTACCAGCCTTGTTTTAAAGTAAGGGAAAACACTGAAGCTCATTCTTGAACAGAGTTGACATCCATTATGTAAATTCACATGTAAAAAATAATACAGGGCATTTATATTTAATGTCAGACTAAAAGTTACTTAAATGTAACTTTTGTTTAGTGAACTTGCAGATTCAGTGAAATTAGTGGATTTTTCCCTACTTTGTCTGTTAAGGGTTAACACTGACTAAACCATATCTTCTGTTTTTTCTGGAGTCCTACAGTAAAGTCGCTGTGTAACTTAAGACACCGTGAAGTCTTTTTGGATAGGAAAACTTCCTGCACTCCGAAAATGGGATCTTCTGTAGCCCTAATCAAAGCCAACTGGATTAATGTTGGCTTCTTGTTGTTTGAGCTAATGTCTGTGATGCCATCTACACACTCCTCCAGTGACTCTCTGCAGTATATAGAAAGTCAGCATTACTTCACCTTGTCTCTGCCAGGCTGTCGGGATCATGAGGATTTTTCAGGATCCTGTCTGGGGAAGATGCACAGCTTTAGTGTCTTCTGTCTGCTCTGGCCTGCCACCCCACCTTCTGTCCTGACAGGGCAACCAAACCACCTGAGAAAAATAAGCCCCACATGGCACCCTTGAGTCTCCGCGTTCAGTGGGAGGCTTAATAAACCAATATCAGGCTATACAAGCTCCTAGACTAAGAGATACAAATTTTGCACAGCCCTGTAGGTTGACAGGAAAACAGGGTGAGAGTTTTCTCTTCAATTAATTCCAAACCAAACCTCACAAATTTTAGGAAATTTTGATTCTGAAGTGGGTAGCTCAAGCTTGAAACTGAACCTGATGCAGGTTGAAATTGATGTCGGCAGCTCACTGGCACTTCCACATTTCAGGGAATTAAATGAACCTGACTGTATTCACAGGATAGAAAAGGAGTTAAACTGAATATTTGCAGGGTAATAATTTAGAATTTGAAACACTTCTGCTGTGAAAATTAATCCAATTTTCCTTTTAGCAGAGTATAGTTTGGATTTGAGGAATAAAGGAGCACAGCTATGGTAAGCAATAATTTAGTTCTCTGATTCACAAAGTTGCTCAGTGAGTCATTGAAGCAGATCCCACCAGTGACTAATATGCACTGATTTAAATGGATTTCATTATCTCATTATGAGTTTTTTGGTGACTGCAATGGTGCATTTCTTCATTGCCTTAACTCAAAGTTCGAGGGAATTCCTTGTGATAAATCTAGACTTGTAGGTAAACATGCAGCAATAAGCAAGGAGACCTCACCCTACTGCAATTATGTTAGATACTTTGTTTTATTGCCAGGTTCAATCAAGTAGAGTAACAAAATAACATAGTTTACAGCTGAGATAAGTAACTTATTATTTACAAATATGCTTGTCAAGCAAGTTAGAAGGCAAGGAGGTTCTTAAGACTTAAATTCTCCAGTTCCCATCTTGTTTATGCTAAGCTTTTATCTGGATTAAATTTTGGCTTGCAAATGACAAAATTATTAGCCTTTAATTGACTATATTTAATTCACTTTTTCAGTATTCACTTCAGTATTTATATATGTGACCCGCAGATTGGAGTCTCTGTGCCCAAATAGTGTTACCCAGAGAGATTTCTGTTTTCTTATACCTTGCACAACAGGAACACAGAGTGGGATCTGAGAATATGTAAAATGTCAAAACATGTCTGTAGACATTCCAAAGGTTACTGTATTACTTAGGATCTTGATGTCACGCAGGCAGAAATTGAGTCCAAAAGAACCCCACCTGCTTTAAGCTTAGCTTGGCAAATAATTTATTACTTTTAACTCCAGATGGTGATAAATGGTAATATTAGGCAACATTCAGTCTCTGTCCTTGATTTGCTGTCTGATCTGAGTCAAGCAAAATACTCTGGATTTCAGTTTGTTTGCAAATAAAGTGAATTCATCACATACTTTGCAGGCATGTGATGAATTACGTATTGGAGAAATGAAAAGTGTTGTCAGGATTAGTAAGGGAAGATATGAAGTCATGAAAATGCCTCCATCTCAAAGAACCAAAGTCCGTGGACATTTGAATCTGTGGTTTCTGCCTGTCTACAGAAGGGTCCAGTACAAAATTTACATTCATTTTTGGGTTTGGATTTTGAACACTCCAGGGCTTTCAGGTAGGGCCCATCTCCAGGGAAAATAAAACTTAACCGCAGCCACCAACCCAAAACTGAACCATCAAGTAACCTGAACCCAATTGAGTGAGGTTAAAAAGAGTTTGGTTAAGTGCCTTGTTTTGTTGCCTTTGGCTAGAAAAAGAAGTGGGAGTGAGAGATGCCTTTTTAGATACTTCTGACCTAGGTTAAATTAGGACACTAAGTGTCTTGTGAGGAAGTTTCAAGGACTGATTGGATTACTGGGATCCCAACCCAGCCTGTGGAGATGAGTCCAAAGTTCCAGATGGTTTTTAAATAAGAAAGGGACAGATCTTATGAGGTCTGCATTATTTCTACATAATACCTCCCCTAGTTACTCATGGATAAGCCCATCCAAAAGATACTCATCAACATCCCTAAGACACATAGGCTTCTTAATCTGGTTAGCTTGTTTGAACATTTCCAGAACTGGTCAGCCTGTGGCCTTGCTGTCAGTTACCTGTTCAAGGAAGAGAAATTGGAATCCTCTTAATATTTCAGCACAGAGATTGTTCTTTTTTCTAGTAACTCCTCACTATGTTAAAAAATTTTTCCTGTCATTGGAAGTCTGGTTCACCCTTTTCATCAAATAACATTAAGGGTGGTTTTTTTTGGTGGAAGGGTTTGCATTTTTATATTTTTGTAACTGTTGTTATCTGCAAAAATTAATGACAAAGTTGGAATGAAAAGTATATTCTACTTCCTGCCATTCTTGCTCCTTGTTGAGATTTAATCCCACATTTGCAGAAAAATGAAAGCCAGAATGTAAAGCTGATAGAAGCACATGTCCTCATATGCTGACAAAATGCATCATTTTGGGTTATGAATGCTTCAGGAGGACTCATGACAACAAGGAAAACAAACAAAAAACCTACATATGCTTCACACACAAAGTCTTAGCAAACACTGACCTGATTACACACAGTTGTAACTTATTTTTTTAGTACAAACTTGGGATTCGGTTTACTGAAGATGTCCCTTTAATAGCTGCCAAATGATGTGTGACCCATTCTGCCACCCTACCTTCTTTTGCTTGATTAGAAAAGGGAAAGGATGTACTGAAGATAACACTGAGGACACTTTCCAAATGACCAGAGGAAAAGAAAGAACAAGGAGAAGGGATCATTAAAATGATAAATGAAAGCTGGGTTTGCTGTTATGACAGGTTATGTTGTTTTTTCTCAAGGGGAGTGGAGGACGAGGGGATGCACCATTTCCTGTTGGAGAAACTTTAATCAGTTAGAGAACATTCACAGTTTTAGGAAGAAAAGGTCTTGACTGCTGTACAAAGATTGAAGTGGCAAAGCAAAGGTTCATATTGAAATGATAATGAGATTGTGACAAAACAGAGCACAACATGCCCTTTCCTAAGAACTTGGAGGAGGCTTAATAAAAGATGCCAAAATGTTTGCTTGCATAAAGATGAGTGATAGCCCAAATAAAGGCTTCAAATTGTGATAAGAAACATGTTTAAATTCATCTTAAGTCTGGATTTAATCTATGTTTCTTCCTGTTATTATGGCTTATATTCTGTTACTTAAGAGGTCTTGGAAACCCTAATTTCTCCAGAACTTGTTGTAATAGGATTATTCAGTATATGAGTGAGATTATCAGCATAATTCTTAAATTCTCTATTCTCTTTCAAACAGTGTCAAAATAATGTATTTTGGGTTGGGGAGGAACTTGCATGACTAATGTTCTTCAAGACCCCAACATTGTACAGGAACTTCATGAGTTGGAAACTCAGCTGTTACACGCCACCATCACTTCAAGTGATGTTCAAAGAAGAGGAAACTCCAAAGCCAGGTTACCTAGAAAAGTGGTGTCTCAGAACCTCTCACATTAGCCAGAGAAGCACGAGTACCTCCTCTGTAAACAGGGCTTTGCATTGGGTTTATGCACTTGTGCACATGGTTGGAGAATAAAAGTTTTACTCAAAAGGAGAAAATTTTAAAATTCTTTTGCTATACTTCTAATTTTGTGCTTTTCTCTGATGTGTTCAGGGTCCCTCTCTCTTTCTCACAGCTTCTGCCTAATTGAAAAGTTTACCCCTCTAAAGAGAAAATAATGCAGTTGCAACCTATATGGACAATGGCAGTTAAGGGAGAGCACTTGATCTCTAAAAATGAATTTTATCAGAAGTCAAGGAACAAAGAATATTTTAGATGTTAGAGAAGCAAATAAAAACAAAGTGTTTATAACACAACTATTTTGTATTCCATGTAGCTTGAGGAAGTCTCATGAGGATTTTTGCATTTACAAGATTTCAGTACAAGACTTTTTAATGTGTAGATAAGATATAGTGCAAGGTGTTCATCTTTGTCTTCTTAGTGTATATTGAGATGGTAAAATTGACACAATCTTACTATGGTTTAATCAATCATGTTTGTTAGCATCTTACACCAGCCACAGATGACTGAGAACTAGAACTGGGGTCATCATCTGAGCTCCTTGGTCCTTCTGCACTAGACTGAAAGCTTTTAAGTGGCAGTCCTTCCACATGGGCTTCTCTTGCTTTGTGCATTTTCTCAGGCCTTTCTTCAAAAGATCAGTGTTTTCTTTCCAAAGGCTGTTTGGACTGCAAGGTGAAGTGTAATAGGAAGGCCTGGACAGTGCAGAAAGAAGAGGTTTTCTGTTCTTCTAGGTGACCAGTGTTTTCTCCAAAATTCAAATTTAAAATACTAAGTTTGTCATTAATTTTTAGATGACCTCTGTTATTTCAGCTACCCCTACTAATGCTGCTGTTGTCTTTTGGACACTGATAAATTGGTAATGTAAGAAGGTATTAGGAAGGCACAGCAGTTTTTTTCTACCATCAGTGTTATGCACTCTGCTGTATAAGAAAAATTCAGCAGCCAAGCATGCAGTGAGTATGCCAAACAAGACCTAAATAAAGGTGATCTAGATGCACAGCGTAGTTTTACATGCAAAAAAAGGGACAAACACTAGTTATTCCTCCTAAGTCAATTACATACCTCTCAGGCTCTCAAAGAAAAGTTTTCTAACCAGCTGTCAAGCCAGGAACCAGTATGGAAAATTGTAGGAGCAGAGACAGATTGTTTTCCTAAGTCCTCACTGTTTACAGACTGTCCAGAGCTTAAATTCCAGGACTAACTCTCTCACCTTAGCTTCCAGATATCCCAGCACTTTCCCATCAATCCTGCCTGGCTCTTCAGGCGTACAGTGGCTGTGTATGGAATGCCTTTGCATCCTTGGAAGAGGGGAAAGGGTATTATAAATTGTATGAGTCAAAGGCAGCTGCTTGAAGACCTGATTTATTCTGCATTCTTTAGGAAAGAAGAGGAAAAAACGTTTTCCTTTTTTGAATTGGTTCACTTTTGAAAATTAATAAACCCTTTTTTATCCACTCATACTGCTGAGTGACCTGTTTTTATTGTACACTGAGGTGCAATAAAATAACAAAAGGCAGTACTGTGAAGAAAAACTCAGAGGCTTTATTTGAATGCCTAACCAAGTTTGTTTACTTTGAAAGAACAGTAACAATGTGATGAATGTCTGGTGCAGAGTTAAGTACATCCTTGTCCAGATTTGATTTATGTGATCATTTCTGGATGTTAACTCAACCATTGTTAGCATAACCTCCATCATTTTTATGTTCATGCTGCCTGTGGGCACGTGCTAGCACAGCAGTGTGAAAGAAGTGTGAGATGTGGCTATCAAAGCAGCTGCAGACAAACACAGCCACTTCAGTTGCCTGCTGGAACACATCAGGAGATAACACCACGAGCTGTGAGCTTTTGGAGGCCGAAGTTGGGCTTTGTGAGGAATGCTTGTAGCAGCACTTGTGTACACGTGTGTGTAATTCAGACAAGATGCCTGTGTAATTCATACAGGGGCTTTGCTCAGTGTGCAGAGGAGGGTTTCTGCAACCCCTGTGCTGGGCAGTAACTTCATAGCATGAGAGTGGGCATCTTTTAAGAGATACAGATGATGGAGTTTTTTTAGGTAAACAAAACATTCAGAAGTTGCCACAATGATTAAAGTTAAACACAGTTCTCGAGGGAAGTTTTATGGGTATAAACAAAGGACATTCTTGTTTGTCTTTCATGTTCGTTTCAAAATTGCACATAATTACTAAATCCTTCCCATGTGAGCTTTGCAGCTCGTGGTCTTTAACCAGATGCTATAGCATATGGTTTAGTATCCATAGTTCTACAGCTGAAGTTCAGGGATATCTGCAGTAATATTTTTGATTAATTTACTTTGTAATTCAATTTCACCTGAAGGCACTGTATGACTTGTATCGTGTGTCATCATGAAAACTTTATCTTTACGATTTAAATTGAAATTTACAGTTGTCAATAAAGAAGTAGTATGTTCAGCATTTTACTGTAAGTCATTCACATAAACCCTTAATTTCATCATAAAACTGCATCTTGATTTTGTGATGCTGGGAATGGCTCTGCTTCTGGGAGATTCAGATGCAACTGCTGAGCTGAGGGCAGAATTTGAGTGTTCACTTTTGGCTGCATCGCCTTTTGCTCTCCTATTCTAAGTAACCTTTTTCTCTCAACTTATGTGGTTGTGCTTTTCTTTTTTTGCTTGACACTGATCTTGGGAGGGGAAAGAGAAAATTCTGATGAGATTATACTTGTTTAGGGTGTGTTGTGCTCAAAAAAGGGCAGAGTCTTAGTCCAATTTTATTCAAGACATAATAAAGTACATTATTGTGGATGTGACAGTAATCTGTTATGGGTCATAGCAATCAGCTGATAAGTCCTGTGATTCAAAGGCAAATAAGTTATTACTGAAAGGACCCAAAGGATGTGATTTTAACATGATATTCTTTCAAGTCAACATCCAGAGTTGGCATGTGGATAGCCTGCTGGATCTGGACTGTTCTGTCAAGAGCCCAGTTTTGAAAATACATTTGCTAAAATTCTCTATCAGTATTACGAACTTCTTCACTTACGAATGAAAATACAGAACAACAGATTATTGTAGGTAATCTTTTTTGTATAATATATTGGAATAGAGCACTCACCTGAAGCATCAAGTCAGGTTTCAGGGGCACTGTCTGCTGATGACTGAATTTGAGTTGAGACCCATGACAACCATACAGAGCAATGGGCAGCAAGTCTGATGGTTCAGTTCAGAAAATATATTTCATAATAAGAAGTTACTTGTTTCCATCTGAGGTTTTTGTGCTTTGGCAAGTATTATTTATGCTGCTGAAATGATCTGGTAATCCAAAGGATAAAATAACCACTTCTTCATAATCCAAAGTACAGCTGCTTGTTGGGACTCAGGCCAAGCCTTCACCTTCAGATCATCCACAGCAACTCTTGTGTGTGAGTTTTAAAGACAGTTTAAGAGAGTGTAGGTGGTGATTTCAGTCATCTGTGTTTAACTGAAAAAACAGATACTAACATACAAAAATTAGTGGGAGTGAGTTCTAATTTTTAATGTAAAAAAGTGAAGTTTTTTGTACTTTAAATTTTAAACTCGCTACCTGAAAGCAATGACAGTTTGTGGGCTAAGTTGGAAATTGGAAAGTTGGAAAGTCAAGAAACAGCTAACCCAAGTTTAAAAAGTGAATTTATTTTAAGAGTGTTTTGTTATCCAGGAACTAAACTGAATGCCAGCCATTTCGTAGCAGCCCTATATAAGTGAAAAGAAATAAGAAAACAAATCTACTGGTTCCTCCACGTGCTGCTGCCACTGGGTAACTGTTCACACCTACATTAGTCACTCCTTCAACAGGCCATGAAATTGTTCCAGCTTTTAAAATGTGTGAGAAAATTGAGGCAGGTGCTGGCACATCATAAATGAAAACCTGACCTTCAGGCTGGTACAGTAGCGGTGTTGTTACTGTTTGCATTCTGGAAACCACATGGCTTGTCAGGTTGCAATGAAGTTGTTTTGTGCTTTTATATTATTAAAACTCAGTGAGGTCTTTGGGCTGCCCATGAGAAAGAGCCATGAGGCTTACAGGTATTGGAAGTTATATTGATACTCAGTACATCAGTTTTTGATGTTACTGACTTTGTGCCACTCAGTAGCTGTCAGATTACTTAATAAGGAAGAAACTTGCTGCAGAGGGTGCTCACACTTCTGCTGTTAGAGAAATCTAATCCTGAACCATCCATAATCCAAAAAACCCTTAGCGACTTCTCTGAAAATCCTCTCAGAATAATACCACCCATAGAAAGAGCAGACAAAGCCATATTTTAATTTCACAGCAGAACAAACATTCAGTGTTTTTTCAAAAAAGAGATGGAAAAATAGAGAATAGAGAGAGTCATCTTCAGTGCATGGATGGTTTTCATGAGCTTTTAAACCTGAAATCCAGTGAATTGCTATGGAACTTCTTATCTCAAGAAATCATTACTGTTCTCTCAAAGGACTGTTCAATCTTCAATTTCTTACAAGGTTTGTCTTACAAATAAAAGTGTATCGAATCTTGCTACCTTCAACCAACTGTCCAGTTTCTGCCCTTCTTTTTTCCAAAGCTTTTACCAGACTGCAAAATGAAAACACCACAAATGAATATGAGGTTCCATTAAAAGTTCACATGAAGTTACTTAAACCATTATGAGTTTTAGAAAGCCTTCATATTTTTCTTACTACTAATAAGGTAATTTAATTACTCTAATTAGTGATTTAATCACTGTATAAGAACTGCCTTGGTTTTTGTGTCACATTCAGCCCTATATGAAAATCTCCTAATACAGCATTAGGGAATTAGAATTATCCTGGTACTGAGTGAAAAGAACATATTCTGTTGTGTAACCAGAAATAACTGTATTATCTGAATATACCCGCTTTCCTCGTTGCAGAGTTAAAATATTTTCTTCATTTATAATTTGCTTTAATATGTAGAAAGGACAGCAGACAATGCAAAATTATTATTAACCTATTCTTACTTCTTTCTCTCTTTTATTTAATTTTCAAAAAGTGGGTCACACATTTGTGTTTTCAAACTGTATTTTGAGTTCTCTTTTGTTGTCACTTTTTTGATGTTATACCCAAGATCGCTTTGTACTCTAGTGCTCTGCAATTTTTAATATATTCCAGTGACACTCCTGTGAGGTAGCAAGGTAATGTTATTTTTAATTGTACAGTTAGGCAACAGAGGCAGAGAGGGTGAGAGCAGCTTTCCTGTACCTAACTCTGCCTAGTCATTTAAGTTCCCTCTAAGACGTACAGTTCGGAGATGCATCACCCCCTTCCCCCACTGACTGAGCCTGGGTCACATTAAAGGCTGTGGCAGGCAGTGCACTGAACTCAGATCTTAGAAGATCTACATTAGTGTTCTCTTTCCTGGAACATATTTCCTTTCTGGAATAAACAAACGTATTATTCTGAAGTGATTTGAATACTGCTCCTTCATGTGGCTTGGCAAGAAGCATGAACTTCATGATTTTTGTATTACTATTTTAAAGTGCTTGATATTTCTCTTATTAACCTGATAATGTCATTCATCAACTTGGGTTTCATGGTTTCTGTACTGATTGCTTTTCACAGATACTACACTCTCAGGGGAAATTGGCACCAAGAAAAAAGTGAAAAGACTGTTAAGTTTCCAGAGATATTTCCATGCATCCCGGTTGCTGCGTGGAATTGTACCACAAGCCTCTCTGTACCTACTGGATGAGGACTACCTTGGGCAAGCAAGGGTAAGACAGGTCTCCAGATCTCCATTGCTTTTAATAATACTACAGAGAGTGTCAGTTTTGTTTTAGTCTTCAGATAAACAAATTCATGGCTAATCTTTCTTAAATGACCCATGTTACGTGCCTGCCTCACAACAAGGAGATTGTCCATTCCTCATTTGTGGTTACAACCTTGAAGGATTAGGTCTCAAAACAACAGAAAATGTTGCTAAACCTATTCAGCATTGTCAGATTCCAACAACTGAAATTATAATCCGGATTTATTAAAGAAAGAGGGATTTCTGGTTAAGTTACTGATTTAAGTGCAGCCCTGACACAGGATTTAGTTCATCCACTTGAAAAAAGACAGGTGTCTCTCTCATCTGGTATGGAACAGCTATTGGGCAACTCACAATAGCTCTCCATAGTGTCAAAGGCTGGGAAACATGAAACATTGACTGCAAAGAACTTCACAGTGATCAAAATATACTTATCTTATTTTGCAGGTCTTACACTTATTTTGAGTGGTATTTTCCATGCACAATTGATGGCATTGGGATTATGTGCCTAGGGAATTTTTATGCTCTGCAAGAGGAGATTTTATGCCAGGTGTTAGAAAGTAATTAAGAATCCAGAACTGTTTGAGTGTAGACTAGAGATGGGAGTGAGTGTGTATTTCATTCACACATACATCACTGTAGGTCATAGAGGTAGTCCAGAATCAGTCTCCTGACTCAAGTGATGTAGCTGTAAAAACGCTGCATTTGGTGGTAGTGATGGATTCTTCTGCATTTCTGAGTGGGCTTAACAGTAGCACTGTATCTAAGTTTATAAAAGCTATTCCTGTGTACTGCTTTGTTTAGCACATTGTAACTCAGATGGCCATGAAAGCTAAGACTTTAAAATGTCGTATTAAAAACCTAAGAGAATTTGCACTGACAATTCAGGGACATGAAGAAACAATAAAGAATTTGTGCAGTAAAAGGGAATATTTTTATAATGTCTTGATTTATAGTATTCCTTGTTTTGAGTTCCATTTAGAAGGTATTTTTAGTGTTATGTTCAAAACCTCCTCAGTTAAAAGTGCAGGTGATATTTTCTGCAGTACAGCTACATGAGCCTGATTTCTGATATTTCAAACACAGCCTCTATAGGTTTCTCAAACAAAACTTTAAAGCTGCAGTAACCAAGCCTGTGACTGATTAATGCAGAACAATAGTTAAAATCTGCTTTACAGTGTGTTATACCAGTCATTGGCCTTTTCACATTTGTTTTTTCCAGCATATGCTATCCAAAGTGGGAATGTGGGATTTTGACATTTTCTTGTTCGATCGCTTGACAAATGGTAAGTAAATTTTTAAGCCTTTATTTTACTATTTTTCATATATGACTATACAAAAAATCCCTAATTAATTATTTGCCAAATGTTTCCAGTTCAGATTACTGAATAGAAATTGGCCACATTTAACCTCTATTAAAATCACATCCTGGAGCTTTTCCAGGCTTTTCCTGAACTATAGGGTAACGTTTAAAGTGTACTTTTGTATTAATCTAATCTCCTACGTTTGTTGTCATCACCTTTTTCAAGAAGGTGTTTCTATTTCATTCACCTGGGAAATTCCCAAGCTACTTTAAATATACCTGTTAGATACATTGGCCAATAAATCCAGATCTCCATAATCAGTCAATTTCTATCAATATAAAAGACATATGAGTGAAGATACCCTTGCTTCTGTTCAGCAGCAAAAATTAGGAAATTTATTAAAGAGTAAAAATCTGTGAAATATTTTCTCTAAATACATGCCAGTAAAACCTGGCAACACCACTTGATCAGCTAACTGCTGAAGAGGGTCATGATCACACCTTTCCCCTTTCTGCACTGCTCAGAGAACTGAGATCCCTCATTCCTCACCTCCAATCTAATTAGGTTTGGTCGGGGCAGAAGGTATAGAAAAAAGTTGCTTTAGAGGGTCATTCAGCTGAGTGACTGGCAGTGAAGAGGGAAAAGGATTGCAAATTGCCTGGGAAGCAAAAGCATAGTTCTTCTAAATTACCTTTCTGTGCCTCTGCTCAGTAGTCAAGACCAAGTAAGTTTCCATGTGTTCTTCATGCAGATATTTATTTTTTTTCCTGAGTTATGTTAAATAAGAACAGACTCCCTTAA
This sequence comes from Notiomystis cincta, assembly GCA_013398075.1. NCBI lineage: Eukaryota > Metazoa > Chordata > Aves > Passeriformes > Notiomystidae > Notiomystis > Notiomystis cincta. The sequence continues at coordinate 408,933 of VZRX01009158.1, read as the reverse complement.
AACTTTGTTTATGTGTAGTGTGGGTTGGTTGGTTTGGGGTGTTTTTTCTAACTTTTATGGAAACAGTGCCATTGAATTAAGCAGTGCAAACTTTTTTAAATACTGTGTTTACATACAGCTGATCATGTAGTCCTAGTTGGGCTCAATTTTGCCAGTTTCCAGTACTGGATTTACAGTAAGGCCAGTGCAAAATTACAGTGGGACTTGAGACTGTAAATGCTGCAACTCATTTTTCCTGTCTGTATCATTGTTACGAGATGCAGTTGTAGCTGAGCTAGGTAACATGGGTTCATTACATGTTTGTACAGCCATGTGCAAAATAAAAATATTCATTCCAAACTCCTGATTTTTAGTAATTACTTAATTAGTACAGGATGGCAAACCAAATTTGCAGAAAAGCCACTCTTGTTTCTGTTGTTTCTGAAGATAGACCTGAATTATGAAGATGATGTCACTCTCAGACAAGCCTGTCAAAAGATTTTATTAAAACCATGTCAGTTTGCCTTCTTCCAGTTAAAATCACAGTTTGCCCGTTGTGTTGAAACAGCAAACTTGCCTTTATGGCATCTAGACACAAGAATGGCATTCCATTGGTATAACCTTTCCATCAAGTCTTGATTATATATTCATATAAATGACTTCTGAGTGTCATCTAAGCTCACTTCATTGGAGATAAGGTGATAGGAGCTGATCAATAGGAAATTACCCAGATTTTTAGCCTTGCTTGGTTTGTAACTACCTGTTAAGGGAATCTAAGAGTTGTTCCTCTCTGCTTTTAGGAAACAGTCTTGTAACACTGCTTTGTCACCTCTTCAACGTGCATGGACTTATTCACCATTTCCAGTTAGACATGGTTACATTACACAGGTTTTTTGGTAAGTGCTCACCTCAAAGCCATCTTTGAGTGAAGTTTGTAGCTTAAGTAGAGCATGAGAGAAGGCACTGGCTTGGTCTGTGTATGGATGTAAAAATGATGATGTCATTGCAAATATTTCAGTAGAAGCTGTCTGTGGTATATATCAGCATACGGTTTGCAGGCACTCAAGTACTTGGTGCAGTACCCAGTCAGTGGAGGGACTTCAGAAGGCTCTGCACTGGGCTGGAGCATCCAAGCACCACAGTCACACTGGTGATTTAAAATACAGTATGCCATGCAGAGATGTGGCTGGCTTAAGCCCACACAGACAGACAGACAGACAGACAGACCCTGCAGAACCTACGCGTGCACAGTACAATTGTGGCGCAGTGTAATTATTTTAGTGACTAAAAGACCACTGAGACCCAGGGCAGTTAAAAGCTTATGTGCAAAATTTAACAAATTATATCAAGCTGTCTACACTGAATAGTGTTGATGAAAGCCCCTGCTGCTGTTACTGCCAACAGAAATATTAGCCCCATGCTGTCAGAGAACCAAAAGAAGAAATTGGCCAAAATCAATTACTTTTTGCATCCCTTTTTGAAAGCAGCTAAATGCCAGTTTTTCAGGCTGTCAGGCACAGTTTCCAAAGCAGGGTCTCTTCTTTAAGACTGCCTAATTGTCGCTTCTTGAAAGCATTCCTCTGGTGTGGAGACAGACAAAATCTCCCTGCTGTGTGTAACTCCTGTGGGCAGACGTGAAGTGGACAGTCGGGTAATTAGAGCTAGTGGTGCTCAGTTTAAGGGATTAGCCACTGTACCTCCAGATGCTTGTGTGGCTGGAACTGAACAGAAGGCTCGGGCTTCGTTTGGCGAGCGCCATGGGAAATCTGCCTGTAGCTTCCCCTTGGATTCATTTGATCCTCTCTAGGAGAGCGCTTTAGGCAAGATCACATGCAGCTTCCAGCGCTCACGCGGTGGTGTCCCAAGACGGCGTAATGGTGCACACACTGCTGCGAGGAGCAGAGGGGTGTCAAGCACACATCTCAATGATTTTTCTGTCTGAGAGAAAGCTGAGAGTGAAGAGCTTGGTGCTCCCGGTCCAACTGGACCAGTTCCAGCAGTGCAAACTAAAGCAAGAGGGGCTGGCGTTTTAAAGTGAACACACGGATGTGACTAAAATTGTCACAGGAGATTTTGCTGTGAATACCCCAGTGCTGTATCTTTTGATTCTTCACCTGGGGGGTGTAGGAATGCCTTTGGCTGTAGTTCATCACTCAAATAACAAATGATGGCAGGATATCAGGGTCTCACTCCCTGCTGCTGAAAATAGGTGGTACTGCCTTAATGGCACACTACTACCCTATGACAGCAGCCTAAATAATTGCATTCCGTTGTGGATAAATTTGCCTCTCTTCCTTGTTTATTTTACTCCTCAATGAGAGCCTTCACTAAGGCAAGAAAGAGGTGATTTATGCACTAGACCCAGTATATTCCCTTGGGCCTCACAAATCCTTTCATGCATTTTTTCTCTAAAGGTATCCCAATAAAAGCAGCAATTTAAATAAGCTACAGCTATTTGAAGAAACTCCTTAGGCAGCTGACTGCAAAACCTCAGATTGTATTTTAAGTCCAGTTCCCACTTGTGGCCATGGCATTCAGAGACAAAAGGATCTTTGTTTTCTGTTTTGATTCCCAGTTATGGTTCAAGAAGATTACCATAGCCAAAACCCATACCACAATGCTGTCCATGCCGCTGATGTCACACAAGCTATGCACTGCTATCTGAGGGAGCCCAAGGTAACGACAACCTTTCACACTGATGTTGCTTTCAGATGGTTCTCAGGTTTTATTTCCCAGGATTGAAATAAAAACCCCAAGAGATACTTCTAGATAGCAGAAAGTGATGGAGTGCTGGAACTCAGCAACAAGTCAGGAGCAGCCTCAGCTACAGATCACAGACATTTCAGTCAAGCCGCGAGAGTCATTTCTCATCACGCAGGCATCCTGTCTGAGTGCTGCCATGTGAGCTCCAGCCACCACGAGGTGTGACCCAGCCACCCACTGGTGCCTGCAGTTCTTCTCCCACCAAACTCAGCAGGAGGCAGTGCATGTCTGTGCCTCAGCCACCTCAGAGCATAAGCTCCTCGTGTCACTGTTTCAAAATACCGAATTAGGTGCAGCGCCACACCAGGAAAGGGGAAAACAGTCCCTTCAGATGGGTCTGCTGCAAGGGATGTCCTCTGCATGAGTATTTGACTGCTGCTGCAAGTTCCCACAGCATCAGGGTGGTGTTGCCTTGTACTGGATGGCACTGTGATATTGCTGTGCTGAGCCACAGTATAAGAACATAACTAATCTTCTCTGGCTTGGCTTAAATGAAAGGATGTTCTGCTAGAACTAGCAGTTTGTTACACCAGAATATAGCTACAGTAAATGAGGACAGGGGCAGGCCCTACTTTTCCTGTATTTTCATGTCCTGCAAGATCTGCAAGTCTTTTCTTGCCAGGAAGTCCAGAGGACAGCCAACATCCAGAACCATACTGCTCATCAGTTCTCACCTCAGGATGCTTCTTTCATCTCATAGATCTGTACTCTGTACAGACTCATTGGGCTGGTAATAACTGCCTCACTCTCACAAACAGAAAATGCTAAGACTACCTTTTTCACTTTTAAATGAGCTCTGTAGCAGAAAAAAATCTGGACAGGTTTTCCAACATGAGTGTTTGAAGTTTGAAAGGTAAATTATGTTCTCTAATAAGATAAATATATTGAACTGAGATAGATATTTAACAGCCAAGGCTGAAATTTCAGAAGTTGATAAACTCTGCATTTTAAAATATAATGCTATGCTAGAAAATTGAAGCCTGATCTATTGTTGGTATTACTAAATTCTTGGAGAGGCAGAGCTCTTGCAATGGTTGCTAACATGTGCCAACCTGCCAGCATACCTGTTTGCTTTTTAAACTAAATGTTTGAGATTATGCTCAAGCACTTCTATTACAACAATTCTTATATTGCCATGAATGATAAAGAGATAAGAAATACAAACTATAATAAAACATAATGTATAATAATGTATATAATATAATAATGTATAATGTATAATAATACATCTTTATAGATGTATGTTCAACACTCACCTTGAAAACGTTGTTCGCAAAATTTATATTTGAAATTCATATACAAATGCTTACAAACCCAAGCAATGCCATGATGTCAGGTGGCTTGTTTATTTACCAAAAGAAGTGTTTACTGTTCATGTTCTTGTTGTGACTAATGTGTGTGATGATTCAGCTTGCCAACTTCCTCACCCCGTCGGACATCATGCTCGGACTGCTTGCTGCTGCAGCTCATGACGTGGATCACCCAGGGGTCAACCAACCCTTTCTGATTAAAACTAAACACCACCTTGCCAGCCTGTACCAGGTAAAACTGCTCATCAAGCTGCTAATGTGTAAAATGGAGTCAAGGAGAGTTTAAGCAATTTGCAGTGAACTTCTAATGCCAAAATCTGGCAGCAGGAAGATGCTGATCGAGTCATCCTGCACTTTAGAGTCTGGACAATTTCAGTGAAGCTCCTCACTGTGTGTCACGTCTTACAACAAAGGTGATATGAGAAAAGAGGTGGAAATGTCAGATTTTTTTGAGGACATTTAATCCAAAGCAGTTGCCTGGGTTGTTTCTGCTCTAGATCATCTGGGGTGAGGAACTGGGAGTAGGAGATTTAAAATGATGACAAGAAAATTTCATCTTTCAGTGAGCAAGGAAGCAGCAGACGTGCTCTAAAGTGGTATTGCATTAAAAGAAACCTTTGCTTCGTATGGCTGTAGTGAAATTAAATTCTTAATGAACACTGTATTAAAAAAAAAAAAGATAAGATAGATGAAACCAAAGGAAAAGTTGTAGACGTTTACAGTAACATTCCTCAAGATACAAAGAAAGAGCTTCAGGAAAGCCACTAGGTCACACCACAGGCTGTCTAGACTAGTATCCTGTTTCTAAGAGCAGCCAGTAAAATATCTCAGAGAGAAACCTAAGTCTGGGATAAGTACAGAGTTGTCCTTCTCCTGGTGTACATCCTTTCAGCTCTGGCAAGCAGTAGTAGAAAACTTCCTGGAACAAAAACACAGGCCCTGTTGTTCAATAACTACCAGTGAACCCATGCTGCCTGTTTCTTGTGGTCTTTTTTCAGTAGATTTTGGGGTTTGGCCCATGGCAATCATTGTAGCTCTGTATTTTATCTACAACTGTCCTGTGAGTACAATCTCCACACCATGTTGTTATTATATATGCACATCTCTCTGTTCTTTGGATTGTACTTACATATACAATGTGCCACAGCATTGCTGTAAATCTTAACTTTGGTTGCACTAACCATAAATCACAGGTAATAAATGGAGATAGGACTGATTTCTAGCCTTTAGAGCCATAATATCATGAAGGTTGGAAGAGACCTTTAAGGTCATCAAATCCAACCCAACTGTTCACCCAGCATCAGATCCAGACACCTCTTAAATACCTCCAGGCGACTCCACCACCTCCCTGGGCAACCTATCCCAGTGCTTGACCACCCAAACAGTAACAATTGTTTCAAGTATCTAATCTGAATCTCTCCTGTCTCAGCTTAAGGCCATTTCCTCTGGTCCTCTCACTGCAGGCAGGGCAGGAGAGACCAGCCCCCACCTCACTGTGATCAGGTCCCCCCGAGCTGCCTTTTCTCCAGGCTAGGCACCCCCCGCTCCCTCAGCCACTCCTTGTAAGACATGTTCTCTGGTCCTTTCATGAGCCTTGTTGCCCTTCTCTGGACATGCTCCAGCACCTCAATGTCCTTTTTAAAGTGAGGGGCCAAGAGCTGGACACAGCACTCGAGGTATGGCCTCACCAGTGCCAAGTACAGAGGGGCAGTCACTGCCCTGCTCCTGCTGGCCAGACTATTCCTGATCCAGGCCAGGATGCCATTGGCCTTCTTGGCCACCTGGGCACACAATAGATCATGATCAGTCAGCTGTGGACCAGCACTCCCACTGGGCTGCTTTCTGGCCACTTCGGAAGAGTCAATTTCAGCCTTTGTGAAGGTTGTCAGAAACAGAATATCCCAAGTTAAATAAAAATTAATCTACCTGAAGAAGAGTCACTAATAGCTACCCACACATACTTAGCAAATTGAGAGATTGCTGTGATGTGCATACTGCTTAATAAGAGAGTCTCTCTTTTTCTACCCTGCATAAGCAATGTTTGGGTTTTCCCATAAGTGGATTGTGTGATGGTGCAGCTGTCCTGCCCTCAGACATGGGAATGGGCTGGACTGTGGGAGCCCCAGCCAAGGCACAGTGACACTCCAACACTGAAAACTTTGTGACTGGCCTCATCAGAAGCTGATGCAGCTTATTATGTTATACCCATGTGTTTCTGGTCCAGTCTTTTCTAAATGTCAGGCCAGATGAGTGAGGAGGGAGAAAGGCCAGGGGCCTAAGCTGGAGTACTTTGGGAATGTTGAGGGTGCTTTGAAGAGGAGTGAGTAGAGCCATTCCACAAAACCTCTTGTCTTGTGGAAAGGTATAAACAATTTCTTCTCAAATTAATAGTGGCAAACAGTACTTTATAATTAGGTTGAAAAATCAGGCTAATCTGAAAGACATATAGCTAAAATATTAGTATCTTGGAGATGTGGTTTCTGCTCAGTTATTTGTGTTTGAATATACTTACAAATGTTGGTTAGAAAAGGCAGTGACAAAGCAGAAAATGCAATATTTAAACAGCAAATGAGATGTGAAGTACCCTACTTAAGGACATTCACTGGCAAGTTTGAGTTATTTTAACTGAAAATGATCCCACATTGTTTCCAAAGATTTTAGTAGTATACAGTATATGGATGCCAATAAAAATAGCTCCTGGAAAAAAGTTTTGCTGAAAACATTTTTAGTCAAAAATTTAGACTTAGCAAACAGTCTTTAAAACATGTACTTTAACATGTGCTTGAAACTGAAACAAAGTTCATAGGTTTTTGGTTTTTAAGTAGCAGAGCCACAGAACTGCTGGGATTAATCAGAAAAAGGATCAAATGAAAGTAAGTTTTAACAGAGCTGGCAGTCATCTGTCATTGAGACAGTGGAGTTACCCATGTATGGCATCTCTTCGCTTTTAAATGTCTCTTGACATTTAAATTAGAACTTTACATTTACATTTGGAAGAAAAGGTTTTGCAAAATGAGGTAGGTCAGTTTTTGACAAAGATGTAAAGTGTTTGACAGCTTCTGAAGGGAGTATGTGAGAAGGGTCATATTTCAGGAAGACATCACCAAGGACTTCAGAGCTTTCAATATTTATTTTCAAACTAAATCCGTATTTTATGATGCAAGACACTTTGTTTTGTAATCGTAGGGTAATTTCCACAAGAGTCTGTTGTATGTGATTGCATAGTTTTCTACAAAAATTAAAGCATCTCATTGAAATCTCCAGCACTACAAGGACAGTTGAGAGCATAGAAGGTGACTCCAGTGGTCTGGAGGTCACTTACTTTTCCTCTGAGGAGCACCACAGCATTCCTTGTAATGTGATGCAGGCTTTGCTTCTAACTTGCATTATCTGGCTTCTAAATGAAGGGTGAAAGCTTAGAAGTGTGGATAGGTCACATACAACACCTGTAGTACAAAACAGGTTTCAGAAAACTATGAAAGGACACTTTACAACTTTAATATAGATGTGGGAAAGCTGGAAATAGGAAAGTACGTTTTGGGCATCAGTAAAAACTGTTCTCCTTCGTAGCCTTCCTTTAAAGAACCACTTCTAATTATGTGTCTTTTTCAACTATTTAACATTGTGTAGTTAAACCAACTGCTCAATGAGTTAAGAAGAAATCGAAGAGATTGAAAGAAATTCTGATCCCCTTTGGCTCTGAATTAAAATTGAAGTTTGCTCTGCACGTAGTTAGTAGCAAGTCTCCCTCTCCTCACGTTACTGTTCTTTTTCAGATGTGTGTGTCAAATGCAGTGGTTCACATAGCCCAGACTAAGGAGATTGGAAATGTTGTGGTAGTTTAAGTAAAATAAGCAGTCACAGTCCTGAAGCCTCTGTTAGAGCAATCCACTGTGCTTGGGCTGTAAATGTGACAGAAGCTTCCTATAGCGCAGCCTTTAAAACAAAGTTGCACTGCTCAGTTTCTGAAAAAACTAAAACACCACGTGAAGCAGAGCTGAGAGCCCCTGTCTGCAAGCCAGCACGCAGACTTTCCCTGCATGGGTTGTCTCCCACCAGCCTGGGTGATCAGATAGCTCATGGCAATTAGTCCTAATAAAGCAGTAGTGTGTTCCTAGGTGGAATAGCTGACTCTACTAATTGCTGGCAGCCGCTTCAGGGATTCTGGCTCCTTACATTTAAGAGAGGAGTCATATGACTTTGTGCTCAGTTGATGCTTGTTAACTTGACCTTTCCTTTTCCCTCCTCCCTGTAGTTTCAGTGTGGGAAACTAAACAGTGCAGCAGTGTCAGTTTAAGGCTACCCCTACAGCAGCAGGCAAAGAGCAGAAACTTAGAGAAGTAGAAATACTTTGAGATGACTACCTGAGTTTGCTTTTTCCTATGAGTAACTACTAATTGGATGCAGGAAAGTTCTCAGATGCCTACATGCCTCAGCCCTGTTCTGGCTGGCCTTCAGTATGGCCAAGGAGCAGCTGCATCCATGGAATGTAATTTCCTATTTGAGGCAGGTGCTGCTGAAGCAGCTCCTCACAGCAAGGAAGGCTGCTATGATGGAAGGGAGATGGGGACACAGGGTGCTCTGAAGGGGATCTCCTCAGCTTCAGTGGTTCAAGGATGCAGTCAGACCAGGGTCGCAGGAAAATGTGCACACAGGCACTGTCTTAAACAAGTATAAGCCTTCCCAAAAGCCAAAGGTGACAGTCAGGTAGAGTTTGTCCAGTTTAGGAGGAAGATGACAGCATGTGGCCTTGGGGTGACTCTTGGGACCAATATTCAGCTCTGCAACTGGGTAGGTGAAAGAAAACCAAAAAAATTGTTATGTCCTATTACATTCTCTTATTTTTCTTGGTCAGAGTGTAGGGTTGCAAAACTCCATCCTGATGTATTTAGGCAAAAGGAGAAAAGAGATATTTAGATTGGCAAATGAACAGAATTGCTGTCAAAAGTAATTTCTATATTGCATAACTGATGTTGCGATCTGAGTGCATCAGTTCTTCCTAAGAAAAGGAATTGGTTTTTGCATGATTTGAAAGTTTTGGAGTTGGTTTTACTTAGTTTTTTTTCGCCCAGGATCTATGATTTCTGTAAGAGAAGCAAGCAGACAAGCCCAGAGAAATACCAAAGCAACACTGTTTGTGTGAATTCAAAAGCAACAAAAAGCATGCAGAAAGTACTGTGATAGGAAGTCAATCACCTTTGCACTCTGCCCTTTGCACTAGGCAAGATGATTCAAATGCAAGTTGGATCTTGGTTGCTGGCAATGTTTAGTGTTTCAACAGTCATTAGATATGACAGGATTACAAAGGAAGATGGGGAAGACTTAGGGAGAAAATACTGCTCAGTCCATCTTGGAAAGGTGGAAGCTGCACATCATGTCCCATGGGAAAGGCATGGTAGCAACACCTCAGAGCTGTGGGACTGTGTGTGAGGGAGCTAGAGATCAACAGCATCTGGCTAGAGGGACACTGACTCCACTTTCCCAGTTGGCAATGACAGGAGTTCTGCTGTCTGCTCAAAAGGTTTGGTTGTGTTTTATTTTCTTTGGTTTTTCTTATCTAGTGCTCATCTACTGCAAAAGCTGTGAACTGCCCAAAACAGGGAACAGATGATAGAGGTTTCTGAACAAATGACATCTCTGTGAACTAAACAAGTGATGATTGGAAAATGCATTGTGGGTTGGGATAGTAATTTCAAGTCATCAGACATAAGATACCAAATTTGTTGCAATTTACTGACAACCTAGAAAGCTGGGTTTCTGCTCCCTAGCATTTTTTTAGCAACCTAACTTTGGTTCCACTTAGTTGAAAGCAAGGAACAAAGAGGAGTCGAAATTTGCTGCAGACTAAGTTGCTGAAGCCTGCAAATGCTCAGCAATAGTGCTATTCCTCTTGCTTTCACTGAACAGCTGCAGGCAGCTCCCAGTTCCCTGACTCAAAGGGAAATTTGGCAGTTTGGTTTTCTCTTTCTTGTCCTCCTCCGCATTCAAACTGTAGAGGCTGAAAAGTCAACATGGAATCAATAGGAGGTAAAAATACAATTTTGCACTCCTGCTTTAATTACTTTGTTAATAAATCTGTTAGAATGCAGGCTACCTCCCACTCAGATGAGATTAGCTCCTCTGTTCACAGCAGGACTCAAAAACTGCAGAACAACAGGGCTCTAGGGCTGACCTTAGCTAAGAAACCCAGAAGCACAAGGCCTTTAACTATCGAAATCTAGACCAATTACTCTAATCCAACTGTGGCTGCAAAGCACACATTTTAGGCTCCTGTTACAGCGTGCCCAACCGGCTCTGGGTATCACGTGATGTGCAAATCCATGTGTGCACCACAGACACCATCCTAATCCTTGGATTTTCCGTGCTGTTCCTCCCCAGAACGTGTCCGTGCTGGAGAACCACCACTGGCGCTCTACCATCGGCATGCTCCGAGAGTCACGGCTGCTCGCCCACCTGCCCAAGGAGGTCACGTAAGTGTCCACCAGAGCAAAGGCATCACTGAAACCATTCCTTCTTAAAAGCACACTGCCAAAGAGGCCCAGGCTTCTCAACAGGCTCAACTTCCTGCCCCTTCTTGGTGCCACTAGGAAATCATGAGACAGAGCTATACAGCGCAAGTATTTTTTAAGACCTACCCACTTCTGGAGCACGGGAATGGCCACTCAGCACCAGGGACAGGGGGAGTCCCATCAAGAGTGGATTGTTGGCATTTTTCATTTTACATAGCACCAATCAAATATGGAATGGTTTAGTGATTAAAACCAGGAAATTGAAGGAGTTGGTCTGGGAGCATCAAGACTGCTCCAGACTTCCACACCTCACTGAGGGAATGTGGTCTTTATGGATAAAGCAAAAAAAGAGCAGCCACATGAGCATCTTGGCCAAGCTGCTGCTAGCTTTTTACTTGTTGGTTTTGTGCAGTGTTGGTCCCACCAAGGATAGGAGATTGAGGCAGTGAGCACAATGCAGTATTAAATTTTAAATCACAGGTGACCCCACCAAGAATATAAACAAGTAACCTGAAAGCAGTAATATCCATATCCCTCCAGAAATTCTGTCAGACAAACAACTTTAAAAGACTTCAGTCTAGACCCTCACAACTTTGACCACAACTTCAAAGTAGCAGTATTCACCGCTCAGCTCCGAACAGCTGAAGTAAGATGTGAACATTTTTCTTGACGCGACACACTGTTGTTTTGGGGGGGGTTTTTTTGTACTTTCCTAGCACTTTTCAGAAGCTTTCAGAACAACCTGTGCCAACAAGCATTTTTCTTCTACATTATCTTATTCTTCTTGAATCCATTTGGGCAGGTAGAACAGTTGTACCCCACAAACCCCAGCAGAGACTGACCAAACGGATCAGACTGGGTCTGTAAAGAAAGAGGGAGCTTTATGCCAGCTCTGGTGATCCAGAGCAGGTTGTTTTGAGCTCTTAATGTTGAATGGTTCCATGATTAAAGGGACTTATTTACCTCCATTGCAGACAGGACATTGAGCAGCAATTGGGCTCCCTGATCTTGGCAACAGACATAAACAGGCAGAATGAGTTTTTGATCCGTCTGAAATCTCACCTTGACAATCAGGATTTGAGGCTGGAGGATGCACAAGACAGACATTTTATGCTTCAGGTAACTTTGAACTTATTTTAAAATTGTTTTTATTAATCTCTCAGGTCACAGTATTACCTAGTATATGTTAAGAGTAGTATATGATAGCATGTCTGGAAATCAGCCTCTCCTTACCTAGTACCATAAACATTTTCCTTCTGCCACCTTCTGGCAAGCATAAGGTGCCTCTGGTATTTCCTTATGTAATTCCTTTGAGTTTAAAAGCTGTGAATGCAACAGATACAGGAGAGTGTCAAATGCTAAGGAATGAAGATTAGCTAGTAATTATTTTATTTCCAGAACACTGCTTCTCTTGCCAGGTAATGCTTCAACTGTAGCTTGTCTCTCTCTTCTGGCAAATGTTGCTCCACTGGTGTTATTTTCTAGCACTGTGCAGGAGAGCCCCCTCCTTGGTGTTCTTTCCAGGACAGCCTGACATCAGGTGTCCAAGTCCTGTTCCTGTGATGGATGCTCAGAAACTGCCTCTGCAGAGACAGCTGTTGCCATGGCAACAAATGCTTCTCTAGTGCATCTGCCCAGCTAATGAAAAACCTATGCTTTATTCAAAAATCAAATAGGTTCACACTGGTTCTTCCAGCTAAGCAGCAGTCATTAGCAGACTCTTCAGAATAAACCTCTACCTATTAAAGCATTATCATGATTAATCTAGCTACATAGACTTGCTTCTTTGGAGAAATTACATTAATTTCATTCTTAAATACATTTTCATTTATAAAACAAACACCTACATTATTTTCCTTCCATCAAAGTCACAGAAAAGGTGACAGCTGCAAGGAAAAAAGAATTGCTGATCTGTTAATTCTTCCCCCTCCAGCAGCGTGGGAAATGTAGTCGCTTATCACCTGTCCTGCCTCAAACACAGTCTTCTGTCAGATTCCTGCACAGACTGTGCAGGGCAGGATGACAGGTTGACCATATTTCTGGACAGATGAGGCAAGAAAGTTGTGCAAATGCCAAAAGCAGAAGGATTACAGCTTTCAGCTATGGCAAAAAATGTTTCTTATGCACTAGGAACTTAGGAACAAGGGAACAGACATAGTAAGATTTACTTATCTGGTGGATTAGTTGAGGAAGAAGAAAAGAATCAAGAAATCTTGATTGATGGGAATAAGCTAAAGAATGTTTGAAAGGTCCTTGTAGTAGACAATAACATGAAGGCTAATCAGATTAATCCAAAGAGAAAAATGACTTGGAGACTTCCCTCTGCTGGTTCACGGCTCTGAACTGTTACAGGAAATGTTTCTTAGGTTTTCTTCCCAGGTGCCAGAATGACTTCTGTCAGACTGAAGGACTGTGTTCAGTCTGTGAAGAAACAAGGTGCATGATATTTTGTTCCAAGGCAGTAAGACAGGAAGACTACTACACGGTTTATTTTTCTGAAGTAGTTACTTGGTTTTAAAAACCTTTTCCCTTGTACTGACTCTCCTACAAAGCACTTAAAAGTACTAGTTAACTAAGTGAAACCAGGCCAGGGGCAGTGTGGAGAGCCCTGTGCTTAGCTTTGTAAACAAAAACATGCAGACATTAAGATGAAGTGTAATTGAAGTGAGATGCAAGGTCACTCACTGAGACCGCAGAGAAATCATGCCCAAATACACCAGCTTGGCTCTTCCCTTCCTTGTCATCAGCCGTGGATGCTGAGCCAAGCAGTCAGCAGGAGCCAGCCTGAGGCTTTTGTTGGCTTATTCCTTGCAAGGAATATCCAAAACACTTTGCAGCCTTGGAATGTGGCCCTGCTCTTGTTCTCACTATGGTAAAGCGGAGGGCTGAATGAAAGTTTTGTTTGCAGCTTAAATAAATGCTCTTTCCTCACTGGGCACATTTGGGTGAGGCTGAGTCTCTGAAAGGTAATCTTAACCCTTCCCAGCATCGCTGGTGGGGCCTGGGAGTTCTGTGATTGCAGATTGAGTGCTGAAGCACTGCTGAACAGTAACTTCTTTTCTCACTGCTACTTTTCTTCTTGCTTTCAGATTGCACTCAAGTGTGCTGACATTTGCAACCCTTGCCGGGTCTGGGATCTGAGCAAACAGTGGAGTGAACGGGTCTGCGAGGAGTTTTACCGGCAAGGTCAGCCCCTTCAACTCACAGCAGTCCCCTTTCACCTCAGCTTTCCATGGTTTCTGTGTGACAAGTCAGAGGTAGCATTGAAACGTGCCTTGAGAATGAGCTGTTCAGAAATGTGCTGCCTCACTGGAAAAGCGGAAAGGGGTAGAAGAGCAACAAGTGTTTCTCTGCCCTCGCTGCTCCTCTTCCAGCATCAGGCAGGAGGGAGGGGTTTGCTGTGCCTCAGCACTTGAATTCAGCTGAAAAGCCCACAGCTGGGATCTTCTCTGAGACCCTCCAGTCACCATGAGTGTTTTTGAGCTGGAATGGTGCCAGCATCTCACTGCCCCAAAATCCTAGCACTGTGTTTTGTCTCGCTTTTCATGCTCCCACTACAACTCTGATGGGAGCCTTATCCTCACTATTTCCCAAATATGACACATTCTTCTGCCTGCAAATGCAGAGAAAGGGTTCAAACAAGCTTCCCAGCATGCTGTTGAAAGGGCCAAAGCAGACAAGCCAAACCTCAGCTAGAACCTACTGCAAATGTTTTCAGACCCCTGCAGAGAGCACAGTCAAGCAGGGTTTTTCTTGAAACACAGTAATTACACCATTTGGCTCTATCTGCATAGGCAAGGTCATGCTGTGCTAAAATACAGGGTGCAGCAGAGTTTAATCACTGCTAAATTCTTTGTTCAGAGCATCCTGAGAGCTGAAGGCAAGTGGTATAAACACTGGAAGAACACACAATGAAGTTCTCAGTTCATTTAACGTTCTGCACTACAACATTAAGCCACATCTGAGCTGGTACCTGGTACAGTTAGTCTGTAAGAAGGACAGACAGGGCAGCAAGTTAATTTTCAGCCAATGTCAGTTTAAGCTGGTCTTTGAAGCAACATAAGCAAGTTGCCTGATGCAGGCTTAGTTAGTCAGATGTGCAGTGAAGGCATAATGAGTATCCAGCTCGTGAGGTACAGTACCTCACCTTTAGTGTATTGGGGCACCATGCAGAGAAAGAGAGCTCAGCTCTTACAAACGTAAGCTTTTTCCACTGCCCTCAAGATTTGTTAGTCTGACATCTAAAATACACCTCTGAAAGGGGATACCTGAGTCCATGAGACCAGTTAGAAGCATCACAGGGAGAAAAGGAGCATTTCATGTGGGACAATATACAGAAACTGTGCTCCGACTCTCACTAGTGGCTGTATAATCCTGTTCAGTGATACAACACCCCCAGTATTAAATAGCCTGCATTTAGATACCATTATTATCACTTTAAAGTGTTTTTGTAGGCCTCTCTATCCCCTTACACACAATGATGGGGCCTGAAGGTATTTTTTGGCACTAAGTTTAACATTTGGAAACTATAAGGTGTTGTATTTTGCTTTTTAACTATAGATGAGACAGATAATATCACAATTAGTGCTTTGTTTAAACATTTTTCTAAACAAAGTTTTAACATTTTTTTAAAGAAGATTTCTAAGGCCATTTTAATAGAGACTCAGATCCTGATTTTTCAGTGTTCTGGTACATCTACACTACACATTAGTAAATAAAATATCCAGGTACATTTCAGGGAGCATCTAATGCCTACAGGAGCTCCTAACAAAAACTTTTCCTAGAAAAACACTTTAATTTGTTTTCAGATGTTTTAAAAGTCAACACAGCTAGGAACACAGGGTAAGTAATAAACCTTGATTTGTATATATGAAACTGGAAGTAGTAAGAAAAAGCTTTCAAGAATATGACTAATGTTGAAGCAACATTAATGATCAGTTTCTCTGATAAGGTTTTAAAATTATTTGGAGGGTTTTCCTTAGCATAAAATTTCTCAGGAACTAATTTGTGCAGTTCCTTTTATAGTAATGTAAAACAAAAAAAAAAAAAAGGACCATCATTTTAAGTTCTTACCACGCAAAAGCAAATCTTATTTTGTCAATTAGGTGACTTCTGAACATGTAGATACACTCTGAGTCAGACAGGTCAACCATTTTCCACCCAGAACACCTACACAGGGATATCACTGGAGTTAAAAACTTTTTTCAGACAAAAGTTTTTGGAGGGGTAGATGAGAAGACAGTCAAATTGCACATTTGGAAACATGAGAAACTGTTATTGTGTCTCACTTTTGCTAAAGTGTTCCTTTTGATTGTTCATGAAGCTAAAAATGTTTTCCTGATACTTTCTAAGTACTCAATTAGAACTGAAAACGCTCTGCTCACATTTAAGAAGTAATTGCATGCTGCAGAGGGAAGAAAGGCAAGGCACAGAGTGTTTTATTTGGGGCTGTAGAACCTGAGTAGCACAGTAGCACAACAGCAAAAACTGTTAGTGGGGAGAAAAGGGCTTTTAAACAAAAACAGTGGATGTAAAGCAAAATGTTTCTTTATGGGCTGAATACAGAGTTTTGTCTAAACTAGCAGGTCTGTCTTTCTTACAGGAAAGTTTTGCCTAACCAGCCCCTCACTACATCCTTATTAGTAAATCAGATGGACAAAATATTGTCTGAGGGGAAGTGGCACATCTTAGCTTGCACACAGTTAACTCTCACTTCCCTTCCATACTGTGGACAGGAAAGGTCCTGTACCTCATGCAGTAACCAGGATTGTACACTGGCAGAGAAGACTAGCAATCACAAAGAATGAATGTCTTGCACTCACAGACAGAGAATGTTTGTTTTAAAAAAACCCTTACACCTGAAACTTAACTCAGAGCAATCTTTGCACGAAGTAATTGCAGGCACGGGGGAATGCAGCCTCTCCAGCAGAACAAGTGACTGTTGTCTTGAATGGCAGTGAGCAATTGACACCCTCTGAGGTGTTTTCTGCTGAATTCCTAAATCCAGCATGGTCATTGCTATTGATTATCTTCAACTCCATAAAAAACATCTCCTGCCATCACTATGTACAGAAGCGGGTCCTGTGTGACCATTTCTGCAGGAATAATTTCTAATGTCTGTTTATAAGCACATTCTCGATGTCAAACCTGGTCAGTTCTGCATCAGGAGCAATCTGAGGTGGCATCTGGAGTGAGCAGATCCCCCAGCCAGGGTTTTCTTCCAAAATTTGAAACAGTCCCCAGGGCTGGTCACAGCAGGAGCTGCCTGTGGGAGTCTTCAGGGCAGTCTCAGATTTGGAACTGGAGACCTCCTGGTCCAATTAGTCAAATACTCTGCTATGAAGGTGGCTAGGAGTTCAGCCAACTGCTTTGCTGTCTCGAGTCAGTCCTGTGCAGATGCCTCTCTGGGGGCTTCCTGGATGACCCAGAAAATAAATATGCTCAGTGCAGCAGCACAGGCATAGCCTGATACTCAGCTACTGCACGATAATGAGACAGACTTTTACTTTCATCCTTTTCCACATTTATAACTTGAACTCTGTAGCTCTTGAAACATGTTGCAGGCATCCATGCTCTGGCCCTTATTAGTTTGTTAGTGCAGCCACAGCTGAGGGCTGCCAGGCTCCAACACTCTTCCCTTTATGAGCCACTTCCACAAGAAGACAGTAGCAATTTCCACTACAGTACTACTGGAGATGCGTTTCTTCTAAAATTGATATAGTGCAATTTTCTGGTAGGAAGAGGTTTGAACAATGAGTAAATGAACTAGAATGTCTTAAAAATCTTTCACATGAGAGAGTCTATTTTAAAAATTAAGGTACTCAGAACACTGACATGCTCAGATTTAATGTTCATTCAAAAGTCATCTTTTCCTAGGTTTTTCTTTGTATGGAATTGGTTTCTCTGATACCTAAAACGGAAAAGTCCAGAAAATTAAAGTATTTTAACATTTACCATCATCATCATTGGTAGAAGATTCCAACTCTTCACAAAGTTGCAGACACTGTAAGAGTGTAGCATACTTATGGAGAAGAGATAAAAGTGGCAGAAAAATATTTTCTTTTTTCTTCCTTTTTTTGCAGGTGATCTGGAACAAAAATTTGAACTGGAAATAAGCCCCCTTTGTAATCAGCAGAAGGATACAATACCAAGCATACAGATTGGTAAGTATTAGTTTCATTCTCTTCATGTTTATCTCACTATGGCATAACCTCTATGAGAAACTTTTATCTACCACGTGCCCCATTCTGATCCAGTTGTTTTAACAATAAGAGCTGCAGATACCATAAGAGTTAAAAAATATGTTCTAAATTAAAATGTTCAAAAAGAAACCTATCTCAGCCAAATACTCAACAGAAAGACAAAGGAGTCTTTGCACAGGGAAAAAATACCCATGGGAAAAAACTGCAGCCAGTGTGTGATTAAACACTGGTTACTTTCTTGTCTGAGATCTCCTCAAAGGGTTGCTGACTGTCACAGAGTTTACTGTGACGCACACAGATAAAGCCGTATCTTGTCACGTATGCTGGTCAAAAGCTGTGCATTTCAAAAGAAACTGATGTCTCTTTGAGAGTTTGTTGTTATTTCTCATCAGGGCCTTTGCCACTTACCTTGCTCTGTGCTTTGAGGCACTCTGGGGCAGTGCACTCGGTGTTGCTCACCAGCTGTCCCTTGTGTGTTTCTCCAGGGTTCATGACATACATCGTTGAGCCACTCTTTGAGAGGTGGGCCCAGTTTACAGGCAACACTCCCCTCTCTGAAAATATGCTAAACCATCTCAGGAGGAACAAGGCCAAGTGGAGAAGTTTGCTCCACAAGCAACACAGCAGCAGTAGGAGCAACGACCACTCAGGCCAAGTGACTGGCAGCCAGGAACAGACTTTAAATGAAGAAGAGACTCCTTAGTGGCAGCTTTGCACTTTTCCTTCTAGCACTGCTATCTCCGTCTTGGTCACAGCAGCGAACAAGGGGAGCCAGGAGCCTGCTGTCAACACCCAGCAGAGGCAAGAAGCAGCAGAGCTCTAAGGGTCCTCACCAACAAGCCCACGGTTCTGCTGGGCTTCCTTCTGATCTTCACGTTCCTCTCCCCTCTCCATCCTGCGCATGCCTGTTGCCATTCGTCACTCCTGATCCCGGCCCGCCCCAGTGTGGAGTCCCAGTCAGCAGCAGGGAAGCCAGGCCAGTTCCCACTGCCTCGAAGCAGGGAGGATTGCTGAGAGAACAGGGGACACAAAGAGGCACTCTTGGTGATCCTTTCATTTACCACAAGTCATATTGTGACATCTGTATATAGGCCCAGAGCGCCACACGCTTTCCAGGCTGGCAGCTGGGCTGCACATTGAACCACCAGCATCTCCAGCATCCAGAGGACATGGACTGAGCAGGACAGTGCTTGCTGAGGGCAGAGAGTCGGGTTGTTTTAGTAGTTAAAAACCTTTTTAACTTTTGTATTCTGTGCACTAAACAACAGATCTATAAACCTTGGACTGAAGTTACTCTCCGTAGACACACCTCCAGTGTAACAAGGCTCACTTTGGTAACCATTTTTATGCCACTTTGGATAAAAGACGGGCATCTTCTCATTGCAAGGAGCAGTATTCCCTCGCAGCCGAAGGGGAAGGTGCAGTACAGTCTAAACCTTTGAAACACGAACAGATCTATCTTTTGAGTACTGTTTCAAGTTACCTGTTTGTATTCATATGTGTACATTTTCTGTAAATAGAAAGCGCTACTGATTCCCATGCCAAAATACTGGAGTACTGTGGGATGACTGCTACCTGTAAAAACATTGGCACTGTGAACAGAATACTGTTAGTTTTAATACAAGAGAAAGCATTTGTAAATATGGTATAGAGTTTATTAATATACACCATTGTTTGTGGATAAAAGCCTTAACTTTTAGCATCCTTCATCTTCTGATAGCTGCCAAAATCATATGATTACAAGATACGATTCTGAACTGCCTTTCCAGTATCCAAGGTGTATCAAAGGTCATTAAGGAATGAAGTCTGGCAGGATAACTTCTTGAAAACTTCAAACACATTCCACATGGGTCCGTGTTATTAATCCATGGCACCTTGCACATTCGGTCTAGGCAAATGTTTCACAGAGCCTGAAGTTTTAAGTTCAAAAAAACCCCCAAGCCCCACAACAACACCACATGATTTGACAGTTCAACCTGATTACCATTTATTCAAAAGTGTGAATTTTTACTAAATAGCTTAGTGATCTACAGAGCACAGCATTCAAGTAGTTCTGGAGTTCAGTTGTTTTCTCGAGAGATGTTGCAGTGTAGCTGATTTTTTCCCCACATTCCCTCCTTAGATAGTCAGCATCAAAATGCATTTTTATTTTTCTTTTAATTAAAAGAATACTTCAACTGACTTTTTAGATTAGTCTCAGTCAATGAAGGAACAAAACATGTTGTAGTCAGACTACTAAGAAAAATCCTCTTAGCTATCATAGTGGTTGAGGAATTTTCTGTGATCTCATGTTTGTGAAAGATACTTGGCCTTAACTATGCCATAAACAACCTCAGTTTGGAAAGTCTTTATTAAACTTTACTTAAGCTTCCACCATTTCAGTGAGATTGTATTCTCAGACACTACTGTGTTGCACCAAAGGGATGGTCCCCTGCTCCTGTGCCCCCAGAAAGGATAACTGTGTTCAGGTGAAGCACAGTGTGGCTCTGAACCCCCTGTACATCAAATCCATACAGCTGCTTTCCAAAGGAGCAAGCAGGTATGGCCAGGTAGTCATGTTGAGGTAGTCACATTGGGATGGGAAGACCTTGAAGAGGCGAGCAAAGAAAGAGCTTTACAAGTTTGTGTTTGAGAAACATGAGAAAGATGTTGACTCATAGAAGTGCAAGGAAAAATATAATACAGTTTTCTCAATTACAGGGGATACTGACTTGATGAGAGAGGGTTCATGCTCATAAGGTGACTAATGCGTTTAAAGGAAAAAACAAAGCATGAGTTTTAGTGAAGGATGACTTACTCCACTAATTCTTTGTGTGTATCTTCAGAGAAGAGAGGCTGAAACCCAGTGAAGTAGAAAGGTGCAAAACACAGTGAGCACACACAGCACTCCAGTGATGTTTTTCTGCCCCTCCACTGTTATGTAAGGTACAACCAGTAGAAAATCTCCTTCTTCCTCCCTCTAATGTAAATGAGATTCACATAATAAAAGGACCACAGCAAGCAAAGGGCACTCAAGAGAGTTGTAGTAGAATTAAATTCTTTCTAACTACAGGACAGAAATTTCTTAACCACATGGGAGTGGTGGGGGTGGATGCACCACCACTTTGCAGCTTTTTAGGTGTACCTGTCCTTCTGACAGATGTAGGACAATTATTAGGGCATCATGTGAGCAAAGTAATGTGCTGCTTAGAAACACTTTAGTCCATACAAAAGGATGTAATTTCCCATGTTTTATCTTTTTGCTAAGAAATAGAAACCCTTTTCCATCTAGTTTAAAAAACTTTTTTAAAATGTTCTGAAATTTAGTTAAAGACAGTGTCTAGCAGCATAAAAAGCTCTTGACAGAAACACTGTCAAGCTGTTTCTGAAGAGCTTCCAGAAAATAGGTCCAACAGGAAAGCTTAGCTACCAATCAAATTTTGCTACAGCCACATTAAACCCAAGCCCTTTTCTAGAAGTGGAACCTACAGGGTCCATTACAAGTTTGCTCTTACCAAGTTAAAACTTCAACTTTAAAAAGCTTTCCTGAAAGTTATCGGGCTGTGGGGGATTTTGGTGCACTGAACACACCTGCTAGATTTCAATCACCTTGTCTAATGAAACAGTGCTTGAAAGAGGTTCAGGGTGGCCCCAGCAACACTTCTGTGCTTGTGAGCCAAACCCATTAGACAGGTTTGGGCCTGGGCCAGTTTGCCTCAGGTGCTGCAGACAGAAGTGCTCGGAAAGGTGAGGCTCTGGCAGCCAATTCCCCGGGCTCTGGGATGCAAAACGCCGCCACCTGATTTCCCGTAAAACCGTAACTGCCAACAGCCACCCCAACAGCAGCAGTGCTCAGCACATGCACTCAGGACACAGATTGGGTATTCTCTGGATTGGGAGGCATTTCTGCACCGGGGTTTCTCCCCAGGGTGCCAACAGGCTGCTGATGCACAGAATAGAAAAGCTATGTAGGTAACACAGGTTTTGGTGGTGTCAGCCCTGTCAGCCACTTCACAGAAGGCCCTTGTAAATTATTTTTCCTTCCCCCTGGGCCAGTGCAGCTGAAAGATTTTGAAGTTTTCAAACTGAGTTAAGGTTTTCATATATGGAAAGAGGAAAAAAGCTGTTAAAAGCAGGATGTTAAAATGTTTTTATGCCCCACAAATACAATTCGATTAAAATCTAGCTTCTTTAAGTGAAGATTTCATACCATCTAAGAGGCAATTCTGTATAACTAACAACAATAATAAGTGATAATAAGTGAAAATTTTAGGCTGGTTAAAGTAATACATACATATGTATTGTCATTAGGTAAAGGTTTTACCTACCCTTGTGTATTTAAGTGTCAATGGTCCAGCCAGCAGTTAAATGGGGAATAAAAGGACTATTGCAACATGTACCTTTGGAATGCAAGGAACAAAGACAGGAGTAGCTGAGAGTAAGTAAAGTCTATGGAGGAAAAAGGAAAAAAACCAAAACACATAATCTGCAGTTGTATCTAACCTAATCTACAATACAGGTCAATTATTTTTGTATGAACTCGGTTTTCCTGAAGAAAACCAAAGCCTCCCCAATGATTAATGAGAAAGCTGTAAATGAGATAAGGCTGTTGTTACACTGCATAGCAATCTCACCAGCTTTTGCAATCTGGGGTTTAAATTTCTGTTAAAAGTTTCCATCAAATTAGACACAGAGTGCACTCTTAACCCTTCCAAATGAATTCTCCTCAGAAAGGAGAAATTCAAGTAGTTAGAGTTTTATTTTCAGGTACCAGCAGGGTACCAGCCGTAATTTATTGCCTTATATTTTAAATCACTCAGCTGAGTTGTCCATAAAGTGTGCCCATTCCCTTCCTGATGTCACCATGACCCCCATGGCCCAAAAAAACAATAATTAAATTTTAATTAAAACCCTGCAAATCCAAACAAAGCTACCCCAAAACACAAAAACACAAGGCAAGCTTCATGCCATGAATATGTATTCAAATTACTTCGGTGCAAACTATTGCTCTATTATTTGTTTCTATAATCCATCCAGTATTTTAGGTACATAAACTTTTAAGTGCAGAGCATAAGCTTGACTTGGATGTAAAATATATTCTGCTTATCTTTGAATTCAAGATTGTATATGTCATGTTTATTGTAAAGCATTTTATATATACATATTCACATATCTTATACAACTCTATGGGCCAAACACTGGTCCCCCCAACTTCAGTGGGACCAAGAATCAGCCCCATATGTGCTATATATGCCATATGCATCATTCTGAAAGGAAGCACTAGATTGTGTGAAAATGCTGTGACTGCTATGCAGTGATGCCAAGAGACTTAACCGTATCTTTTTTAACATACTGCTGTAAGTATTCATCATGTCGAAGAATGACAACTAATAAAAAAAATAAATAAAAGTGAAGTGTCCCAAGTTCTTTGGCAGAGCCAGTGTGATTGAAGGATCTCCTTTGTTTGCAGAAGATATTCTGGTTTGACAAGGCAGCAGTTATCCTGTTGCATCCATTCTCTCACTGCCTCTCCTCCCTACCAACAGAATAATCACTTTCCTAGTGTGCTGTTTCTGAGAAGAACTTTTCTCTAAATTTCCCCTTAGACTTGCTGTATGAATATAAATGGAGTTCCCAGCAAGGAAAGCATTTCCATGTAATTTTCCTAAGCATGTAGTAGAAGGATTTTCAAACCCCAGGGAAAATGTTTCCCTGGTTAAGTATTTAAAGGAGAGTTTTCTTTTACTTTTGTTTCAGTTCCAGTAATGAGTTCTCCTTACTATCACTGGTCAGTTCTGATCTCCATTTTCTCATTTCTGTTTCAGACCATGTTATTTATATGTGCAACATGACAGAAGCTTGTGGAGTTTAATTGAAAATATAAGAAGCATTGGTGTTCCACACTGATAAGTATTTCTAAGTGAGAAAGACTTGTCATCACTGATGGACATCACTGCAGAGACTCAAATCACTGCAGTGATTTGACACATTTCAAAAGCCAGAATCCATTTGTAGCTCAAAGTGTTCAGTTTTAATACTCACATAGTTCATGCCATGCAAATACTACAGTTGAACCAAATACAGGCGTTGGAAATACATTTTGTTTCAGTGCTATTTAGCCAACATTTTAAATTCAAACTTTTCTAAAAAAACCTCCACCCTTCAGAATCCCAGTAAGTGTTTTCATGTCTCCCCCAGATGCAAGCAGAACTGCAAAGTGGATTTTAGAATGAAGCCCCTTAGAGATCTGTCCTATATAGGGTTGGAGTTGTGATGGTTTCTCCAGGAGTAGTTCTACATAGTCAGCACTGGAAAACCACTCTGTTTTCCATAACAGACTTAACAGTTATTTTCAAGTACAGCTAAGTCAATACATCTTCCCACTCTGCACAGGCACAGTCTGGAGGGATGCTGATATTTAATGGTTCAAAACAAAAAATACGACCAGCAAGTTGAAATGTATCAATGAACAGCAAAAGAAAAATTAATTATATGGCAATATTTTTGTCCTGGCCAAATACTTAACTATAGTTTAAAGTTCAGGTAGAAAATCTTGGAAATAAAATTATTCATCAGGAGAAGAAACAATGAGACATGCATGTGACAATCAGTTATGTGACAGATAAAGACAAAATGAGTGTTGTTACAAAATACCCTGGTTTTACCAGCAAAGCAGGTTTGTGGTGTCCCCAGTTCTACACCTCCCAGTCTTTTAGTGATGTTGTGTACAGTACAGTCACAAACAGCTGCTTAGGGACAGGCAGACAGAAAATGAATCACAGGCTAGAGAAGAGTTTGAAGTGGCTCTGCCACTAAAACCAGTGGGTCATCTCACTGTCTCCTGGGCTAGTTTAGGTCTTAGGCAGAGTTGCACTGAACACCATGAAGCACCTTAATCCATGACAATTGGATTTTGCTACCAGCAGCAGCCCTTCCTAAAAGCTACCTTGGGTGTCTCTGCAGGGCCACACAGACCTGAACACACAAGGAAGTATCACAAGAGCAGATGAATTTCAGGTCAGATTTCATAGTAATACAATTTGGAGGGAATCTAATCCTTTACCCTCCAGAGCTCTAAATATATTGTACTAGATTAGGAAGGGGACCTGGGTGTCTTAAGAAGTCGTAACTAAAATGGAGTATTAGAATTCATACAAACAGAGTAATTTGTCCTACTATTTCCAGAACTCCTACCACCTAGAGATAAATCCAATTTGTATACCAATCATCCCTCTCTAGAAAGTGTAAGTACAAGAGTGGGAAGTGCAAAGGGTGGCAAAAAGCAATTTGAATCACGAAAAACCTCCAGAAAGGAGAGGGAAAAATACTGTAGCTTCATTAGTGCCACCTATTAAAAAAAAAAAAAACTCAACATTTGGGCAGACTGAGAGCTTCTGCTTTTCCCAAATCAAAACATAGGTAGAACAAAGTGCAGCAGTACATATGGAAGTTGCTGCCATAAGAATATATTAACCTTTAACTACATAGAAAAGCTTAAAAGATTGAACATTCACATGAAACAAAAAGGAATTCCTGGTTACAAATAAATATTAGTAAAATCATAATCCTGAAGAAAATACACTTTAATACTTAAATCCACCATTAGTTGAAAATGATGCTTTCCTGACCTACTCATGCTGCTCAGCAGCTGTTACATTCCAAATCCAGATTTCCCATTTGTATGTGTAGAGGATTCCTATGAGCTTAGCTTATACATAAGCATATTTATGGAAGAAATACTACTACCAGAAAGAAAAATCTAGTGCTACACCTACACATGTATTTGATGCCCAGCCTCATTTCCACAGCCAGACCTACCAACACCTGCAGTCTTGGAGGCCAGTCCATGTTAGGCAACCAAACTACAAAGAAAATAGGAAGTGCTGGGGCAGATTGAGAAGTATTGTCCCAAAGATCACTTGTTTGTATCTGCTGTGCTTTGTGTTGGATAAATATATTTCAAGCCAGCCTCTAGAAGGAGAAAAAATAGATACATCAATATCATCAGCTGGGAGACCAAAACATGAGTGGAATTACTTTGTTTAAAAAAATGTACTGTTTTGCTGGGATGAGGTTCCATGTAGATGGCAAGTACTTTGGGACATTTCCACTGCCCTCTGTGGTACCTTTGCAGAGCACATTTATTTCCCTCAGCCTATCAGGAAAGTCAGTGCCACCAGCTCCACCATTTCTGCATGGACTGATCCTTAAGGAGTGGCCATTTGCACTTTGGTGCTTTCAAGCCCCTTCTAGCAGTGCTAGGGCTGAATTAACATGTGCACAGATGTGCATGGCAACTGCTCCCACATGAAGAGGAAATCTTCCTCAACAGTGCCACTGCCTGAAGATGGCCTTAGTAAAGACAAGAATTAAACAAATCAAGAACATAAATAAGATTTGGGAGGGTACATCAGCCACACAGAATTCCTAAGTGGCTTTAGGTGCATAAAGGTGTGTACTAGTTTTAACAGAGCAAATGCACTTCCTTCTTTATCTTCCTTATAGCTACAAAGATAATACAGAAATTATGTTACCTGAAGGGATTAGTGAATTAAATTGAAGAAACTTGGATAAGAAACTGTGTAGTCCATTTCCTTTTGCACTGGATCCTCACAAACCCTCTGTGCTTGGTCTATCAGGAGTCCTATCTGGAGACAACTAAAACTGGTTATCAAGCCTCATTTTTACTTTCTTAGATGTCTTTCCCTCATCCCCTGCCCTCCATACCTAATTATGGTCAGCTTCTTGAAAACACCAACGAATCACAAGCAACACAAAAAAATAATTTGATTTGGGAAATGACAGCATTTATTATGATTCCATCATTCCATATATATGGAATCATATGTTATCGTCCTTTAAAGAGCAATGTGATTTCCCTCTCCCTCTCAAGAGAAGCAGGGAATTTTCATCTCTGAGATGCTCTGGGTTTAGCTGGAAGATAGATCAGAAACTGCAGGGTATCTCATGCAAGAGAGCCATAGCAAGAAGCTCACAGCAGCAAGTCAATAAAATTCTTGTGAGCCTTTGCCATCAGCCAGACGTGAGAGGGGCCTAAGAGACTTTGCTGCAACTGAGAAAAGGGATGAAGTGGAAGCAAGGCTAGCATGCAAGATCACAGCCCCTTTTTTATTTTCTGTCTTCCCTGATAAGTCCTGTGTTCTCTCTAGGTAAAACTAGGGAGGTTTTATTGTAATAAAGCCTGGCTTGTTGGTTTCAAGAGAAACAGCTTCCTGAGGCTCAGATGCACTTCAATTCCCATCCCACTTTTTATTAAGCATATTTTACAACAGTATGAAATATTTTCTTTTCTTTCAAAGAGCATTTCCATTTTCCAGTTTCAAGGAAGAACAGTCAATAATATTACTATCAATGTTTGCTTAGGATGAAGCATAAGAAAAGTGTCTGGACTTCAGTTGCCTTTTGCCAAATTCTCCACCTGCCCAAGACCTAGACATGTTGCAATATAATCCTGTGTGACCAACAGCCTCCATTTTCTTCTGACCAGTCCCACTACTCAGGCCTTTATGTTGACAGGTTTTGAAATACAAACCACTAACAAAATGACCTGGCATTTTGACTATGGCAACTCAACAGCCACACTGTATGAGAAATGCTAAATAGAGGTGGAATTTATTTATTTATTTGCACCATGGTTACACTTTGGAGCACTTGAGTGGATCAGGAACCACACAAGGGACACCAATACTGCTCCCACCACAAGTTGTTATAATAGAAATAACTTAATAACAGATTCATGATAGAGGTCAAGAAGAAAATCATCACAGATCCTGAAGAGAGCTGCATGTGAAAGGACAGCTTTTACTTTAATGATAAAGAAACACAACTTCTATAGTTCTGTGGAAAAAGTGAATTGAATTCCTCTGGGTACCTTAAAAAAATCTGTACATATTGCTGGGGGCTTGGGGTATTTTTTTTTTCCTTTTGAATTTATTCCCTCACCAATCCAACTGCAGTTCTTTTTTTCCTGATACTTCAGTGTCATTAATTTAAAGGGAGAGTTTACATCATCACTCTTGAGTTACTTGACAGCTTGAAGTTTTGCCTGTGGGTGTTACACTGCTCTCAGGGACATCTTATATAATAATGCAGATGTCATTTTTCAGCTGGCAAGGCACATCTACAAGCTTAAATTTTACTGAGATTCATGACAGAATGAAGTCTTCTTAAATACCTGAATATCAGCAAAGAGTTTGCACCTTCAAGAGCAGCACAAGTTCCTCTGTGACACTAAAAGTACTTTTGAGATGTAAAATAAATATCATAGTAAGAGCTGTTCTCTTCCTGAGACAACCTATTATAAACCTACTACAAAATAAACATATGAGGAAGAAAAGGAAGGCATCATTGTCAGAAAGGGACAATTGTTTCAATCTATAGCTGGATCAAATTAGCATTGGGCTCTACTACAGAGAAGAAATAAAGAAGAGTCACCACTTCCCTCTGTGGATGTCATGCTCATTATTGAAATGCACTCTCATTTAAATTATTTTAGTTTTCACTTCCTACAACTGGCTAGTATTACATTTCTCTCTGTCACAGAAAGAGGCTTTTAGCACTTTTTTTAAAATCTTCATGCATTCATAGACAAATCAGGTCACAGCAAAGAGATTTTCTGTTTCTGAAATAATACAGTTTGAATGAAACAGCTTTATAGTTTTCCAACTGACTGTACTAGAATGTACTTTCCTTCTGAAGACCTAACCTGCTATGGCATTATCATTGTGGCTTTTTGCCATCATTCACATCTTCATTGTTTCTCTCTATGTTCTGGGTTTAATTATCCACAAATTTTATCACTTATTTCATTACTAAAAATATGAAACTGCATTAACCCAGTACCATTCTCTATAATCTTTAGTAGAAATACTTCCTTTCAGTAATTATTATTGTCTGCCAGCTAATCAGTTCTACATCCATTTAACATCTACTCTGTGGGTAATAAAAATGCTGTATTTTAATTTACACTATTCTATTGCAGCTATTTTTGTTAAAGATGATTTAAAACATCTATTTTATAATAAAGTCACAAGAGATCAGTCATGTTATCTAATTATTTCCAACTATGCAAAAGGATACCATCACACAGATATTTTTGCCTAGAATTGATACATGCCAATTGATCTATAGTTGTGTCTCACTCCACTTTTCTTAAAAAGAAAACTTAGATTACACAATAATTTCCTGATTTTCTGTATTACTGCAAAGTTTATTCAAAGTAAATATAAAGGGCCAGGTATGTCCTTTGGCCAGCTTCTTTAGAATTTGTAAATTTAAATTGCTCAGCCATCTGTAGTTCAAAGCTTTTTGTTCTAGTAAGCAGAGTTTGATAATTACTTCAGTGGTAATTAGTGATCCTGGTTTTTCTAAGTAAATACATTCCACTTTTCCTAAAATCTATGCAATTCCTAAGTAAGACTTTGACTCATATTTAAGCAATGGAACAGCAACAACTTCCAGAGTGCCAGGGCCCTTTACCAGGTGTGATGTTCATCATCCTCAACCTGTTTTGGGTCAGCTCTTCACCACTAACCATGCTCAGTCAAGATCTGGCCAAGTACCATTTTCTTCAAAGCTACTCTGAAGTGAGCTTTGACTGTAAGTGAGACCTGTACGCTGAAGGATGACAAAGGATTTAGTCCTCTGGTCAAGATCCCCCACACCTTTTATTACACTAGAGGGGAGGAAAAAGGGGGTATGTGGAAGAAAAATATTGTGAGTTGGTACAGATGTGTAGAAATAGCACAAGTGTCTGTGGGTTTCCTGGGCAACTACCAGCTCAGAGCACTGTTACCATGCTCTTCTCCTAGCAACAGCTCCGAGAGCTCACAAGGCACCAAGCAGGATCTCACAAATTCTGTTTATTTTGCTCGCCTTATGACAATGTATCTTCAATGTATTCTTCTATTTGTGAGCTCAAAAAACTAATTTAACATCAGAAACTAGTTCAGTGACAAGCTAGATTATCTGGTAGACATAAGTCTCATTAGCAGCTGCATTATTCTAATATGCTAAATACAAAGTATACTCTTCAAATCCAAAAGAAAGGGCTACGCCACTACTGAGGAAAAATAAATGGGCTGGGAATTTTCTACGAGTCTTGAAAAACCAGAGACTCCTCAGAAATGTAACTAGTAAAGCCTTAATATAATCCTTATACCTGCAGACTGTATATGAGAGGAACAGACAGAAGAAGCAAACACAAATGGATGAAAAACATTGGAGTGGTCAAATGAGCAGATAGGAATGGGAGATGTTGATAAACCCACATTTCACCTGAGTCAAACCAAAGTACATCTTCAAACTACCTATTTTTACTATCACAAAATACTGAGTTAGAGATTATTTTCCCAGTGTACATGCTGGTAAGGAGCTCCCCACTTAATTTATTAAAATCAGGAACATTAAGCTTGACCTCTCTTCAGAAACACTTCCTTACAAGCAAGGAAAGAGTTTAAAACCAGCCTGGCTTATCAAGCCTGCCCCAGTAGATGACAGTCAAACATGAGATGCAAGTCAAGCAAACACATCTGGCTAGAAAAAGCACAATATCAAAAAGAGATGAGTAAAATACCAGAGAGACAAAACTGAGTAAGAAACAACAGAATACACATTAAAAAGGATAATATTCCTCACTTCAGCAGTAGGACACACAAACTCTGCTATTTCAGAACTATTAACAGAGATTCCTACAGTTCTCATTACAGAAAAAACAGGACAAATACTTACAGGCTGTAAACTGTAGGGTGACAATGCATCAAACAGCCATGAGGCAACAATAATAAGGGGAAAAAACTAAAACTAAGCTTACTTTAAATTTCTTCCTACTGCTCCTTTTTAGCAGCAGCTGTTGCTCAGTGGCAGCTGCCTCCCAGCAAACACGGCTGCTGTGTTACGGCGTGAGAACTATAAAGTGAACCAGCAAAGTGGGAACAATCAATCCAGCTTAATTTTCCCCACTAGATAAAATGCAGACTACCAAAGAAAAAGCACAGATGGCAGGAATGAAGTTGACACTTTGAAGAGTGACACTGCTGAAGGTTTAAATTTGCCCAGCTCTGCAAACATCCTCTTGCCCAGCTTTATGGATGCACCTAAACTCGTTCCAGTCACTGTGCACATGTGAGGAGCACAGAATGAGTATGTTAAGAGAAGAGCAGTATAGTGTTTCAGCTGAAAGAAAAAATGGGAATTTCTATGCCCCATAGTCACTTTCACTTTTAATCAGTAAAAAGCAGCATATTTTCACTTGTATAAGCTAGAAGTTATTTATACAAATCCCTGCAATTCTGTGGTAGTGTTCATTATATGGACCAAAAGGAGAAATCTGCAAAGGCCATTTTACATGGGATAAAGAGGACAATTTTTCAAGAAAAAATTACTGCCAGATCAAGCTCTTCTCCAACTCACCACATAAGATCTTCAGCCTATTCTCCTAGAAAATGAAGTAGCAGTTTTATTTTGTGAAGAGAATGAACTACCCAGGTGTTGACTTCTTCCTTATCCAAGTGCACATAAACACAGTTCATCATAATGCTAGTTAGAATCATCTACCCTTACAATTTAGCATATACCACTATAAAAATAAAAATATAAAGGGATCAAAATCTTGTTGAGAGACTTTATGCTGACAAAGCAGAATTCCCTTTTAGATTAAGACTGGCAACATAGCCCCGGTGTGATACTGCTCTCTTGTGGTTAAACCCATGCAGTTCATCTGCAACATGTAACAACTATTTGTATCAATTGTTTTTAAAGATTTTCAAATGTATTTCAATCTAAGGTAATTTTATCTGATCAGCAGTTTGAAGCAACCAGTGCCAGCTCCACCCCTGCAGACTGTACTGCCATGTCTCTACTACCTTAAGAGAGAATTTAGACTGCTACTTTTGCTTGTGTGTCCCACTGAAATCAAATGACTAAATCAGCCTTAAACAAAAGGTAAGAAACATCCATCCCAATAACAATGCAAGTCTGAACACTCTTGATGACATACATAAATAATCTTAAAGCCAACTTTAAGCTTTCCAGGCTGGATGAATCTGCAAGCAGAAATTAAAATGTAAAGAGGTCTAGAAACATAGCTGGAACAAAAGCACCATGCTGTTTCCTTCAATGTGCAAGAAATAAAATTATTCAAATTCCCACTGTAGAAGGAGAGGTCCTGCTGACAGGATTATTGGAGAAAATAATGAATATCAAAAGAAGGGCCTTTTGATTATTATAATCAAAATTTGTAAATAATCCAGCCAAATAATACTGAAATATGCAAAATTTCTCTGAAGTAGAAGGACAGCTGTTGTCTCTAGGCTTTACTCACAATACACTTTTAGATATTGGCAAAACTAGCACCACAATTCAAGCCTGGGTTCCTAAACAAAATGTTTCAAGGCATAACTATGGAGAATTAAGTACATTGTTCTAAATCACTGAAACATCTACAACCAGCAAGCCTGTCAAAGACCCTTCCAGATTGTGCCTTTGACATTTGGCTAACTTGCAAGAAACAAGAGCAGAATGATTTACAGATACAAGCATTAATTCATGTCATGTTTTCTTTTACATAACTCAAATTACCCTAACACATCCACTATTTATGACTTTGTAAGATTCCTTGTTTTACAAAAACCCTTCTATACAACTATAAAATATCTGTTCTTTTTGCTATACTGTTAACATAGAATGACTTCAGCTTCATACTTCGAATATTTTGAGAAATAATGATAAATTTCCCTCTTTACATAGTGGTAATTTACAACAGGTCTCCTATTCTTGCTAGTTAAGCTACATGCTTTATCTTCAGATCTTTGAAATTAAATTGCCCTTCTCTGGACATGTCCCAGCATCTCAATATCTTTCTTGCAGTGAGGGGCACAAAAGTGGACACAGGATTCAAGGTGTGGCCTCACCAGTGCCCAGTACAAGAGAACAATCCCTGCCCTGCTCCTGCTGGCCACACTATTCCTGATCCAGGCCAGGAGACATTGGCCTTCTTGGCCACCTGGGCACATGCTGGATCATGGTCAGACACTGCTGACCAGCACTTCCAGGTCCTTTTCTGCTGGGCAGCTTTCCAGCTCCTCTGCCCCCAGCCTGTAGCACTGCCTGGGGTTGTTGTGGCCCAAGGGCAAGACCTGGCACTTGGCCTTGTTGAATCCCATACAATTGCCCTCAGCCCATTGATCCAGCCTGTCCAGATCCCTCTGCAGAGCCTTCCTGTCCTCCAGCAGATCAACACTCTCACATAAATTGGTGTCATCTGTGAACTTAATGAGTGTATACTCAATCCCCACATCAAGATCAAGACAAAACTGATTCCTGAGAAATCCTTCTAGTGAGAGCTGCCAGCTGGACATAGCTCCATTCACCACCATTCCCTGGGCCTGACCATTCAGTCAGGTTTTCACAGTGCATCTGTACAAGCCATGAGAGGCCAGTTTTCTCCAGAAGAATGCTGTGGCAAACTGTCAAAGGCTTTACTGAAGTCCCAAACTAGNATCTACCCTTACAATTTAGCATATACCACTATAAAAATAAAAATATAAAGGGATCAAAATCTTGTTGAGAGACTTTATGCTGACAAAGCAGAATTCCCTTTTAGATTAAGACTGGCAACATAGCCCCGGTGTGATACTGCTCTCTTGTGGTTAAACCCATGCAGTTCATCTGCAACATGTAACAACTATTTGTATCAATTGTTTTTAAAGATTTTCAAATGTATTTCAATCTAAGGTAATTTTATCTGATCAGCAGTTTGAAGCAACCAGTGCCAGCTCCACCCCTGCAGACTGTACTGCCATGTCTCTACTACCTTAAGAGAGAATTTAGACTGCTACTTTTGCTTGTGTGTCCCACTGAAATCAAATGACTAAATCAGCCTTAAACAAAAGGTAAGAAACATCCATCCCAATAACAATGCAAGTCTGAACACTCTTGATGACATACATAAATAATCTTAAAGCCAACTTTAAGCTTTCCAGGCTGGATGAATCTGCAAGCAGAAATTAAAATGTAAAGAGGTCTAGAAACATAGCTGGAACAAAAGCACCATGCTGTTTCCTTCAATGTGCAAGAAATAAAATTATTCAAATTCCCACTGTAGAAGGAGAGGTCCTGCTGACAGGATTATTGGAGAAAATAATGAATATCAAAAGAAGGGCCTTTTGATTATTATAATCAAAATTTGTAAATAATCCAGCCAAATAATACTGAAATATGCAAAATTTCTCTGAAGTAGAAGGACAGCTGTTGTCTCTAGGCTTTACTCACAATACACTTTTAGATATTGGCAAAACTAGCACCACAATTCAAGCCTGGGTTCCTAAACAAAATGTTTCAAGGCATAACTATGGAGAATTAAGTACATTGTTCTAAATCACTGAAACATCTACAACCAGCAAGCCTGTCAAAGACCCTTCCAGATTGTGCCTTTGACATTTGGCTAACTTGCAAGAAACAAGAGCAGAATGATTTACAGATACAAGCATTAATTCATGTCATGTTTTCTTTTACATAACTCAAATTACCCTAACACATCCACTATTTATGACTTTGTAAGATTCCTTGTTTTACAAAAACCCTTCTATACAACTATAAAATATCTGTTCTTTTTGCTATACTGTTAACATAGAATGACTTCAGCTTCATACTTCGAATATTTTGAGAAATAATGATAAATTTCCCTCTTTACATAGTGGTAATTTACAACAGGTCTCCTATTCTTGCTAGTTAAGCTACATGCTTTATCTTCAGATCTTTGAAATTAAATTGCCCTTCTCTGGACATGTCCCAGCATCTCAATATCTTTCTTGCAGTGAGGGGCACAAAAGTGGACACAGGATTCAAGGTGTGGCCTCACCAGTGCCCAGTACAAGAGAACAATCCCTGCCCTGCTCCTGCTGGCCACACTATTCCTGATCCAGGCCAGGAGACATTGGCCTTCTTGGCCACCTGGGCACATGCTGGATCATGGTCAGACACTGCTGACCAGCACTTCCAGGTCCTTTTCTGCTGGGCAGCTTTCCAGCTCCTCTGCCCCCAGCCTGTAGCACTGCCTGGGGTTGTTGTGGCCCAAGGGCAAGACCTGGCACTTGGCCTTGTTGAATCCCATACAATTGCCCTCAGCCCATTGATCCAGCCTGTCCAGATCCCTCTGCAGAGCCTTCCTGTCCTCCAGCAGATCAACACTCTCACATAAATTGGTGTCATCTGTGAACTTAATGAGTGTATACTCAATCCCCACATCAAGATCAAGACAAAACTGATTCCTGAGAAATCCTTCTAGTGAGAGCTGCCAGCTGGACATAGCTCCATTCACCACCATTCCCTGGGCCTGACCATTCAGTCAGGTTTTCACAGTGCATCTGTACAAGCCATGAGAGGCCAGTTTTCTCCAGAAGAATGCTGTGGCAAACTGTCAAAGGCTTTACTGAAGTCCCAAACTAGCCAGGATTGATGAAAAATGATGGGAAGTGGCTTGGTGAGCACTTCCACCAGCTCCCTCAGTACTCTTGAGTGGTTCCCATCTGGCCCCATAAACTTGTGCACGTCCAAGTGTGGCAGCAAGTCACTGGCCATTTCCCCTTGGATTATGGGGCCTTCATTCCACTCCCTGTCCCTGTATTCCAGCTCAGGGGGCTGGGTACCCAGGGAACAAGTGGTCTAGCTATTAAAGGATGACACAAAGAAGGCATAAAGTACCTCAGCCTCTTCCTTGTCCTTTGTCACGGTATTTCTCCCCACACCCAGAAAGGGATGGAGCTTCTCCTTGGCCCTCCTATCATTACTAATGTATTCAGAGA
The DNA here is from genome assembly GCA_013398075.1 of Notiomystis cincta. Taxonomy (NCBI): domain Eukaryota; kingdom Metazoa; phylum Chordata; class Aves; order Passeriformes; family Notiomystidae; genus Notiomystis; species Notiomystis cincta. Next base: position 373,369 of record VZRX01009158.1, on the reverse strand, counting down.
AACATTTTTTAAATGCCTTTTACTGTAGTAGCCAGACTAAGTTTTAGCTGGGCTTTGACCCTTGTAATTTCCTCCCTGAGTTACCCCACAGAATTCTTGTAATCCTCCTGAGTTGGCTTCCCCTTCTTCCAAAGGTCATAGGTCAAAGCTCCCTGTCCAGCCAGGCTGGTCTTCCCTCACAGCTCATCTTTCAGTCCATGGAAATCACCTCCTCCTTTGCCATTAGCATTTTCCTCTTGAAGGATGTCCATCTTTCCTGGACTCCTTTGCCTTCTGGGACTGCCTCCCAAGAGATTCACTCAGTCTCCTAGACAGGCCAAAGTCTGTCCTGCAGAAGTCCAGGATAGCATTTCTCTTGACTCTCCTCTTTACTTCTCTGAGAACTGAAAACTCTAGCAACCCATGATTACTGTGCCCAAGATGTCTCCAAGCACCACATCACCCACCAGTCCTCTGTTTGCACACAACAGGCACAGCAGGGCACCCTCCCCACTCTAAACTATTCAATTTCACATAGATGTATAACAATGCCCTAAAATACCAGACATAATCAATAGATTATTCAGATAAACATGGAAAGTAATACAGATGTAGTACAAGTCAGTGTCACCGTGAAAAAAGTATTGATAAGTCACACAGGGATCTGAGAACCAGAAGTCAGGATGATAAATGCCTCCCAGGTACCTACAATCACTGGCAAACATGTTTCAGATAAAGGGGAAGTGAAATTTGGCTGCAGACCTCACTTAACGCTGGGACATCTGTTGTTTCAATAGTCTTGCCTGTAGTCTTGCCTTCCCCAAGGCATCTGATCAGTAACTCAAGGCTAACTTGTTTAGCAGGTTCCCTTTGTCAGTTTGGCTTTTGCAAGAACCCCATACATCATTTCACTATTTAGGTGGCACTAAAGAACAATTTAATTAATTCTCTGCCCTGCCTTTATAAAAAAACTCTGTACCTACACATATAGAGATATTATACAGATTAATTAAATATATATTACTGTAATAATTAATATATATGAGACTATATATTAATTGTCCCTCAGAAGTAGTGAGTATCTGGACAGGTCTTGTATATTATAGGAATATGTCAGCAGTGATATTCTGACAGTAATTGTAAGGGAATTGTATTCATTAGTCTCCTTGTAATAGGAAGCTCACTGATAGAGAACTCAAATCTTTTGGGATGTCCTAGAAGAAAATCTGTAAAAATGTTTTTAAAGGACTGCACTATAATTTTCCTTCTAGCCCTTTTACTCAAAACATTGAAAATATTTACTGTTTTAATTTTATCAGCTGGAAAATTGGATATAATATACATACTTCTTAAGTCTTTCTAGTAGAAAAACAAAACCAACTTTCCTTCCAGTGACCACCCCAGCACCTCCTGAAGGAACACAACCTGCCCAGAAATTCACTGGGAGTGGTAGGAGAGTAAATTTTTTTAACTTCTTCTGTGATAAGAAGGCACAACCTTTCACAAGATTATTCCAGCAGACCAATAGAGCACTCATGCTCCTGAGCCTATTCCTCCTCTCCCAGATCAACAGCACTTTTGAGTTGCATTGTGACTGATCAATTCAGTCAGGGACCTCATGCAAACAAGGGTATTTGTAGGTAAAACAGGGAATGGATTCTAGGTAGACACAGAGAACCTGAAGCTGCTTCCCTGCTGTTGATATAGAAGTTTTAGTCAAAGAAAAGAAGGTGACAAAGCCACATTTCCATCAGTTCTGAAAGACAGAAAAATCTCTCCAGTGAGTGATAAAACTTTTCATCAGTAACTTTTGCTAAGCTTTCCAACTTCTTGGTATGGAAAACTGTCAGATGTTACCAGATGCCACCCACAGACTTCTTTACATCTGGAACTACATAAAATAAAGAATCTGTTCTTGTAACACGTGTAGGTGGAGGAAAAAAAGAAATCACATGGCCCATGACTTATTCTTTTCCCTAAGAAGCAGATCAGCTATAAACTATCACTGCACAATTCACATCAAAATGACAAAAATCAGACAGTATCCAACAACCAGATGGGTCACACAGCTCACTAAAATTTGCAGATGCTTCTGACACTAGATCACTGTGTTAAGAGGTACTGAGAAATTTCTCAGAAGTCCCTTCTAAAATAAAAAGCCAAAATTCTCGCCACAAACCGCTCCTGTTGGCCAAACTTGTAGTTAAATGATGAACCCAGGGGCGAACAGAAAAATTGCCAAAGCAGTCCAAAATAATAGCTCTCCCTGAAGAGAAGAAACTGTTGGCCACATAAAGTAACTGATGTAGGGGAGAGAGAGAGACTTATCGTATGGAGGGCTTTGCACACAACTCAGTCTCTCACAGAAAGAATTCCATCCTGTTTGTCAGCCACAACAGCAGGGCCACAACACCCAAAATCCCCTGGATCTAGAAACACTGATATAAACCAGGAGAGGACTTGCTCCACCTCACCACACTGCAGATACTGAGCAAGAGGAAGCCAAGTCATAGCCCCTATGCTCACTGGGACTCACCTGCCCTCATGTCCTCTTCAGCAGGCACTGCATGGACTTCTTCACTGCTGTTCCCTGCTGCCCTTGTACAGCAGAGACCAGAGCAGCAGACAAAAGACCATGAGGAGCTTTGATGGAAATTACCAAGTATGGGGCCAAGCTGGATATTCTGTAAGGATTTCACAGCAATTGTCAAGTTTAGGTAGAGAAAGCAGCAAATACTTATTTTGGAAGAAAGCAAAGGCCAAACTGATATGGACCAATCAAGGAAAGGGAGAATATAATAAAGTTCAATGATTACTAAATCCAGAAGAAATAAACACCTGGAGGATTTAATTTTAGCAGCATAATATATCAAGTCACTTAAGCTCCAGATGTAGTAAAAAAAATTTTAAAACCAAAATGCAAATATGGTATTTGCAAACTAATTTCTTAAAAAAGTACAAGTTAGACTCAGCAGTAAGAGGGGATGCAGCTGTAAGTCTACTCTGTGTAAGTGAGCAGGGAAATAGAACACATATGGGATATAAGGGACACATTCAACAGTCTAATTGACAGGATTTGGGTTTTATTCATCAGGATTGTTAGACATAAGATTAGGTGAAGGGAGCTACTTAAGCAGTGGGTCATAATAAATTTGTAAGTAAGTGGCTCCATTAAGTACTCTGGTAGGAAAAAATATAAGCTGTTTTACATAATGCAATTTAAGAACTTGTCTAATATGATCCGTTCTTAAGATACAAGAGTCTGCAACACAAAATGCCAGTACCACACACATCTATGATTTAAACAAAATTTTATTTTATAAGCTCTTGTGAACAAAACTGAGTTCAGATGCACATGCCAAGATAGGAATTAATATTTACTTACAAATGGAATTTAGACTGTGTGCAAGCAGATCTCTCTACAAGGTCTTTTTCACTTCAGAACACAACTGCCTCATATTACAGGTATTTAACAGACAACCTGAGTTTACTTACAGCACAAAGTTCCACAAACAGGAAAGGTCATCTCCTGACCCAAAATAAATTAGAAAACTGTTTGCAAATGGAATAACAAGTTGCATCAGCAAACTGCAAAGAAGACCAAGGCAACTATGCCATTCCCATGAAGAAGCATTACCATTATATACAGTAGTTGTAACACACTAACACGAAGTTTACACTTCTTTGTTATTTACACTGGAGTGCAAACAGAGAATACACTTCAGCTCCCACAGCAATAAATTTTTGTTTTCCCCACACACACACTGCCTTCTTGAATTTCCCAGGTTCCAAAGACACTGCTCCATGGCAGTGGAAGCCTTCCCTCAGTTCTGTGCTTCTTATAAAAGCATCACTTTCACAAGTTTGGCTACTGAGAAACCGAAGAGAAGGAAGAGGTAATTGTACAAACCCTGCAACACCCAAACTTCAACAGCATAGGAAAGGTATGTTCTAGAACAACACCTTACAGCAGTTTCAAAGTGGACCCACCATTGAACATTCCTTGGAAGTCTCCACTAAATATGAGCTCTTGCTTTCCATGCTGGCACTTGCTTAACTCCATCAGTTCTTGTAAGGCTGGGTTTTGCATTTGGCTTCAGACTGCAGCGTCCAACCTGAGGGACAGAGACCGAGTTGAAACTATACCCAAGAAACTGAATTAGATGATGTTTACAAGAAAAACATTCTGGAACAGTTGTTGCACTTCTCTCAACATAGAAAGAATAAAATAGTAAGTCTGTGCAATTCATTTAAGTACATTTATTCTTCAAAGCACTCAACCATTAACAATTAGAGGCTTGGTTACAAACTCGTAAGATTATTCTGCTTTAACCAGAAAAATTCCATCTTTTTGTATCTACTCCTGAATATGCTGGCCTTAAGCAGTCTCTATTCCAGGACTTTATAATCCAGCTGTCAGATCCTGGAACAAAAGCTATTTCATACACAAGCTGTTTCAGGAGCTATTTTTGATCTTTGTATCTAGAATCAGGTATGTCAGCTACGCAGTGCAATAGTCTGCAGCATCCAAAATACCAGCATGGTTATTTTTAAGACATTTTAATTTTCCCTTTGGGGAAAAAAGTCAAAGAAATGTATTAAGAGTGCACCAGAACTGTTGACACACTGCAGTCTGTAAAATATATGCTACATTTAGCTTGGAAAATCCTTGTGGCAGCTGAAATAAATCAAATCATTACAGCTAGAAAGAGGAACACACACACATTAGTTTTCCTCAAGTTTTCAGCCACACAGTTAGCCACATATAAGAGCTGCCTCCAAAGAATGTCTGGATTTCCATTATATGTTCTACATTACTATTTCCTTCCATTAGGATTACAAATACCACAGCCCCAATCTTTTATCTCACTCTTATGATAAAAAGATAGAATTGTTAAGCAGAGACACAGTTGAAATTAGTGCCACCTATTTCTATCCATCTCATCTGGGCAGTTCTGAGCTCTGTGGAAATGCCTGACAACCAACCAAGCAACAGCAGTGCTGGACTGTATAAGCTGAGGTAGCTGGCACAGGCTGACCTACTGAAATCAGAGCTCAGAATTACCTCAGTCCAATGGCTCTGGCTATCATTTCTTTGTTCCTAGGAAAAACTGGATTCTTCATGGGCTTTACAGCAGAATCACAACTCATTTTGGATAAAGATTCACACTGTCTGGAAATTACGCTCAAAGGAAAATATTACAGACTATGCATTTATTTTTATTTCAGAACAGTTAAGGTGTATTAGTCAGACCTTTCTGTACCTTCCTAATATCCTTATTTGAAAAATTAGTCAATAACTACTTAACCACACAATTTTTATGCATGGATGCCTGCCAGGTACCTGCATCAAGCTAATGTCCATAGTTCAATCAACTATGAGCTGAAATTTTAAAATCAGTCTTCTAAACCTTTTCTTTTTGCATGTCTAGAAGTGCATTTACCAGTCTAAATCCACCCAAAATAATCTGAGATTTTCTGCTTTGATTATACTTTAAAGTAACTACCTAGGCTGATGGCTAAAAAACTTGTAGAGAAGTTCTAGGCTTGTGAAAATGCTGCAGCTATCCATGAAAACAGCAGTCAGTTCAAGAATACACACACATATTCTTATATAAAAACATACCACTGGCACCTCAGGACTAGAAAATGGAGAGCTATCAAAAGAATTATTTTCTTTGTCCAGGGAATCATCTTCATCATTATTTTTATGTGCAAATTTCTGCTTTAGAGCATGAGTGAGTAGAGCAACGGGATCCCAATCTGAACTTTGCCTCCTTTTGGGTCTAGAAAGAGGAGTTCCTCCAGGAGACCTATGAACAAAAAAAGAAAAAATAATTATTGTCTCCCGACCATAATCCTGTGGTGAGTGATCCAAAATCTGGAGACACAACTTCTGTAAACACCCTATCCTATAAATCCCTGATTACACAAATAATGCTGTTGGTAACTTTAAAGCAACTCACAAAACACAACTGATACAATTACACCCAACAACTTGTCAGCCACATTCTTAGCCTGAAAATACAACTTGATACTGTTCCATGAAGAAAAATGGTAGTAAAATCAATACAAAATGTTAAAGTATTGCAAATAAATAATGAGCCAAAAAAAGGCAAAATTGCAGTTTTTATACCAAGTCTATTAAAGTATGTTAATGGGAATGTCCCACTAAAGTATTTCATCATTATTGTGAACACATTGATTTAAATTTTATTCATTTTAGGTTCATTTAAATTCAAAAATCAAAATGGCACCTACATCCCCAAACTTACCATAAATGTGGAAGCCAGTGACTAGTTCAAGACAATAAATCATAAGAAAGACTTTCTAATCACTGAAATATCTTGAGGGGGGGGAGGATGGGGTGGAAAAATTTATAGGTGTTCAGACTTCTGCTAATAGAGTGCTGTCTCCAGGCTGATAAATTGTACCTAATAATGCCCACTGACAACACCAAGTTCTAAGTCTGGCAGATACAGTAAACATTGTTTAACACAAAACCTGAGAGGGCTGAGTTCACACTCCCTACACATACAAGCCCTTAGAGCACTTGCACAATGTGCTTGGGTGGTAGAAACTGGGATCTTCAGGCTCTCAGTTTCGGAGAGCAGAGGACTTCCCTTTGCAATGCACACATTAAACTACTCTCAGAAAGATTGTAACAATTTTGATCATCATTACTCTCCCCAAAAATACAAGTTATTCATTATTCAGTTAAGCTCTACTTTACAGTACAGGTAGATGCCTAAATCCAGAAAGCATTTTGAATGTACAACCTACCACTTCCTGCTAATTATGCCCCTGCTCATCGTATTAGAGCTGTCACCCTAAAAATCTCATTTTCTTCACTCACCATACATGGAATTATAGAGAAGAAAATGTACATAAAGAAAACACAGGTTTATCTAAGTGTACTTCATATTTGCTTTATTTACTGTGAGAATGTCATCAAAAGCATAAAGACATGCTTTAGATTTGCATGTGAACAAAATGCTTTGTGCCAGTCATTTTCAGGGATAAAGGCCACAGTTAAGAAAATGTTGAAAGGAGAATGCAGTAAGTTTTGCCAAGTGACATTCTTCCCACATTAAGAGCTTCAAATATTCATTACAAGTTCGTTTTTTCTTACTTTTTCAACCCAAGAAGTTCAGAAAAGAACTCTGAAGGTGTAATCTCTATTATCCCTAGCACAGCGGAGACCAGAAGAGGTGTTACAGTCTTTAGTAAAACATTTTTGTTACAAGTCAACAGCACTTAGCATCGAAACAGTTGCCCACTAAAAATATTTATAATCTAACTGCACTATTGAAATATAAATTTATGAAACATTTTCAATAAATGATGCAGCATGTGTTTTTGTTATCACTTCAAAGCTTGAACTAGGATATTTTGAGTATGCTAACAGTAGTTTTCCAAAGTTTCCCCAAGGATTTGGCCTTTCACAGTGAATCCAGAAGGGTATTTTTTCAGATCAGTTTCCTGTGACTGTACATGCAAACCTGTAAGCAACCCCTCACTCTCCACACCAGCCTGAGATTCGCATACTAAAGCAGCAGAGGACTTTTAAACGCTGTGATAGTCTGCATGTTTTAAATGTATCTAAGAGCCATGTCACAAGTATCTCACATTGCACTCTGTGAGCTGAGAAGTTGCCAAAGCCAGTTTGTCAGCAGTAGCTGCTCTTTAAATGACTGTTGTTCTCTGGTGCTGCAGAAGTGCTGCTGGTGCTTAGGTAGCCTTGGCTGGCTGAGATGCACATCCAACCCAACCTACCTCTGAACAGCTCGCAACTGAACTTTGTTCAGGTCTTTCAAAACATCCATCATAGTGGGAACGTTCTTTATGCCCTGGTGATCAGTCCTGTCAGCTGCAGCTGAATCACTGTTTCTTGCAGCTCTGCGTTGTTTTATAAGTTCCAGTGCAGAATTACCAGCATCAACACCAGATGGTGCACCAGAAGGAAGTGGAGGAGGCGAGGGAATTACAAAGTGATTGTGAGAGACGGACAATGGCGTAGAAGTCATGGCTGGCAGTGGGCAAAATCCATCTGGAGTGCTGAGTGTTTTAAAGGCTTCTGGATACAGTCAGAGAAGAAAAACAAAAACATATATTAACATCTAGGATGAATTAGTTTTAAGTCAAGATAAGACTGCCTTCTGAAAGCCCTTTCTTACACAGCTTGTACATTACAACACGGAAGAACTAAACTTAAAACAAAGAGCATTACTACAAACCCACAAATTCAGAATACATGAAGCAATGAATCTTTCTCTTCTTATGTCTTCAATCTAGGCACTAGATAAATCAGCAAAGCAGCCTGCTGCTACATATGGTGATCAATGGTCTAGAGGTTACAATAACCTATATGAAGCAAAAGATAACCACAAAACATGTAAAATAGATTACAGTACTGAGTGCAATGGAGAAGAGACAGAGGAAGGCCCAAGAGAACAGCTGATTCACAGAAGTGCCTCACAATGCCACACAGAAGTAACTACCTCGCAGCACTCCAAGTACTTCAGCAACCACAGTGGGGCTGGTCTGCAAGTAAGACAATTGAGACTCAAAACTTTTCAGGGAAAAAAGAGGTCACAAGACAGAAGTGCATACTGGAGACCCACTATCTAGGACACATCTATTTGTAGCATTTGTTTTTGTTAAAGCCCCAACCTGACTGACTTAGAGTATTCCTTTCTACACATTATTTTGATAACTTATTAGAAACAGTATGAAACCTCAAAGGGACAATTAATAGCCTTTAACTTTTTTAAACAGTTATTGGTAGCCTACAGATAGTGATGTTACTAAGCTCCTTCACCAACATGGAAATGAGTATAAAGAGTACTTAGGATCAATTGCATTTGAACTTGGCAAACAGACCCCAAAAAAGAAAGGAAAAAGTGCACCAAACAGCAAAAAGAAAATATTATATTCCATAAATTTAGTTGGTGTATCTTCAGTTAGAAAAGTTAAAGATATTCTCTACCAATATCAGACGTGGCAAGCTCTAAGGCAAAAAAGGAACACTGGTTTGCTTCAGACCAGGAGGGCTTACGTGAGGGAACGGTTCCCAAGGTCTGCGCCGAAACAATTGCAGCAATCTGAGCGCGAAGAAAGGTCAGCTCATCCTCAAGAGCAGAAATTTTCTGGAGTGCTACTTGATCAACACTGTCTTTTTGTGCACTGTTTTTGGGAATGCTCTGAATTGAATCCAGAGATGGATATGGGTCAGGAGGAGCTGTACTTTTCTCTTTTCTCCTCAATTCAGTCCTACGAAGCAGAAAAAAAAACACAGTTTCAAAAGGCTCAGCCAACAATAGAAACCTCGGGACTGCTCAGGCTGTTCTAGCAAGTTATCATCATTCAGCAAGACCTAACCTTTCAAACTATTTAAGGAAACTACACTTTGAACTACCCATCACTTCTAAAATGTTTCAAGTCTCCCTTTGCTCAAGAACAATGCAGATCCTTGCAAAGTCATCATAAGAATTAGTCAGATAACTCACTCAGGGATAATTAAACATCATAAAGCCATACAGCAGGACTGAGTTGTCATTATTCAGTAACTATTAGACTGACACTATAAGGCGTCTCTCCCTTCGTGCCACGTGAATATGAAAAGCAGGAGAGTCAAAGAATAATGATCTCTTAATTAGGCTTCAGAAATTCCAGTCATTTATCAAACCCTAAGATGAACACTGCAAACAGCAAAGTAGCTACAATCCTTCAGAAAATTTACTTGAAAATAATAAGGTTTAATACAGACTTACAGAACAAGAACCTCATCTTCTGTAAGCTACTATAACCAAAGACACCATTAGAAAATTGTGCTATAAGTCTCAGGTTTTAATTGTAAAGATTGTTTCAAGTCTGTACATGCAGAAATAAACTTTAAATTATATTTAATAATGTACAATATCAAACTACCAGAATTTCATTATGAAACACAGAAAATTAAATTTACCTGATTTATTTAAGATGCACTAAGCTTTGATTGAAAAAGCCCAGACCTTTTCCCTTATTTTAAATATCCTTTTACTTCAAATCAGACCTGCAGCACTGCTTTCTGATTTGCCAAAACCCCCTTGCTATAAACAGTGCTTGAGAAGGAAAATATATCAATTAGAATAGTTGTTCTTGAAAAACATCGCACAGAGCCAAAAGAGGAGGAGGAGCAAAGAATGGAAACAAGGAAAGAATGAACTGTCATAGTTCTGTGACTCTGACCAGCTAAAGAACAGCAGGAACAGGACAAAACAGGGCAGGATTTTTTTGTTCTTTCAACAATGTTCTTGTTCTTCTGGTACTTTACAGCTGTTACAAACAAACTTTAATAATTTAACAATAATGCCTCAGGAAACCTAAGATGAAATACACTGTATCCACCTTCTCCAATGAAAAGTGTGTCACTTGAATTCATCAGTTTCTTGTATTTTCATTACTGGCAAGCAGCACAAAGATCACAGACAAACAAATGCCAATATGAAGCAGAATTATATTGTCCTATATAGATGCATAGATAATACAAATGTCCACGTTTTAATTTTGCTTCTGGCTCTAACTCATTCTCTGATTTTGAACAGATCTTTAGAGGAACAACAAGACAACTTTCTATCTCTTCTCCAGTGGGAAAAAATAAAAAGACAAAGCTTGTATACTATTTGTGTCTGCAAATTCCTGGACATCTGTCATGTCACAGTACCTGAAATTTGTAAAAATATTTTCCTTCAGCCCTCTATGAAAGTTAGAAACATTTATATAAATTATATTCAAAATTCTTTTAATTTTTACAAATAATTATGTTTGTTTTTCTATCAAAGCAACCATCAAGGCTTACACATGGCACTGTAAAAATCAAAAGGAGGCATTTAAATATTTTTTTCTTGCTTCCCCTTTTAGTATAAAGTTTATCAAAAAGTTGTAAAGTAGAAGGATAAAGATAGGAATAATCTTACAGTATACTGCAACAACCAGCTCCTTCCCTCACAAAACACTTTGTGAGTGAAAATCATTTACAGGACCAGTAATGTGCCTGACATACTACTATGAAGAGAAAAGAGGAGACTCAATTTCAGAAATCTCTCAGAAAAAATGCTTTACATTGTAAGAATTCTCAGCTAAGGAGGAAGTGCCCCTCCCCAAAAGATCAAAATGTTTTCAGAAAAGATTAGAGAAAAAAGGAAAACAGACTTAAACACAAAAATCACATACCATAAAGAAGGCAAAAGTTATTTCTATTACTCTTTTTTACAGTTTAACTCACCTAAGTCTAGTACATGCTTGTCCTTCATCATTTGCCACCCACAGGACATCAGCAAGTGATGGAGCCACAGGAGCTGGAAGTGCACTTTGTTCATCACAACCCAAGGGACGTGGGTCTTGAACAAACTAAAAACAAACAATGCCAAAAAAAGTATGAAGGGAAACTGGATTCAGCACATACTGAAGGTTCTCCCTCAGCAAAAGGAATTTTTAAACAGTGCTATAAGGAAGCTGAAAACAGTGAATTGTGTGATGCAGCACACAATTACACAAGCTAAAAAGAACAGGAAAGCTATCATCAAATTAAGAAACAAGAAAATACAAACAGGTGAAGTATACATACGACAATAAATTGCTTACTTGAAAATAAGGTCTGGGGTAGGGCTCTAAGGAAAGAATTGTCCCAAGTCTACGGACAATGCTTCGAGTAGATCCATATTCCTTTCTTTGGCAAACAGATGTGACCTAAAAACAGAATATCTTTGAACCTGAGAAGCAAAATCAAAGCCCTCAATTCTTACAATCAAAGTTATTTAATTATTCCATGTTACAGGTAATTAAACATGAGGCAGTTTGGTTAAATTAACTGTTCAATGTTCTCAAAAGGAGTCCAAAGAGACCTACACTGGTATGACAGTGTCTAAAACACTGCCAAAATACAGAATATTTTAAAGAAGCACAAAGGCCAATATCTTGGATACTGACAAAAGTGCCCATTTAATTAATTACATGCATCTGTATAAGTCTTGGAAAAGAACAATCAACAAAGAAGCGAAATAAATTTAACATACCTTGGCCTGATACTTCCTTATGACAGCATATAACTGCTGGAAATGCCTTCCTGATGAGACTGCCGAAGGAAGGTATGTTCCGAGAGCACGACTGATACTGCTGCCAAAGACGTGAGTTTCAAAAAACATGGCCTGTCGAAAAGACAACAGCTTCGAACGAGGGAACCAGAAAGCAAACGGGGCAGCTCAGCCAAAGCAGCGCTCCCGGAGATACTCGGTCGGTTTCCCATAAATAACGCTAGGACCGTGTCAGAGCCACAAGCGGCAGCAGCGCCTCAGTGCTGAGAGCCCCCACGGAAGAGCTGCCCACGGCCTCACGTTCCAACATCAGCCCCCGGCACGGCGCCAGCGCCTCTCTCAGCTGCCCGCGCCTCTCCCATCCCCGAACGCACGGCATTAACTGCGACTCGCCAAGGGGTACGCGGCCTTTCATTTAAAACACCAAGGCACGAGCAGCCAACACCACCGACTTTCTTAGCTCAGCTCAGGGCACAAAGAGCCACCGGACCGGCTGTGTCAGGGCAGTGACCCCACGCGTCCCCGCGAGCGGGCAGCGCGCTCCGGCAAACCCCGGGCGCTGAAGCCGCCGCACCGCCCGCGGTGCCGANGGCCCGGCGCGGGCGCTGTCGGGAGGAGCGGTTTGAACGCCGGCGCTGCCCGGGCCGGCCGCTCTTCCCAGGCAGCGCTGCCGGGCTGCGGGCGGCTCGAGGGCATCGCTGACCGAGGGGCTGCGCTCACAAGAAACGGGTGTCTGCGCAGGCTGAACGCAGGGCGCACCAACAGGAGAAATCCACCACCGCCTGTCAGCTCTGAATTAATGGCGAGGAGCTAAACTGAGATGGTTTAGGTCTGCGCTGTAGCAAACTCGAACCCACTTTATTCAGGCACCCAAAACAAGTGCACAAAGCGTCCTCAAGGCAACAACTGTCCAGCAACACCTGACCACACTGACCTCACTTCAAAACCCAGTTTTGCATTCTGCACTTGCTCTTTTATCTTGCACTTCTCTGGTCTTTGTAAGATTTGTGCTGCTTTCCTTAAGAAACTTTGAAAGCTTTCCTGAAGTTAGAAGTGCCAACAGTGCTTCTAGTAGAAGAAATGTGTGTATCGTTTTCCTCCAGCTATGCAGCCGGTGTCTGGAGATGACCCTTGCCCGTCTGTGCAGCCCGTGTCCCTACTGTCAGTACTGCAGCTCCTACAGCAGCACGGCTGTTACTGCTATCCAGGACTTGTCGGGCGGATCCATTCTCCAAGACCGACCACAAAGGAGGAGCAGTACTGGGAACACACTGCAGTAACAGCACACAGCTGCGTCAGGGGACCAGGAGGGTTTGATGCAGCCTTACCCCTGGAGCTGAGCCAAAGCTCAGGCACAGCTCTCCTTCCAAAGCACAAGCAAAACAAGTGCAGGAAAGTTTACTCTTATGTAGCTGCCCACTGTTACTGTAATGCTGATTGTGCCTGGGAGGGAAGAGGATGTGACAGTGAATTCCAAACCAAGAAACTAAATGGACACTGTACTAACAGTACAGCTATGGGATCCCAGGTTGGTTGGTGGTCTTTTTTTGGCCTAGTAAAATATGTGCCTGATTTTATCTGAACTGCAGGGACAGCTTCAAACTCTGTGAATGCTCTTCATCTCTGCATGGTGTCTTTAAAAAGTGCTTCATTGCTGAGGAGCAGTGAGTCAGAATGAATGACTGAATTCAGAAGATAGTTAAACATTTTGTACCAGCATAATGTCTACACATTTTTTCCCTGTACCATCAATGATGGTCTTTACCTTTTAACAGGAGAAATGCAAAATGCACTGAACTTCCATTCACAGGTCATGCAACCACCTGAGTAGCACCAAGCAAAAAACTCAAAAAATGTTTTTTCTTAGCACAGTGAAAATTCACTGTTCATGTTGAAAGACTAGTAAGTGCTGAAACACGAGATTTTAATTAAAAAAGTGATCCCCACTCCCACTTTGTTTCTTACAGATCTCTCATAGAGAGAGATTGCAACTTGCATATTTGACTACATTATCTCTTGATTTGAATTAATTTATTTAAGGAATGTTAATGGCTGTCATCATGTGTTCCGTAACAAATTACATTTCTGATAAACGACAGTGAAATTAGGGATTGCAAAAAGTGGATTTTTATGATCTAACCTACAGACAGGTTTGTAGGATCAAATGCCATTACCAAAGCAATCTCTCCCACTCTCCTTGGACATTCAAAATTTAAATCTGCCTCATCCTGCAGGAATTATATATTGCTTTATGACACAAAGACCCTAACAATCCACTTTCAACTTGACCTAAATGATACAAATTACCCGTTCTAAGGTCATGACAGCTCAAGTGTATCTTGATCCTGTTCAGTTTTAGACTGATGTTTAATTTTACTTCATTAGGACAGACTTTGACCCTGATGCCAAGTCTGCTTTGTTCCTTTTTTGTTTATTCTAATCTAATATATGCAAAGTCTGTGTGAGTTCTGCTGGGAAGTCCAAAGAATACTCAGTTCATCATTTCAAACAGCTATTAAAAGATGCACTGTACATGTAAAAACAGATCTTGCAACAACAGTACAGTTGGCCTGAACTTTCTAAAACAGAAAGAAGGAATGACTAACTAACTACTACTGGGAGGCAAGTGTTATTCCTGTTTTCCTTTCTACACAGCTGCTGGCAAAATCAGTACAACCTAAAATGCAGTTTCTTCAGCTACAGTGAGGATTACTGACAGTACTTTGTTTTCCTGCCTTCTAGTGTTTAATTTGGATAGGGGAAATGGTTAACTACTCCCTAACAGTAAAGCAAATAAGAGGGCATACTTTATATAGATATTTAATACAAACACCTAATCAAGCTTTTCCTTTTCTTTTTTTTCTACTTTTAAAGATATTATACCATTCCAAGGGGTGAATAAGAACAACTACACTTTTAACACCACATAACATTAAGATTTAGTTTATCTACAGCATTTTGAGAAAGAGAAACAAAGAAATCTTTTTGTATTAGAACATCCTTGTTCTGGTAATTCAAGTATTTTACTGTCATCCTTAACATCCTAGAGGTTAAGTGTCTACCTACCACTAAAACTAAGCTTGAAGGTTTATTATTTTTGTTGAAAAAAGAAGGGGAAAAAGAAGAAGAAGGGGAAAAAGAAGAAGAAGGGGAAAAAGAAGAAGAAGGGGAAAAAGAAGAAGAAGGGGAAAAAGAAAAAGAAGGGGACAAGAAGAAAAAAAATTTTAAACATAAAAAGGGAAATAAAGGGAAATAAAAGGGAAATAAAAGGAAATTAAAGGGAATTAAAAGGGAAAATACTAACATCTGCATTTGGATACAAAAATTCTTGCAGCACAAATATCAGAAATTAGTGTTGAGGAAAGTAAGATTCGTTTCTCACACTTCTGGTATATATGAATTATCTTTACCAATTCAGGTTTTAACATATGTTGCTTTATTTTTTCAGGGATTTTTGTGGTGTTTTGTTTCTCTTCTCCCGCCTCTCCTGCCCTGCTCTCTCATTTTAACTTAAATGTACATGTGATTGACTCACTCTTGCCAGATTACATACTCAGAGAGGCAAGCCCACATAGAGAAATTAAAGAGACAATTCTAACAGACTGTAAAAAGAAATTGCTACAAAAGAAGCTAGATTGATACTGCCACCAATTTAACTTGTGTTCTGCTGATGACTAAACTATCAAAGAATCCACTTGAAACTCACTGTAGTCTGTATATACATATGCATTTTTTAGGCTGCTAATAAAGAGTGACGATTTCAGTGCTGAAGCCAAATTTTTGCTGCAGCCTCGCAGGGTGGAATATGAATCCAGGTTTATCACTATGTAAATGTGATTCTCATGAACTAACATACAATTTTTCATAACTGTTTGTACTTATGTAATGTGACTAGATAACTACCCTTAAACACAATTTGTCTAAAAAGACAACAGAGAAGTAGTGATCAGTTTATAAAAAATGCTGCTCCAAGATTTCAGGTGTGCAGAGCCGTAAGTTTACTTCAGAATAAAACACAGACATAGGGGAGAATCAAAACTTTTAGAGTTGTACTTGACCATATATTTGGACAAAGCAGAATTACACTGCATATAACAAACAGTAAAATTTCTTAAAAGTTGTTACAAATATTTTACTTTCTACCTGTACGATCATTAACATAGTTTACTATATCATGATTTTTTTCTAAAGGCTTAAAACAAAAACAATCTCTCTAAACTACTTTCCAACAGTAAAATTTAAGTAAAATGCTTACATTCATTTGACAACAAAAAAACATATTAAAAATGTTGTGTGGGTGGTGCAAGAGCTGCTCTTTCAGCTACAACTTCCTTCCAGGTTACTCCTGTGGAAAGAAAGAAAGAAAACAATCTTGTTGTAAACTGTTAATAATCAAACTCCAAAACCTCTAAAGTGATCCCTACATGCATCCAGTTACTTGGCATACTGCAAGATGAACTGTCTGATCTGCAATTCACTGAGCGATTTACCTTCTCCTCTTTGCGTCTGTCCTTCTCTTCATTATTCTCAATTGTCTCTTCCTCATCTTCCACAATGCCATCCCCCTGGTATTTGTCATGTGTCCACTTCGGACTGCTACCTGACTTTTTGAAGTTAAAACGCCCTCTGCCACGCTGGAAAGTACCACGGCCTCTTCCTCTTTTGGCCCAGTAATCCACACCATCGTCTCTGTCGTCATGCTACAATAACACCAGAGAAAGAGCAAGGTTAGACCCCTCTTAAATGTACCCCATGTTAGTACTTTATAGCAACTGTATAGAACAAAGTAACTGTTAAAAAGTTCTCTCCAGATGATAATTATGGGTATACTCTTAAAAGGCATAATGCTGTAACTAAAACCACAATAGTATTGTTTTTAGAGCCCTTATTCGCTGTGGGTCTACTCCAATGTTAGTAACAAATCACTTGTCTGTAACTTACACTCAGTCAGAATTAAGAATTACTAGTTTTGAGGGGAAAAATTGTTACTTTAAAAGAAGAAGTTCTAGCAAAGTGCTAGGATTTTTAAAAATTATTTTTATTTTAGCACAGAGACAGTTCTTTATACTTCATAAGAAGAGGTAACTGAAGGCAGTTTTCAGAAAACCTGCCTGACCTGCACAACTTTTAGTTTAAACTCTTTTAAATCTAACATTACCAAACAATAGTTGAGTTTCTCTGGCTAATAAGCCTAAAGCTTGCTGTCTTGCTACCAAATACAGCCTTACATAGTTTGGTAAATTTTCACAATCACTTCAGGCACTGCATGAAATCTACAAACCATTATTTAATATAAAAGAAGTTTGTATTGAGAACAGTGAGGTACACTTGCTTCAACATATGGGTTTTTTACTTGTGATTTGGAAAGAAGTTTGAACTATTAAACACATATCACACCCATGTAATGCAGTTTAATTACACAGATGTAGTTGAAGGGTGGTTTATTTAATTTAAAATATTTTTAGAAATTCAAGTTTAGTAGCTATGATTGATTGTTCTAGTATCATGAATAGATTGTCACATCTCTGTTTACAGATCATAAAAGTTTGGATGCGTCTAGGAAGACAGACCTCCTTAAAAAAAATATCTGAATTGTGTCTGCATTGTTTCTTAGTTACCTGTTAACAAATTTGTGACAAGCTATAGTGCTACAGGAGGTGGTCTCATCTTCACTACTTATCATTTTACAAGGATGAAACAATATCCTTCGAAGTTTGCATTGTTATGGAAATAACTGGAGCAGAGGCCACACATTCAGTGTACTACACTACTTGGAGTGGTTACATCAAGGGTCCTCCTTTCATAAGCCAGATGGGAAAAAGGCATCAAAAGTGCAGTGATTTTCTTATGACTATCACACTACTCAGAGCAGAAAACTGCTCATAACAGTCTGCCTATGTACATCCACAAATACTGTCAGCTTTTCCTGATCTTTCACTTCTGTAGACTTCCAGACTGATCTAAGACAAATCTCAAATGTCATACAGACGGAAATCCAGGAAAACACAGCACAAGTCTTTTTGGTTTGAAGTTTGGGTTTTGTAAATTTTATCTGAACCTGCCTTCTTGCCCACTCCCTGATGAAATTTTTGGAGATAAATTCTATGTCAGGCCTCGGTTACTGCCAGCCTGCTGCAGAAAGATGACAGATAAGCAGAACCAACCACTAGAGCCACCCTGATACTCTCACAGTTACTGCAGTCCCTGTCCATACATGCATGCTACTTCTACGCTTGTAGAAAGTTTGAAAAAACAAAAGCATGCATAAGACATCGAGTTCTCCACACCCACCAAGAAGTATTTCTTGCTTTTTGGGGTATATTCAGGATCCCATTCCTCTTCCTTCGGTCTCTTCTGAAAAGTAGTATTTGAGTTGCTGGGACCAGTATTTGTTCCAGCAAAGACTCCTCTGGCTCTTCCTCTGCCCCTAATTCGAAACTGATTAACCAAGATGTCATTTAATCCATTTAACATTTAATCCATTTAACAAAGTAGAGTTCAAGTTCTCTATTACTGAAAATACTCTATCTGTGCTTAATTACAGTATCTGCAAGTGGAAAACCATTTTCAAATTCACATACTACCTTAAGTAATATATTCAAGCATTCATTCTGAAATAATGATTCTATTAAACTTAATTGAAACACATTTGAGTTCTTGGCATAAGTTCACCCACAACCACTGAAAAGAAATTTGACTGCTAGTAAACCAGTGTGTTGGAACAAAGGGTCACAAGAAGCTTCTGAAGCTGTTCACAGACAAAAGACCAAGAGGGAAACTAAACTGAACAAGGGCCACANACCCACAACCACTGAAAAGAAATTTGACTGCTAGTAAACCAGTGTGTTGGAACAAAGGGTCACAAGAAGCTTCTGAAGCTGTTCACAGACAAAAGACCAAGAGGGAAACTAAACTGAACCAGGGACAAAACTGTTGGGGGGAAAAGAAAGGTCATTTATGGAGTCAATTGAATTGGTTATGGAAAGGTGATTCTGGAATACACACTAACAGTGCAGCTTTCAAAGGTCTTTATCCACTGTGTGTTACTCAAGCATTTTTAACTGAGATTCAAAAATGTACCTTAGGCCAAATTACATTTCAAATGAGTAAATTCTTTACTCAGAAAAATGTCAATAGTATTTGTGCAGAGCAGCAATGCTTAAAGTGAAAAAGAGTGTCTTAAATATTCTTTATAATGAATTACTGTAGTTTTATAATGTTAGGCTAGAAAGTGCCACACCAAAACCCATCCTTAACTCAGAATACACTAAGTAGTAATGTATATCACTATCTCAGCATGTAAATACTTAGCTTGTAGAAAACATTAAGTGGGTTTATATCCTTCATCCAAGGGGAGAAGAAAGGTTAGTTTGGGAAGATAAGACTGATTAAAAACTGCAGTTACAATTTCAATAAATAACCTTCTTAAAAACACAACTACATCCTCAGAGTAATACAAAATGACTGGAAACTAATTTATTTGTTAAAAATAAGCATGTTTCATAAACACAGACCAAAAAATGTACATAATTAACTAACTCAAAAGCTAAGTATTATGCATACTTAGTTCCATAAAGCTCCAAAACTTTTAATAAAGAATTTATGCTGGACAGATTTAAAATTACTCTGAAATCAAACAGACTGAAAAAAAATCTGCAGAATGCTCTTAAGACCTACCCAATACTCTGGAGGGAGGAAAAAAAAACCAAACAACAAACAAAAACCCAAACAAAAAATTGTTTGCAGTCATTTGGAAAGCAATAGACTAACTGTACAAGGGAGGAAATAAGACATGGTTTCTTTGTTTCCAACAGCTTTACAAAATTAGGGTGCAACAAACAGTAACCTGGGGGGAGGGGCAGGGGCCAGACAGAATTGTGACATTTGAAAAGAGAGGAAAAAAAGGTATCAGCATTTCCTGGTATTCAGTCCTGTGATCAGGTTCCCTTTAAGAAAAACATCTACAGTTTTCCTCCATTTTATTAATGCTTTGCCCTTCCAAATCATCTTTCAGGTAAAGAACTACAGGACATAAAATCTACTGTGGTGTTATCTTTATGGGCTTGCTTACTACAAAGATCACCACAAAAAAGACGAGTACATTTTCTATATAGAGTGCACTTTAAACAGAGCTGCTATACAGAATTCTTCTGTGTATGGATACTAATGAATTGCCATTGAAAAATTCTACTTATCCTTATTTCTGTGTTCGTATTCCGAAACTATTCAGGAAGCTTATGGCTGAGAAGCCTGGAATCCAACAGAATCATGTGTCAGCCAGAGCTAGTGAAAAACCATTGCTGATTTAACATTAGCTTGCTGGATGTTACATTTCCAAGGCTTCCTGTTAGGAGAAGGATTCAAAACCAAGGATTTTATTTACTCCAGAAGAAAAGCAGTATTCACTGGAATGCAGCCACTCTTAGCCTGCATTTACAGACACATTCCTACACCTCCTGGTCTGTGTTTTTCGATCCCATCCAAGATGTATCCCTAAAGAGGAGGTCTGAGTCAGAAGATTGGCCTATTTAGATTCCTTCACCTGTTCAGACACTTTGTTCCAAGAGCCTGTGTGGGACCATGTATGCTGTTAGGGAACATGAACCTGTTATCACTGCACAGACTGAACAGGCAGTCACTAGCAATGAAATGAACAGAAATCTATTAGCTCTTCAGTTCATATCTACCTCAATTGCATGTAAAGCAGCATCTCTTTCACAATACATACAATCTGGTTTTATAAAGCTTCAACAAATTATGAATTTTCTCCCACTAAATCTCCTTGAGAGGAGAGTTTTAAGCTCTCTTTTATTTAACTTCTGTTGTGTTTGTGCCATTACTTTATACAGCTAGAAATTGTGCTGATAGTCATATTTGATGCCTACACCATCATGGGATTTATATACTTATGCCACATAGTTCCATAGCATAACTATATAAAAAATAAGAAGAAAGGAGGAAATGATGCACTTTTCGTGTCAGAAATTTAAGAACTTTGAATTTTCCTCTAGGTAGCTACAGGTTTTTAGATGGAAGATTCAAGCCTCAAGTGTTGGCACATGCCAGCCACATGCATTTCAGACACCCTTATGTGTAGTTCAAAACATATTTTATGCATGATTAAACATTCATACTAAACAATGCATTTTAGCATTATTTGGTCTTAATTACAGGCTACATTAAGGAATTATTGTTGAAGTATGAAATTACTCCTACTTACTATGCAAACCAGTTTTTCCCCACCTACATGGAACTATGAACTTTTTTATGTGTTTAGCTGTGGTTTGGAGGTCCATTTTGCCATGTTACAGGGCTGGGTGGGTTTGTTTGGATTTTTTTTTTGTTTGTTTGTGTTGTATGATGTTTTTAAGTGCTCCTTTTATTTTTCAAGGCCTCCTTTACTGATTCCTAGTTTTTCTCAATGATTTTGCATTTCCCAATTATACATGAATAAATGCATTAATATGAAATCTGAAAGTTTAAGATTTTTCTGAAGACTATAGTGGTCAATATGCCACTTTCCAAATCACAATGCTTAAATACATTCCAGAGGTAAATCGATAAATTTTCACACTCAGTGGCCAGTCCAAGCCAAGGAAACACAAAAATAACAAGTATACCATCTCCTCAATATAGCTGTTTCAAGGTTGTTTTAAATTATGTACCATTCTCTATTTAAAAAGCTGCAGGCATTACACACAAAGGAGGGCAAAATCAACCCCAACGTGAGAGGGTAAAACAAGCTGCAGGGAGCTAAGAGATAACAGGATCCAAGATTTAAAATTTACAGAACACTAGATTTTCAGATCCTGTTAGGAAACAGCATTCTCACAGAGGAGCAAGGAATAATAAAGAAATCCTGTTCCCCAGATCCTTACACTAGGATCTCTAATGTCACACTAATACATATTTACATATCATTCAACTGGCACTGGGGAGTACTGGAGAAAAAAAGAGACTCCATATTTCAGGTTTGGTACATCACATAAAGAACTCAAGTCTAGCCTAACATGAATCGCTGCAACAGTCCCTCATTTTCTTTGTTACACTATTACCACTGGTAAAGTGTTCATAATTTGGGAGAAGAATGGGAGAAAAACTTACAAAGGTGCCTCTTGGCCTGTTGACTCCTGCAAAACCAGAGTATT
The DNA here is from genome assembly GCA_013398075.1 of Notiomystis cincta. Classification (NCBI taxonomy): domain Eukaryota; kingdom Metazoa; phylum Chordata; class Aves; order Passeriformes; family Notiomystidae; genus Notiomystis; species Notiomystis cincta. Next base: position 351,168 of record VZRX01009158.1, on the reverse strand, counting down.
CTTTCTGTTCATGGTGGGTTTTGAACTCTTCATCTCTTTCTTTCTTGCAATCCTTTTCTTCTCGAGAACTGGATGAGGAAGAAGATGGGGAAGAAGATGGGGAGGACCGAGCACGGTCTTGGTCTCTTTTTTGTTTACTGAAAAATAAAAAAATATACTATGTGCTATTTTAAACGTACTGGATAGTCTGTAACATGCTATACTAAACCGGGTCTCTACATTTTATGAAAAACTAACCCCCTTCTGGTTATAAAGTCACACATTACATATTTGAGATATTAAGGCGAAGTATATTTCCACTTTCCAGCCTCCTCTGACACATTTAAGTGCACTAAATGCATATTATTGCTGGTGAGTTGGAAAGCAGCAGTCTGCAAACTGTAAAATACAGCTTTTCTAGATTTTGATGCCATGAAGAGATGCTGTTACTTTTAAGATCTGCCTTTCTTCTGAGGCAGAAAAACAGAAATTAAAGGGATAAAACCCCTTAAGGTAAAGTTTTACAGTAACTTGACACAGTTCAGTTTGCACACTGTTGAGAGGTATGGTATGGGCTTCCCTACATAGATGGCTGTAGGGAAATTAGCCAGTGGAAGAAAATGTGGATACCAAAGTCAAAGGGAAACAGGAAGCATAAGTAAAAATTCACTTTATATACAGTACAGAGCAGGGAAGAAATTCCTACAGCAAAACTTTTAGTAACCCCATAGTGGTATTAATTTGACCCAATTTACAAGATTTTAACGTTCTATTCAAAGAAAGGTCATACCTGAAGTAACTCTTACCACTTCTACACAGTATCCACTGAGATATGCTAACATTTTTTTCTTAAAACAGCCCACTGGCTTTAGACAAAAATTAAAAATTCCCCTTCTCACCCATGTTAAAGCCTAAGTATCAGTAAAATTCTCATACTCTGGGTGTTATGAGTTGAAAAAGTGCGGAATCAAGCATAACGAACCAAAGTTCTTACACAAACTGTTTATAGAAATGTACTGCATTGAAGTCCAACCTCCTGATGTAGCCTGGATAATAGGACAGATTAATTTGTCATTTTTTTTTTCAGTGTTAGCTTGCTATTCCAAAGTTTTTGTCCTCATCCACCATAAGCCGTGTAAAAGACAGATAATACATATTTGCTGTAAAACAAATAATTTTAATTGTTTAAAATTAAATGTTCCATTATACATTGAAAATTGAAAGCAATTAAGCTTACAATTACAAAAGGCTAATTAGAAGCTAAAATCCTTTATAGGGACTTCAAATATTTACCTGTCATCTTTGTAAGATTTGTAATCCTTGTAATCTTTTGGAGTTTTCTCCTGCTTTCTTGACCCACTGGATTCCCTGGAACCCTTTGAGTCTCCTCGCTCTTTACTTCGTTCTTTTCTACGTCGGTCAATATCATGCCGAAGATCAGCAGAATCACACCTTAATTTTTTATCTCCCTGTGAACAAATATATATTTTGCAACGGAATATTGAAATAAAACATCAAGAGAATCTCGGTGAAAAGGCAACTCGTGCATCGATTAAAATAAAAACAGATACAAATTTACAATTTAATTTATTTTTCAACAAACTTCAGCACACAAACTGACTTTGCCCTTTACATGCAATGGCTACATCTTAAATAAGAACAGCTAAGAATTTCAGTTTCAAACAAGCATTCCCATCAAGCCAATTGGGGTCTATTTTTTGATGATACAGACCACAACACATGGTTTGGGGAGATAATAAGTATTCATTTCTTCTGGTGAATTGTTTTTAAACAGAGCACAAGCACCTTTGCAGTTCAACCACACTATTCACTGACCACCTCGATACTTCCCTCTGCCCCAAACCTATTATTTGTCCTTGGGCAGCTCAGTGGTCAAGAAACATGCAAGAAGAAAGGAAGCATGGCACAAGACCCGACCTTATAAATCATGTTATTAATATGGCAAAATCATGCCCCATCAACCAGCTTCCTGGAAACATGTTTTACTCAAAGGAAAAAAAATTCTAAATGCAAGCACTCTAGGTACAATAAATACAAATTAATTTTGTATTTTCATACAGAAAACAAAGAGATGAAATTGAGATTTAAAGTGAGACTAAGTTTAGAAGCACAAATAGGACATTCACTTAGAACCTACTTTTTGACTTTCTTCCTTAAAGACTCTCTCTTCACCTGTTAAACGGGTATGCTTCCTCAGGGTACTTGGAGAGATGTCAATCCTCCTAAATGTAAAATAAAAGCAGTCTTGCCATACATGTACATGACTGTTAAGAGCCTCAGTCATTTCATTTCAACAGAAAACTGACAAACAAGGCATTTCTGCAGCAGAATAAACTTTTTGCATTATTAAACCTCACCATAAGAATACAGAAGCAGACTAAAAATGAAAAACTATGGTTCTGTTCTGTGTGAAGTATGCTAAAAACAAATACAGAAAACAGGCAGACTGATGTTTCACATTTTAAGTATAGCTTGGAAGACAGAAAAAAATGTTTAATGATTTCAAAAGGACCAGTCTATGAGCCAGGTGAAAGCCCACCCCCTCCAAGAAACCATCAGCACTATGACAGCTTTGCTGTAAAGTCAAAAATTCTTAACAAGAAAAACTGTAAAGTTAGATACTGTATCCTCACATGCAACACAAATATAGTACACTGCATCATAAAACTAGAGCACATGATCAGACACTACATCTGCATGCCTACCTTCTTACCTTTTAGATTCTCAGATTTTTCAAAAAACTGCTGTAAATTAACACACACAAAAACTAAAGTAGTATGAGATGGAACATTTCACACTGAAGAAGAAAGATGCATGTACAGGGCTTCTTTTCATCTTCAAGACATATGCCCCTCAATATTTGAGCACTGCATGTGAGAAAAGTAAATATATCCCAAATGAGATACAGAGGTAGAGAAGACATCTGTCACAAAACCACAGATGAAGCCAGACCTGACTCAGATGATCTCTCTTTTACAGAAGGGATTTTTTTTTTATTATTTTGTTATTATACAAATTACCTCATCCAGATAAGAAAAAGTATTTTGGGTTCTCAAAAGAAATACTAGAAGATATTATTTGAAACACAAAGCATCTGCATATGCAGTTAACATATACCTATGTATTTCTGGGCTCTTTTGTCGGGTGCAGTGTTCTTCAGTTGCTTTTTGATACGCAGTGAACCTCTCATTTAGGGTCATTCCAGCTGACTTGAAGTATTGCTCTGTTGGTTACAATAGAAAAAAAAAAAAACAACACTGTTTCATTAGTTTAATTCAACTGACACATATTTTACTCCTGACAGAAAGGCAAGTAGCAGGCAAAACCCACAGTACTTTCAATAAATTTATCAGGACAAGCAAATGTGGCGTTTTCCCTATTTTTACACACTCTGTAACCCAAACAAAGTAACAGGGCACAGCATCACTGCAAGTCTACTATGCCACGACTGTATCACATCTAACTCAAGCATCATTTACTAACTGGACTTGCTCATTTTCAGTCACATTTTTCTCTAATGACAGAGAAAGAGCATTTTCTTAAATGGTTATTTTATACTCTGCCCACAAGAGAAAGTGAAATTACTTTTGAGTCATGAATACTCGCAGCGAGTACATTTTACCATTCATCTCATCTTTAACTTAAAGTAAGAATTAGTGAAAACATTTAAGTAACGTATGCTTCAATAACTACATGAATGACCTAACAAGTCTTTTCTTAGAGGAATACAATTTCTTGATTGGAAGTTGTGATGATAAACAATACAATTAACACACCTACGCATAAATAAATTCATTTAAGCATCTGGCATCTTGGCAAACTTGACAACTCCTCTGACAAATTTTCTCCTTCCTTCAGAGACAGTTAAATTAGCCACAGCAAAACTCAGTTTTTAAACCAGCTCAACAAATGTGTTTAAATGTAATATAGAAATACATAAAGTCATGAGCTATGAAATGTTACATATGAAGCAAGCTATCTGCTTAACAGGTCAACATACATCTGTATCAACTTACCGCCCGGCATCCAGCATTTGTCTCATAACCAACCATTAAAACTTGAAACGGCCACTACAAGGGTAGTGCCTCAATCATAATTCCATCAAACACAGGAATTTGAGCTAGCAATTCTGTTTTTATGCCATTTTTGCCAGGAAGACAGAAGGTTCAACTTTGCCTGTTTGGCATCTGTATCTTTCAACAGCTATTTTACTTTTGTAACATGGATTTTGCCATTTCAAAACACATTCCAGGACCTAGTTACAATGAAAAAGAAAACATCACTGGGCATTTTCAGCTCTACATTAATAAAGAGCTGTTCAGACTGGTCGCATCACACCAATAATGAACATAACTTCAGTTTGTCAAAAAAGTTACAAAAATTCTGATCACAGACCACAGTAAATCTGAAACTTAAAGATGTTCTGCTTTCAAAACCAACCATAACCGCACATATTCTAGTAACTTGACCAGACAGGCTGTTAAATTTATCAGATATTCAACATACAAAAATTTACATAAAAAGTCTATTCTGTGACCAACATGTCAGAGTTCCTGAAGTATTATTTTCACCTACAGCTACATACGTACCATATAAGCAAAAATTTACAGAAGTTCTCACTGGATTGAGTGTTATATTTCTTTACATATCAATAAACAGATACATTAACACGAAATCATTATACACTAAACAGATATCAATTTTTTTTATCTAATAGATTATCATAGTCCATTATTGTTGACTATTACTTTAAAAGTAATTCAATATGGAGTAATCTGAATTATGTCAACAAAATGAGATTTTTAACTGAATGCAAATCTCAGCAATTTTAGAAGCTAATACATCTTAAACACACTGCTTACAGAGAGATTTATTGAAACTGGTGAACCCTAATTAAGCATTTCCACATTTCCCCCTTTACTGTGATGATACCACAAAATTACTTTCACCAGCTTTGTATTATCTCAGTTACATTTAACACAATGGCAAGAACAGTCCAGTGAAATAAAGCAAATGCTATTTAAAAAAAGTACCTAATCCCAGATATCCCCAGGGGATCTTAGGAATTATCTATTTTCCCATCAAGAAACTTCAGAGAATATATGACCCAGGTGAAATATATGTACTTTGATGGTCTAGGTTTGGATTTCAGTGGTTTTGGGGGAGAACTTTTGTTGTGCTTGGTTTGTTGAGGGTTTTTGTTGGTGTTTACAGAAAACAGCCACTACTATTATATCAGAAAATAATTAGTGTAACTCATTTAATGGTGGTTTATTTAGCTACTGTCAAGTTTCTGTAAGTGAAATTCCTGAAAATGTTGTCATATAGGAAAATAAAACATATTATCACCATGAACCTTACTTTAATATTTAAAATACAATTTTTCTTAAATATTACTGAGAAAAAAACCCTTCTAATAGGAATCTGGAAATGACCTCTAGGGTGCTCCAAAAGGAATGCCATTGTATCTTCCAGTCCAAAGACATCTGTCAACCCACACCACAACATTTAATATAAAACTGTATGTTAGAGTCATTAAAATAAAATTGGAAAAATTGACCGGTGTAGTATGTTTAAACTACACTGCAGAAATTCAAATTTCCTATGCTACCTAAGCTCAAAAATTTACCCAGAAATACAGAATACCTGCTATTATACTCTACACTGCTTGTGGGTTTTTTGTCCTAATTTCTGTGGCTATTATTTTTCTAATTATTTTAATGTATACCTCAACAGGAAGAAAGTCTGGCTAAAACAACATTAGAAGAGGCTTGAAATCCTCCTGTACTAGAAACAACAAATGGGCTTAAATGAACCTGCTGGACATGTATCCAGTATAATAAACTAACTACATACCTTTGACATGGTGAACCAAGGACACAATGTGCTGAATAAATGACTCTGATGTGCTTTTGCTGGCCTGTGGCAACTTTATGTGGTCAAAGATGGATCGGAACTCTTGCTCCTTCTTGACGGAATGGACAAGTGTGCTAGCAAGCAGCCTGTCTTTAGTCAAGGAAGCAGGTCTAAAATGCATCAACAACAAAAGAAACACACAAAAAGAAACCACTAGTTTAAATAAATATGAACAGCACTGCAGGCAGGTGGAGAACCACACTGTAAAGTGGAATAATTTACCTATTGGAATCATCAAGAGGTACGGGTGCCATTTTGAGTTTAACTTCAGGGCGATGGGAGTCACTGGCTATCATTTTGATCCTAAGTGGGCTCTCCTCTCTGAAGGTGGATTTTTCTCTCGCATCCAGATTCTTGTGTAGAGGAGGACTGTAATCAAAGAGTTCTTTGAGCTTTTCAGACTTTACCTGCTCAGGTGACTGAGTTTCTTTCTTCATCATTAGTCTCTCAGAACTCTTGTCTTCTTCCTTGTGCTTATCTTTTGTTGCACTAGGCCTTTCCACTACATAGCCAGTCTCTTTAAGCTTATAACTTTTCTCATCTCTAAATCCATCGCTCTCTCTATTGCCCTTGATTGATATTTTAGATTTGTATTTGGTTCCTTCCTCCTCAGCATTCCGGTGAGATGCAGTAGGAAAATTTTTACCCTGATCTGCCAGGACAGATTTTCTGAACTGTCTGTAATCCTCTGTCTCCTCTGTGTCCTCCCCTTCAGAGTCATTAAACTTTTCCTTCCCAGTCTCTTTATCAACGAAAAAATCTAAAGTTTCCTGTTCCTCCCATTCCCTTTCTCCCTCTGTCCTCCCTTTTTCTGATCCTCTCTCCTTCTGGGCCTCCTTCTCCCTGGTATTACCCCTATCAAGCAGGTATACTCTAGACTCTTCATCTGTGTACCTGTGGATAGCAAAGAAGAGACTGGTAACTCTGGATTGCATTCATTCCAGTTCACTTGCATTCCTCTTTCGTGTCAATCCCACACCAAGAAGAAGATGAAAATACATTCCTCTGAGCAATTAACTGTAGCATGCAGTGCCTGGTGCACCATTAACACTCCATCCACCGTCATTTATGCAAAAATGGAGGCATCTGAAGAATATAATGCCTTACTGCAGAACATCTAGAAATTTACTTGCATGTTTTCTTAATCAGTACCCAGTTTCACATTCTCTTACACTACTAATTTCTTCCATCAAATTCATGTTTTGAAAATTCAGACCACAATTCATTTTTACACTTTTTTTACTGAAAGAGTTGAAGTAGTACCATAAAAAAAAGTGAATTCTGTTCAAGATCCTGCACATTACTAAGATAATTCCACAATCTGGCACAGGCTTAGTGCATTCACTATATTGGGTACAAGCAGGGAACCTTTAGAAGGCAGCTCTCCTAAACACAGAAACACACCAATTAATTATTTCAGCCACTGCCTTATCTGTATGCTATGTTAGCACAGGTTCTGGTATGTTCACCAACTCCAACACATCTAATCCAAGAGAAGTCGTATTTTTGATCTCCTAAGCAGTATTTTTTTTACATAATAAATCACTGACTAGACAAATTAATTTAAAAGCCTACAATATAGCGTAGTCACAACTTTTCTCTCTTAACTCATGTTTTAAGAAATCCACTGAAGTGCCAGTCACATTAGAAAGGAACAGTCTAATGCCAATTTTTACAACTTTCCAAGATTATTGTCAAACTTCCTAAGAACAAATTGAAGAATTTTACATTCATTGGAAAATACACACTGAACTTCCTTTACATCAACAGCATTATATTCCAAGAATACCAACACCTACCCTCTTTGATAAGTAATGCAATTCAAGACATCAAAGTTGTCATATTGTACCACACAATTAGCAACTGATGCTGTTTATGTCAACAGAAAGAAATTATTGCACAATATCAACATTTTTAGACTTCCAGAATATTTGCATTTCAAACTACATGAAGCATTAAAATTTTGAAATACCTGAACAGAGTTCACTATCAAGTCAGTAAGTCTGATGCACTATTCCAATTAAGATTTTTCTTAACAGTAAAAACTGAGTACAAGAAAATGAACTATAAAGGAAAATCACAAGCCAATCCTTCCTCAAGGACACATGTCCCTATCTCTACTAGTCAACATTCAAGACTTTGAAGCATCTTAGCAGGAAAAGGCACATTTGTATCTTTCAAGCTCAATTCCAACCAGGCTACCAATACTAGCGTTCCATAATGCATTTTCCAAGGTACAGTGATGATCTTGACAAAACTCTAACAGACAGCATTTGTAAGAGGCAACAGCAGCCTTGTAACTTGCTTCTTACCTTTTCATAAACTTTCCACCTTTCGCAGTTTCCTGCTCACCACCCTCAGGATAAAAGGACCGCACTCGAGCCTCCTCACGGGGGGCACTCTGTGATGGGATTGTCTTTGCAGGGCTTCTCCTCGAAGGGATATGATGCAATGGGCTATTCTGAGAAGGACTATAGCGGCTAGAACCATTTCCAAGAGAGCCAGAGCCAGATCTCTCAGGACTATGCTGAATGGAATGGGAATGTTGAGGTGTGTCCTTTGCTGAGTGGGCTGTGCTAAGCAGAGGGGCATCAGAGCAAGATGAACTCTGACTAGGTGGGGTGGCAATAGAAGGACTATGGGGTGACCTTGGACTGTTATCATATGCTGAAAGGCCAGGCCAAATGTCGCCAGAAGCTGCTGATGATTTGTTAAAATCGTCAAGAGATTCTGATGGGTCATGTTCAAATGTATCTTTCTGTTCGTCTTGTGATTTATTTTTCAAGGGACTGTCTTGCAAAGGAGCCCCTTCAGTTTTCTTTGCCTGCTTTTCCAGAGACGCTCGTCTTTTGGAAGAGACGGGGGATTTGCTGTATGGGGATGAAGAACGAGAGGAAGAGGACCTCGGGGACCTGGAAGATCTGTAAGACCGACGAGATCTGCTCCGGGACCGCTGGGAGGACACGGACCTTCGCTTTGGGCTTCTGGAACGGGAGCGGCCACGCCTCGGGCTCCTGGAGTGTCTTCGGTTCCAGACAGGCCTGTAACCTCCACGATGGTATCTACCACCTCCTCCTTGATAGTACCCTCTCCCTCTTCCTCTGTAGCCATAGGGACGTCTCATTCCTCTATTATTTCTGTAATCTCTGCGGTAATCTCTAGAATAAACACGATCTCTGCTCCGAGATCGGGAATATGTCCTTGACCGAGACCTAGAACTAAAATTAAAAAGCAATCATTAACATTTAACAGCTGGAAAATTAGAAAAATTACAAACAAAATAAACCAAAAACAAAACAAAACCAACCAACCAAAAAAAATTTTTACAAAAATCCCACAAAAAACCCAACCAAATAACAACAAAAAAAAAACCACAAACCCACTTTGATGCAAAACATTAGGTTCCTGAAATGTAGTCAGAATGGTAAAGGATGCAGACTCCCAGTGTTAAATTAAGTTCTACAATCTCTCTTTATTTATTATTTCTGTAATATCTTAATTACAATAAACACATTAGAAAGGAACAGTCTATATTGATAAGGACTGTGAAACTTGGCATCACGTGATTAAGAACTACCAACCTCAGTGGCCTCCCCAGCCACTTTATTAGAGATTTATCACCACTCTGGAGCCTGGCATTCACTTTCTCAGGCACCAGAGCTCACAGCCTGGAACAGGGAGTGACATACACTCCCAGTTTAATATGCCAGCCTGTGGATAGCAGCAGCTGAGGCAATAAACATTCAACTGACCCAATTCTTTTATGGGAGATGGTAATGTCCACTAGGAAGTAAGATGAGGAAAACACTGGATATAACTGAGAAGACAAGACACAGAAAAGCTTATCTACTGAAGCCTTAAGTTACTTCAGATATGAAAAGCTTAATGAGAAATACAAAACAAATTACAGGGAAAGTGACTGAATGAAGAAAACATCATGTAAAGGGGAAGGGAAGAACCAAAAAGGTCAGAAATGAAGAAGAACCACCAGCATTCCGAAGTTATCTTAAGACACAGGAAAAGGGAAAAAATATTAAACAAAGTAACCGAAATGACACTCAAAGCATAGTTTACCTACTGCCTGAAATGAAGTAAGATCCCAGGCTCACTTCTGCCACAGCATCATGCAAGTGAAAAACATTTCCCAGACAATAACTAATATACCACATCACCTTTTCATGCAGCAAGACGACAACTCACCTGTATCTCTTTTTTCTCGAGTGTGATCTGGATCTTGACCTAGAGCTGGACTGAGATCTGGACTTTGATCTTGAAGAATGTGATCTAGAATTAGATCGGCCCATTTTTGCCAGTAGATCTACTCCTTCCCAAAAGGAAAAGCAATGAGAGGAGGAAAAAAATGGAAGCAACTCTTTAGCATACACGTAAATGATAAAAATGAACAAAATTTGCATTTACTAAAATGACACTATTAGAAAGTAGTATAGCATTTGCTAAACAAAAGAGCTTTGGAGACAATGTAAGCACATTTATTAGTAAATTAAAAGCTCAACCACATTTTAAAGACTTTTAACATTGCTGCAGTGCACACACTTTCTCTGAGAACATGAAGTGTAACAGTAAAAGGTTTTTTCCAGATTCAATTGCACATAGATCCTGTAGGGGAGAGGAAGCAGCAGAAAACGAAACATTTCTGCAAATTAAGGCAAAAATAATATAACTCTGGACATCTTAATATATTGTAACAACATTCTAGCTATTGTGTAGTTTGTAGTTGCCTTGCATTTCCAATGCACTGCTCCTTCTCTGGGAGTTTACAGTCCTCTACAAGGCACCTTTTACATGAGCAAAGAAAAAGCCCTGAAGTATTTGGTCCAGCAGTTGTTAGTTTGACCCAGGGGTATTATTTCTCTTAACCACATGTACTAAAGCTAATCACTCTGATCCGAATTTCCACTGCTCAAGATGCCCATCCTGCATCTTTTTAGATTAACTTTGCTTTTTAATCTACATGTAAAAATGCATGGCCAACCTGAAGATTTTAACAATTGGTTAAATAATATGGCTTGCAACGAGATTCAACACACTTCAGCACAAATTAAGCTATGAAAACTACAACTGATTATAAATCAATGAGAATTAAAAGAAAGTCATTCATAAACTATCATTTCTTCTTATGTACAATTATAACAGATATTCAGAATTAGTGCTAACCATAAAAAAATACACACCTTTTCCTTTTCGGATCAGTGGCTAAAAATTCCCAATTTAATTAATAAAAACTCTGACCCATTACCATTTTCTTTTGAAATTGCCCAGCTTTAAAAAAAAAAAAAAAAAAAAGTGTCACATTAGACAACCTGAATACAAACTATGAACAAGTAATGACACATTTTCAGGCCTTTGACTGCTCAATAATCATTGTTTAATAATAATTAAAACAGAAATGGAAAAAACAAAACATTTACCTCTTGTATTGCAAACAGGCTTTTAAGCCTAAAATTACTGTCTCAAAAATACAAGCTCAACACAACAAGCACCTTCTGTCACAAGGTACCTTATATAATCTTTCTCGTTACCTGGGAGGTATTTCAATTATGTAAAGACAAAAACAACATTAGAGTTTAATTTAAAGTTAATAAAATGTTATTTATTTATTTATTTGAGTTTAATTTAAAGTTAACATCTAAGAGAACCCAAAAGAGAAAAACAGTTGGTTCCCCTTGCCCCACACGACTTTCCCCACAAGAGTTTGCATGGCCTAAGAGATGTAACCTCATCTGAAACTAGCCCAGCAAAAACTGAACTTAAACTAGCCTTCCATGTAACTCAGAAAAAACTATTTACCTTGGTGAAGAAGAGTATGTTGAATGCTCTTTTTTACTGTCTCCTTCCATTAAAAAGCAAATTTGCAGAACCTACACTCTGAAGATGTTTTCTAATTCATTGAGTTCAATTAAACCTAAAGAAAACTGCCTGTAATCTCTTAGGATCAATACTCACAGGCAACATAAATTTAGACCTTTAAAACTGTTTAAGGCAAGCCAATTTTCCAAGAGTGACAGAAAACAAAACCTGGTGGGTTTTTTCCTGTTATAAGTAATTATCAAACCAAACATCAGATGCACAATGTTTATAATATAACCCAATCTCAGCTTTAAATTATTTGCATTTTATGTATGACAAGTACAGTTGATCTTTACAAGACAGTTCTATATACTGTAGCTTCTTATTGCAAGCATAAATTTTAGGAAAACAAAAGAAGATGTAATTCTCAATAGCTGAGTTCAATCAGAACATTTAAAAAAGGAATTAAGCTAAACTTACCTCACACTGTTAGTTGCTGTCAATGAAGAAATTATTTCAAAACTCTGTATTTGTGCTTTCAGCAATACTGATCCCTACAGGACAAAAAGTGAGACTGTCAAAGACACGAACATTTGCTAAAAGGCAGCACCCTTTTACTTAAACAGGTTCAAACATTAATCTGTTTATCAAGAAAAGACAACACATAAGAAATAGCAAATTTACTCTTGGACTCAGTGATGCTGCACACTAAGACTGGAGCAGCTCAAGAGGCAGCCAGTGCCAAGTGGCAAATCCTACTCCCTTTCCACACGTGACCACTCTTCCCTCCGGTAACAGGGCTGTGTAACACCTTATCCTCACCTTCACACCAGCCCTGAGAGCCTTCAGGTCCCCCAGTGACCAGCTCCTGATAGCTACAAACCACTTTCATATAACTAGGTTATCTATCCAAGTGGCTTAATGAAGGGCCAAACTGAGCCGGATTATGGAGCAAGTAACAGCGTGCAGTCAGAAAGAGGGAGGCAAAAAGGACAGTGGCAAACTGTTAGCCCAGTCTGAGCTCTAGCACACAGCTCTCCACCTCACTAGAAAAAAAAATCGGGATGAGAACTTAGGCCAACGGTGAAAGCTTTATCTTTAGGTTTCTCTTGCAATATTTACAGCACATTACTCTAGTATAATTTCTTGTTTGAAATGCATACATATATGATTTCGCCTAAAGAGCCAACATCTTCAAGAACTAGCTCTTTTAGAGTTATACAGAAAGGAAGGGTAACTGTAGAAACAAAACCAGTTTCAAATGTATGAATTTTTCACTGCCCTCAGTTTTTAATTACCTCCAAGCCTTAAGACTATGTACATTTGCAGTCTGACTCAACAACAAGCACACTTTTCAATTCCACTCGAGCAACAAAACAGGAATTTTATCCCAGTTCACTATAGACAGGCTGGATCTCCAGAAATTCTGCAGCTCAACAATTGAATTAATTAAATCCAAAGGCATAAGACATTGACTTCTCCTAAAGGACACTTTCATACTTGTTCATAGGTGTTTTCTTCATCTAAAAGAAGAAATGTAGCATTTGTGTTCATAAACACTGCTTTCAAAAGTCCACTTACCATTCACTAGTAGTGACCAAGATATTTCCAATTTCTACAAAATATATGCTTTATTAAGATTAAGTTTTTACTTCTCATCATCAGCAAGCATGAGTCTCCGAAGGAGCACAGTAGTGTATCGGACCATGTCAGATTTTGTCTAGACAAAAGGCGAGATGGTATTAGCCAGTAAAGGGTAACGAAGGCATTCAGAAGTCTAACACACAAAAAGCAACACAAACTTCAAATTCAGGCCGAGATTTTAAATGAACACTTAAGTAATCTGTATTTCTGACTTAAACTGCTGTTAGCTGAAATCCAAAATCCTAATTTAGACAAGTCTTTAGATCCTGGGGATATAGAACAAGACAGTTACTTCACTTTTAAAACCTCTAAGCAGAAGACAAGATCTTAAATGACCATAACTCAAACTCTGGTAGTCAGTTCTGCAGTCTTAGAAATCTTCCCTAGCAACTGGCAAAGGTGAAAAGTAGCCACACTTCTCCATTTTTAAACAAGACATTGGCTATACCACATCCAACCTTGGCAGCTAAAACATACCTGCTACCTTTTTCCCATTTATTTTTTTAAGAAGAGTATGGATATAATTATTTAAAAAAAAAAGAACTTTGGATAAAAAGTCTTAACTACTGAATAGAAAACATTTAACTATTTGCAGCTTTTGTTTCCATTTAATAGGTAAAACCTTGACACACAAGACCCACTTATCCAAACAACACTCAGGAACAGAAGTGAAACGACTACACAGCTGCGGTTTTTTTGGTCTGTGTAAATATTCTCACAATATGCAAAAATCTAAAATTTTATTAACTTTTGTTAAAGCTCATTTAGAAAGGAACTGTGGCAGTACCAGGAGTATGCATGAAAACAATCAGCTCCTACACGCTGCACACTTTCAGAGGAAAAGTACCCATTCCTCAGAGCATCACAGCTACACCACCCTGGTAATGAAATCACCCACAGCCGCCTCCAGCTCACGGCAAGTCTGGAGTGGCTACTCCAGGTCAAGTAAGGGCACAAGGAGTAAATAAAGGGCACTGAAAAACAGGTGCTAAGCACCACTTGTTGCTCTCTCAGGAAACACCCACTCTCGGCCAAAGGTGTGCATCAGCAATGTGACACGAGGTGTCATCACTATCACCCAGCATTTTCTAGAGAGGACCACGACTGCTCAGGAACGTGGTCTGTGCCTGAAACACCACGGCTCTAATCCACACACTTCTTTTCCACTCAAGCTTCTTTTTCCCTCGCTTTCTACCCTAAGTAACTGAAGGAGATGCCTGGCTCTCAACCATTTCACTGCCAGGTTAAAAAAATCTGGATTTTACAAAGGAAGTTGCTGCAGCTCCAAAGAATAAGGTGGCTCTGCCAGTTTAAAGAAAGAGTCCCATCTCTCCTATTCCGTGCTTCCTCACATTCCTGATGATCTCTCCTGTGCCAGTCTAAGTATTTCTGCACCTACATACTGGATCAGTCTCAATACATTTTTTTAATATGGTTCATTACACAGCCCACAAACACTTGGGCCAACACAGGGAAATTGAAATAGCAGCCAGGCAGGACTGCTTCTTTTGGCAGCACCACAAACTTAAAGCTTCCCTGAATCCAGCTTGGCATTGCCTTCAGAAGCAACAAACTCGGTGGTGTTTAAGCTTTTTAACAGTACTTGCAAGCAGTCTTAAAAAAAAAAAATCAACAAACAAACAGAAAAACCCCAAAACCCCACCAAATAAACACACACATATCAAGTCAAAATAACCAAAACCAAACACACCCAAACAACCAAGACTTAACGCAGAAACCACGACTTTTTCTGAAAATTGGCTAATCCACCACCTGTCAGTTATTGAATCACATCCAGAAAAGTCTCTGAACAAAAAAAGCAACAGGATCTTTGGCTGTCTTCAATCAATCCTGGCCAGCAAGTGTGACCATCAAGCAAAAACAAGATACACAACAGAATTGGGCTTATCCCACTACAAGCAACACAATAAAGAGGAAGTGACACTGTCAGCATCTGCTGACAGTTTAATAAAAAAATTAAAAGGACAAAGAAAATGGTATCCAATTCCTTTTATGCAGTATTTTTAGGAGTCTTCACTGCACCACTGATGTTGGAGTTTTCTCAGGGTACACAGACTGTAGATACAACCCATCTTTTAAGCCATTTTACAAGTTATACATCACATGTAAGTTTAAGACATTTTAGGACAGTTACATCCACTTACACTAGCAAATTATTGTTTCCTCTTAGCTCCATTATTTTAGCTACCTTTCATTTACAGTTATTTAGTAGCCTATATTTCTCTTGCTTAAACATTATTTGAGAGCTGTCAGGTAGATTTAAATCAAAATCTTGTTTAAGTAATTCACAAGCTGTTGCCAAAATGTGTTTTCATTCAGAGATCCAGGCTTCAAAAGACTGGACGATTATACAACCATGACAACACAAAAGGGGACAGGACAGTCTTGAAGAAATTCCACAGAATTTGTAACAGTTTCCCATAATACACCCACTGAAATAAACAAAGTCAGTCTTAATAAGACAGCACTTTAAGTCATCTATTCAGTGCTTGCACATCTGCTGTGATTTCTTATCCACTCTCTACCTCTCTCCTTTTTTTTTTTAGGTCCACAACTGTAGCAGTGGCACATCACACATAAGAACAGAATACATTTCACAGTCACTTAATCCCATCCTACTTGGATCACTGGTGACTTGGATTCCAACAAACACTAAAATTCCATGGCAAATTTGCCCCCTATCTTGTTATGTACAAATAAGAGGTGGGAAGCATTATTTCCCCTGTTTCATAAGCTGGAAATATAACGGTAGCAGTAACATATACAAGGGCCTTTTTTCCCCCCAATTCATTAATTTCTATATAGAAAACAACACGAAATATTTGTAAATTAAGTCAAAAACCAGCATCCTAGTAACAGCAAAATCACCTCTGCAAAACCATCATATGATTGTTAGCTGTCTTTTATGTAATACTATTGGCAAACCAAACCATGTTTCTCCTCTAACTGAAAAAACAAAGAAGCCGAAGTGCCTGAGAAATGTGTCCATACACAAAAAGGAATTAGCATGCTTTTGGACACACACTGTTTTGGACTGCCTTTGTTGTTTCTGTTCGTGTGTTTTACCCACCGTGGTTTCCACAATCTCTGCTGTGAACTACACGAATTGCTGCTGCAGAAAAGGCGATCCTCCCGCCCTCATTTGTTCCAAGCCTGACACCCTCAGAGGTGCTTGGTGGGCTGCAGCAATGATCCATAAGAAAACTACTCTGGACAAAAGCTGCCTCTTCAGGCACATCACCTCCCAGATCCCATTTACCACAAAGCTGCACGAGGCCAGTGCCAGCACAATGAACAAGCCAACGACGCTATTTTTCGGAATACCTCTGGGAGAAACTCTCACACAGACAAACAGAGCACTTTCTTCAGCAGCTTTCTTCACCTACCTCCACTACTGTAAACAAACCCCAAATGCTCTCTGGCATTCGACAAACCCCTACAGCACTCTCTCTTCTTGACAACCAGCCTGAATGCAATCCACCCAAATATCTGCACCCTAGCTCCTAACAGCTCCCTCCTGATTTTTTCTAGATTCCTACAACCACTTCAAGTTTTCTGCATCCTCAATGTGAACGGGCCCTTCTTCACGGTATGTGCTCCTATCTCCTTCCCGCAGGATTCTATCAGCCACAGCCTTCACCTGAGAAGTTGCTCCGCGGGGGCTGGGCCCGCTAAAGCCTTGCCCAGGAGAGAGGTGCTCAGGCTGCAAGCACCGAAATACGTAACACACCGAACCTCGTCTGGCCATTCAGCACAGCCTGTCACTCAACATCAAAAACGACGAGTGGGAGGATGCAATTCTTACGATCCCTGATCCCTGCCACAAGCAGCATGCTTGGAGCAGACCTCAGTGCCAGAGCCTTTACCTCGTCCTCATTTTCCCCACTTTTGTCCAAAACAACGTAATTATCAGAGAGGAGGACGAGGAGGAGGGAGGAGAAAAACAGCTAGACAGCATTTTCCTGCAACTCCACGCTGTTTAACCAATCCCTCCCACACCAAGAACAACTATTCTTAGTGGTATTTTTATACATTTGCATTGCTTAAGCAGTGACTACTCGCAGAGTCAAGTGCACCTTTGTTTTGCATGCCCTCACGTCTTTCTGTAGTAAAATTTAACTGCTCCTTTGAGGACAAAACTTTGATCTCCCAGATAAACAAGTGATGGGCTGTACTGACTTCGTAAAGGATCAACGTGACACACAAAACGAGAATCTGATTTTCATAGAATCAAAGGCGAAAAATGGGGGGTTTACAAAGCAAAGGGGAAATAACGGGGATGACCCTGCAATGGTTGCACACTACAGTATGATCAAGACTAGGAACACAATAGTGTTTTTTCAGCAAGGGGGGTAAAACCCACTGCGGCCCCTCACGGGGTTTTGCGGGCATCTGCAATCAGGGCAGGAAAGGCGCGGGGAGGCGTGGGGCACTTCAGGCACAGGCGCCCGAACGAACCACAGCCATGCCCGAAGGGAACTTCCTCCAACGATCGCCAAGGCTGATCCAAAACCGGGAAGCATCCTTTCTCTCCGGCACCGTTTCCCTCGTCGGTGTCACACCCACAAGGATAACGGGGAAATTTAACATTCCTGTAACCAGCGTTGCACAGCCACATCCCCTCGGGCCTTCCTGCTTCCCTCAGGGAGGCCCAAAAGCAAAAGGCCGCACACCCGTGGCGGAAGCCCAACGAGGCCGGCCGGCCATTCCCCACACACCCACACAGCCCCAGCCCGCCAGGCTTCCAGGAGCCGCGGAACAGCTCCAAGGCAGCTCCGCTGCCGCCTCGCACCGCCCCTTCCCTTTCTACCTTCGCTTCCCGGGGCGCAGGGAGGAACGACACCGGCTCGGTCCGGCTCCCGCGGGAAGCGGTGACCCGCGTCAGGGCGGTGACGGCGACCGCCCGCTCCCGTCCCGTTCCCGTCGGCTGGCGCGGGATAATCGGGATAATCGGGATAATGGCTGCGGAGCGCCGAGGTCACGCGGCGGGAGAAGGCGGGACGGCGCGGCGCGCGAGCACCGCGCGGCCGGGGGGGCGGGGCCGGGCTGCTCCCCCTCAGGCTCCCCCCGCCATCTTCCCCCCAACCGGGGGCCACCGCCCCGCCAAACCTCCGCGCAGCCCCTTTACCTCCGCCCTTCCCTCACCTGGCGGGCGGAACTCCCGGCGGCCCCGCTCCCTTATGGCAACGG